>OU342746.1:453796030-454263779 GCA_910589775.1 Avena eriantha
GAAGTTTTCCCTTTCGACGCACGAAAAAGCCAATTTCCATTTTTGAGGTGCCGAAATCGGGGTGTTCTGTGAAGCAACCCACAATTAAAGTTTGGCATTGGTACCAAGCCATTTTAAAAAAATACTAGACCACTTATATGGACAATTCCCAACGGTGTATCTAGAACCTTTCTGTCCATCCCTCATGAAAAAAGAACAAATTCCTGCGAATCGGTAGGAGGTTGCCAAGATTTGAACTACAAGTACATGATATAATGCTTGTGTGAATTTTAAAAAAATCATTTATAGGTTCACAACATGCTATTTCATCAGAGATCCACTTCAAGTTCAGCGAGGCTCAGCCCCGGGATAAGAAGCTTCATGCCCGCCGTTTTGAATATAGTTTGAAACGGGCATAAGAAATTCAAAAATGATCCAAACAATGTGAAACCTTCGCGTTGGTGTCATATTTGTGTCACAGTTGCAAGGAAAAATATTGAACTTGAAAAATTGCAAAATCATAAAAAATCCTTCACAAAATGACCTATCATGTTCGAGGTTTCATGGCATTTAGGTCAAACCACCAATGTTATGGCTAGAATCGGGCATAGTTTGTGATAATGTGCCCATATTGTGCACACATGTGCATTCGGGATGGCTTACGATGTTGCAGGAGGAAGTTTTCCCTTTCGACGCACGAAAAAGCCAATTTCCATTTTGAGGTGCCGAAATCGGGGTGTTCTGTGAAGCAACCACCAAATAAAGTTGGCATTGGTACCAACCCATTTTTAAAAAATACTAGACCACCTTATATGGACAATTTCCCAACGGTGTATCTAGAACCTTTCTGTCTATCCCTCATGAAAAAGACAAATTCCTGCCGAATCGGTAGGAGGTTGCCAAGATTTGAACTACAAGTACATGATATAATGCTTGTGAATTTTTAAAAAAATCATTTATAGGTTCAAACATGCTATTCATCAGAGATCCACTTCAAGTTCAGCGAGGCTCAGCCCCGGGCTAAGAAGCTTCATGCCGCCGTTTTGAATATAGTTTGAAACGGGGATAAGAAATTCAAAAATGATCCAAAACAATGTGAACCCTTCGCGTGGTGTCATATTATGTGTCACAGTTACAAGAAAAAATATTATGAATTTGAAAAATTGCAAACATCATAAAAAATCCTTCACAAAATGACCTATCATGTTTGAGGTTCATGGCATTTAGGTCAAAACCACCAATGTTATGGCCAGAATCAAGGCATAGTTGTGATAATGTGCCTATATTGTGCACACATGTGCATCTTGTGATGGCTTACGATGTTGCAGAAGGAAGTTTTCCCTTTCGACGCATGAAAAAGCCAATTTCCATTTTGAGGTGTCGAAATCGGGGTAGTTCTGTGAAGCAACCACCAAATTAAAGGTTGGCATTGGTACCAACCATTTGTTAAAAATACTGGACCACCTTATATGGACAATTTCCCAACAGGTGTATCTGGAACCTTTCTGTCCATCCCTCATGAAAAAAACAAATTCCTACCGAATCGGCAGGAGGTTGCCAAGATTTGAACTACAAGTATATCATATAATGCTTGTGAATTTTAAAAAAAAATCATTTATAGGTTCACAACATGCTATTTCATCAGAGATCCACTTCAAGTTCAGCGAGGCTCAGCCCCGGGATAAGAAGCTTCATGCCTGCCGTTTTGAATATAGTTTGAAATGGGGCATAAGAAATTCAAAAATGATCCAAACAATGTGAAACCTTCGCGTGGTGTCATATTATGTGTCACATTCACAAGGAAAAAAATTGAACTTGAAAAATTGCAAACATCATAAAAATCCTTCACAAAATGACCTATCATGTTCGAGGTTTCATGGCATTTAGGTCAAACCACCAATGTTATGGCTAGAATCAGGGCATTGTTTGTGATAATGTGCCCATATTGTGCATACATGTGCATCTTGGGATGACTTACGATGTTGCAGGAGGAAGTTTTCCCTTACGACGCACGAAAAAGCCAATTTCCATTTTGAGGTGCCGAAATCGGGGTGTTCTGTGAAGCAACCACCAAATTAAAGTTTGGCATTGGTACCAAGCCATTTTAAAAAAATACTAGACCACCTTATATGGACAATTTCCCAACCGGTGTATCTAGAACCTTCTGTCTATCCCTCATGAAAAAGACAAATTCCTGCCGAATCGGTAGGAGGTTGCCAAGATTTGAACTACAAGTACATGATATAATGCTTGTGAATTTTAAAAAAAATCATTTATAGGTTCACAACATGCTATTTCATCAGAGATCCACTTCAAGTTCAGCGAGGCTCAGCCCCGGGATAAGAAGCTTCATGCCCGCCGTTTTGAATATAGTTTGAAACGGGCATAAGAAATTCAAAAATGATCCAAACAAAGTGAAACCTTCGCGTGGTGTCATATTTTGTGTCACAGTTGCAAGGAAAAATATTAAACTTGAAAAATTGCAAACATCATAAAAATCCTTCACAAAATGACCTATCATGTTCGAGGTTTCATGGCATTTAGGTCAAACCACCAATGTTATGGCTAGAATCTGGGCATAGTTTGTGATAATGTGCCCATATTGTGCACACATGTGCATCTTGAGATGGCTTACGATGTGCAGGAGGAAGTTTTCCCTTCGACGCACGAAAAAGCCAATTTCCATTTTTGAGGGTGCCGAAATTGGGGTGTTCTGTGAAGCAACCACCAAATTAAAGTTTGGTATTGTATCAACCCGTTTTTATAAAATACTAGACCACCTTATATGGACAATTTCCCAACCGGTATATCTGGAACCTTTCTGTCTATCCCTCATGAAAAAGACAAATTCCTACCGAATCGGTAGGAGGTTGCCAAGATTTTGAACTACAAGTACATGATATAATGCTTGTGATTTTTAAAAAATCATTTATAGGTTGACAACATGTTATTTCATAAGAGATCCACTTGAAGTTCAGTGAGGCTCAGCCCCGGGCTAAGAACCTTCATGCCTGCCGTTTTGAATATAGTTGGAAACAGGCATAAGAAATTCAAAAATGATCCAAACAAAGTGAAACCTTCCCGTGGTGTCATATTATGTGTGAGAGTTTCAAGGAAAAATATTAAACTTCAAAAATTGCAAAGATCATAAAAACTACTTCACAAAATGACCTATCATGTTCGAGGTTTCACGGCATTTTGGTCAAACCACCAATGTTATGGCTAGAACCAGGGAATAGTTTGTGATAATGTGCCCATATTGTGCACACATGTGCATCTCGGGATGGCTTATGATGTTGCAGGAGGAATTTTTCCCTTTCGACGCACGGAAAAAGCCAATTTCCATTTTTGAGGTGCCGAAATCGGGGTGTTCTGTGAAGCAACCACCAAATTAAAGTTTGGCATTGGTACCAACCCATTTTTAAAAAATACTAGACCACCTTATATGGACAATTTCCCAACCGGTGTATCTAGAACCTTTCTGTCTATCCCTCATGAAAAAGACAAATTCCTGCCGAATCGGTAGGAAGTTGCCAAGATTTGAACTACAAGTACATGATATAATGCTTGTGAATTTTTTAAAAAAATCATTTATAGGTTCACAACATGCTATTGCATCAGAGATCCACTTCCAGTTCTGCGAGGCTCAGCCCCGGGCTAAGAAGCTTCATGCCCGCCGTTTTGAATATAGTTTGAAACGGGCATAAGAAATTCAAAAATGATCCAAACAATGTGAAACCTTCGCGTGGTGTCATATTATGTGTCACAGTTACAAGAAAAAATATTGAATTTGAAAAATTGCAAACATCATAAAAATCCTTCACAAAATGACCTATCATGTTTGAGGTTTCATGGCATTTAGGTCAAACCACCAATGTTATGGCCAGAATCAAGGGCATAGTTTGTGATAATGTGCCTATATTGTGCACACATGTGCATCTTGGGATGGCTTACGATGTTGCAGAAGGAAGTTTTCCCTTTCGACGCATGAAAAAAGCCAATTTCCATTTTTGAGGTGTCGAAATCGGGGAGTTCTGTGAAGCAACCACCAAATTAAAGTTTGGCATTGGTACCAACCCATTTGTAAAAAATACTAGGACCACCTTATATGGACAATTTCCCAACAGGTGTATCTGGAACCTTTCTGTCCATCCCTCATGAAAAAAGACAAATTCCTACCGAATCGGCAGGAGGTTGCCAAGATTTGAACTACAAGTATATCATATAATGCTTGTGAATTTTAAAAAAAAATCATTTATAGGTTCACAACATGCTATTTCATCAGAGATCCACTTCAAGTTCAGCGAGGCTCAGCCCCGGATAAGAAGCTTCATGCCTGCCGTTTTGAATATAGTTTGAAATGGGCATAAGAAATTCAAAAATGATCCAAACAATGTGAAACCTTCGCGTGGTGTCATATTATGTGTCACATTCACAAGGAAAAAATTGAACTTGAAAAAATTGCAAACATCATAAAAAATCCTTCACAAAATGACCTATCATGTTCGAGGTTTCATGGCATTTAGGTCAAACCACCAATGTTATGGCTAGAATCAGGGCATTGTTTGTGATAATGTGCCCATATTGTGCATACATGTGCATCTTGGGATGGACTTACGATGTTGCAGGAGGAAGTTTTCCCTTACGACGCACGAAAAAGCCAATTTCCATTTTTGAGGTGCCGAAATCGGGGTGTTCTGTGAAGCAACCACCAAATTAAAGTTTGGCATTGGTACCAAGCCATTTTAAAAAAATACTAGACCACCTTATATGGACAATTTCCCAACCGGTGTATCTAGAACCTTTCTGTCTATCCCTCATGAAAAAGACAAATTCCTGCCGAATCGGTAGGAGGTTGCCAAGATTTGAACTACAAGTACATGATATAATGCTTGTGAATTTAAAAAAAATCATTTATAGGTTCACAACATGCTATTTCATCAGAGATCCACTTCAAGTTCAGCGAGGCTCAGCCCCGGGATAAGAAGCTTCATGCCAGCCGTTTTGAATATAGTTTGAAACGGGCATAAGAAATTCAAAAATGATCCAAACAAAGTGAAACCTTCGCGTGGTGTCATATTTTGTGTCACAGTTGCAAGGAAAAATATTAAACTTGAAAAATTGCAAACATCATAAAAAATCCTTCACAAAATGACCTATCATGTTCGAGGTTTCATGGCATTTAGGTCAAACCACCAATGTTATGGCTAGAATCTGGGCATAGTTTGTGATAATGTGCCCATATTGTGCACACATGTGCATCTTGAGATGGCTTACGATGTTGCAGGAGGAAGTTTTCCCTTTCGACGCACGAAAAAGCCAATTTCCATTTTGAGGTGCCGAAATTGGGGTGTTCTGTGAAGCAACCACCAAATTAAAGTTTGGTATTGGTATCAACCCGTTTTTAAAAAATACTAGACCACCTTATATGGACAATTTCCCAACCGGTATATCTGGAACGTTTCTGTCTATCCCTCATGAAAAGACAAATTCCTACCGAATCGGTAGGAGGTTGCCAAGATTTGAACTACAAGTACATGATATAATGCTTGTGATTTTGAAAAAAATCATTTATAGGTTGACAACATGTTATTTCATCAGAGATCCACTTGAAGTTCAGTGAGGCTCAGCCCCGGGCTAAGAACCTTCATGCCTGCCGTTTTGAATATAGTTTGAAACAGGCATAAGAAATTCAAAAATGATCCAAACAAAGTGAAACCTTCCCGTGGTGTCATATTATGTGTGAGAGTTTCAAGGAAAAATATTTAACTTCAAAAATTGCAAAGATCATAAAAACTACTTCACAAAATGACCTATCATGTTCGAGGTTTCACGGCATTTTGGTCAAACCACCAATGTTATGGCTAGAATCAGGGCATAGTTTGTGATAATGTGCCCATATTGTGCACACATGTGCATCTCGGGATGGCTTATGATGTTGCAGGAGGAATTTTTCCCTTTCGACGCACGGAAAAGCCAATTTCCATTTTTGAGGTGCTGAAATCGGGGTGTTCTGTGAAGCAACCACCAAATTAAAGTTTGGCATTGGTACCAACCCATTTTAAAAAATACTAGACCACCTTATATGGACAATTTCCCAACCGGTGTATCTAGAACCTTTCTGTCTATCCCTTATGAAAAAGACAAATTCCTGCCGAATCGGTAGGAGGTTGCCAAGATTTGAACTACAAGTACATGATATAATGCTTGTGAATTTTTTAAAAATCATTTATAGGTTCACAACATGCTATTGCATCAGAGATCCACTTCAAGTTCTGCGAGGCTCAGCCCCGGGCTAAGAAGCTTCATGCCCGCCGTTTTGAATATAGTTTGAAACGGGGATAAGAAATTCAAAAATGATCCAAACAATGTGAAACCTTCGCGTGGTGTCATATTATGTGTCACAGTTACAAGAAAAAATATTGAATTTGAAAAATTGCAAACATCATAAAAAATCCTTCACAACATGACCTATCATGTTAGAGGTTTCATGGCATTTAGGTCAAACCACCAATGTTATGGCCAGAATCAAGGCATAGTTTGTGATAATGTGCCTATATTGTGCACACATGTGCATCTTGGGATGGCTTACGATGTTGCAGAAGGAAGTTTTCCCTTTCGACGCATGAAAAAGCCAATTTCCATTTTTGAGGTGTCGAAATCGGGGAGTTCTGTGAAGCAACCACCAAATTAAAGTTTGGCATTGGTACCAACCCATTTGTAAAAAATACTAGGACCACCTTATATGGACAATTTCCCAACAGGTGTATCTGGAACCTTTCTGTCCATCCCTCATGAAAAAAACAAATTCCTACCGAATCGGCAGGAGGTTGCCAAGATTTGAACTACAAGTATATCATATAATGCTTGTGAATTTTAAAAAAATCATTTATAGGTTCACAACATGCTATTTCATCAGAGATCCACTTCAAGTTCAGCGAGGCTCAGCCCCGCGATAAGAAGCTTCATGCCTGCCGTTTTGAATATAGTTTGAAATGGGCATAAGAAATTCAAAAATGATCCAAACAATGTGAAACCTTCGCGTGGTGTCATATTATGTGTCACATTCACAAGGAAAATAATTGAACTTGAAAAATTGCAAACATCATAAAAAATCCTTCACAAAATGACCTATCATGTTCGAGGTTTCATGGCATTTAGGTCAAACCACCAATGTTATGGCTAGAATCAGGGCATTGTTTGTGATAATGTGCCCATATTGTGGATACATGTGCATCTTGGGATGACTAACGATGTTGCAGGAGGAAGTTTTCCCTTACGACGCACGAAAAAGCCAATTTCCATTTTTGAGGTGCCGAAATCGGGGTGTTCTGTGAAGCAACCACCAAATTAAAGTTTGGCATTGGTACCAAGCCATTTTAAAAAATACTAGACCACCTTATATGGACAATTTCCCAACCGGTGTATCTAGAACCTTTCTGTCTATCCCTCATGAAAAAGACAAATTCCTGCCGAATCGGTAGGAGGTTGCCAAGATTTGAACTACAAGTACATGATATAATGCTTGTGAATTTTAGAAAAAATCATTTATAGGTTCACAACATGCTATTTCATCAGAGATCCACTTCAAGTTCAGCGAGGCTCAGCCCCGGGATAAGAAGCTTCATGCCCGCCGTTTTGAATATAGTTTGAAACGGGCATAAGAAATTCAAAAATGATCCAAACAAAGAGAAACCTTCGCGTGGTGTCATATTTTGTGTCACAGTCGCAAGAAAAATATTAAACTTGAGAAATTGCAAACATCATAAAAAATCCTTCACAAAATGACCTATCATGTTCGAGGTTTCACGGCATTTAGGTCAAACCACCAATGTTATGGCCAGAATCAAGGCATAGTTTGTGATAATGTGCCTATATTGTGCACACATGTGCATCTTGGGATGGCTTACGATGTTGCAGAAGGAAGTTTTCCCTTTCGACGCATGAAAAAGCCAATTTCCATTTTTGAGGTGTCGAAATCGGGGAGTTCTGTGAAGCAACCACCAAATTAAAGTTTGGCATTGGTACCAACCCATTTGTAAAAAATACTGGACCACCTTATATGGACAATTTCCCAACAGGTGTATCTGGAACCTTTCTGTCCATCCCTCATGAAAAAAACAAATTCCTACCGAATCGGCAGGAGGTTGCCAAGATTTGAACTACAAGTATATCATATAATGCTTGTGAATTTTTAAAAAAAATCATTTATAGGTTCACAACATGCTATTTCATCAGAGATCCACTTCAAGTTCAGCGAGGCTCAGCCCCGCGATAAGAAGCTTCATGCCTGCCGTTTTGAATATAGTTTGAAATGGGCATAAGAAATTCAAAAATGATCCAAACAATGTGAAACCTTCGCGTGGTGTCATATTATGTGTCACATTCACAAGGAAAATAATTGAACTTGAAAAATTGCAAACATCATAAAAAATCCTTCACAAAATGACCTATCATGTTCGAGGTTTCATGGCATTTAGGTCAAACCACCAATGTTATGGCTAGAATCAGGGCATTGTTTGTGATAATGTGCCCATATTGTGCATACATGTGCATCTTGGGATGACTAACGATGTTGCAGGAGGAAGTTTTCCCTTACGACGCACGAAAAAGCCAATTTCCATTTTTGAGGTGCCGAAATCGGGGTGTTCTGTGAAGCAACCACCAAATTAAAGTTTGGCATTGGTACCAAGCCATTTTAAAAAAATACTAGACCACCTTATATGGACAATTTCCCAACCGGTGTATCTAGAACCTTTCTGTCTATCCCTCATGAAAAAGACAAATTCCTGCCGAATCGGTAGGAGGTTGCCAAGATTTGAACTACAAGTACATGATATAATGCTTGTGAATTTTAAAAAAAATCATTTTTAGGTTCACAACATGCTATTTCATCAGAGATCCACTTCAAGTTCAGCGAGGCTCAGCCCCGGGATAAGAAGCTTCATGCCCGCCGTTTTGAATATAGTTTGAAACGGGCATAAGAAATTCAAAAATGATCCAAACAAAGAGAAACCTTCGCGTGGTGTCATATTTTGTGTCACAGTTGCAAGGAAAAATATTAAACTTGAGAAATTGCAAACATCATAAAAAATCCTTCACAAAATGACCTATCATGTTCGAGGTTTCATGGCATTTAGGTCAAACCACCAATGTTATGGCTAGAATCTGGGCATAGTTTGTGATAATGTGCCCATATTGTGCACACAGTGCATCTTGAGATGGCTTACGATGTTGCAGGAGGAAGTTTTCCCTTTCGGCGCACGAAAAAGCCAATTTCCATTTTTGAGGTGCCGAAATTGGGGTGTTCTGTGAAGCAACCACCAAATTAAAGTTTGGTATTGGTATCAACCCATTTTTAGAAAATACTAGACCACCTTATATGGACAATTTCCCAACCGGTATATCTTGAACCTTTCTGTCTATCCCTCATGAAAAAGACAAATTCCTGCCGAATCGGTAGGAGGTTGCCAAGATTTGAACTACAAGTACATGATATAATGCTTGTGATTTTTAAAAAAATCATTTATAGGTTGACAACATGTTATTTCATCAGATATCCACTTGAAGTTCAGCGAGGCTCAGCCCCGGGCTAAGAACCTTCATGCCTGCCGTTTTGAATATAGTTTGAAACAGGCATAAGAAATTCAAAAATGATCCAAACAAAGTGAAACCTTCCCGTGGTGTCATATTATGTGTGAGAGTTGCAAGGAAAAATATTAAACTTCAAAAATTGCAAAGATCATAAAAACTACTTCACAAAATGACCTATCATGTTCGAGGTTTCATGGCATTTTGGTCAAACCACCAATGTTATGGCTAGAATCAGGGCATAGTTTGTGATAATGTGCCCATATTGTGCACACATGTGCATCTCGGGATGGCTTATGATGTTGCAGGAGGAATTTTTCCCTTTCGACGCACGAAAAAGCCAATTTCCATTTTTGAGGTGCCGAAATCGGGGTGTTCTGTGAAGCAACCACCAAATTAAAGTTTGGCATTGGTACCGACCCATTTTTAAAAAATACTAGACCACCTTATATGGACAATTTCCCAACCGGTGTATCTAGAACCTTTCTGTCTATCCCTCATGAAAAAACAAATTCCTGCCGAATCGGTAGGAGGTTGCCAAGATTTGAACTACAAGTACATGATATAATGCTTGTGAATTTTTTAAAAAATCATTTATAGGTTCACAACATGCTATTGCATCAGAGATCCACTTGAAGTTCAGCGAGGCTCAGCCCCGGGCTAAGAAGCTTCATGCCCGCCGTTTTGAATATAGTTTGAAACGGGGATAAGAAATTCAAAAATGATCCAAACAATGTGAAACATTCAAGTGGTGTCATATTATGTGTCACAGTTACAAGAAAAAATATTGAATTTGAAAAATTGCAAACATCATAAAAAATCCTTCACAAAATGACCTATCATGTTTGAGGTTTCATGGCATTTAGGTCAAACCACCAATGTTATGGCCAGAATCAAGGCATAGTTTGTGATAATGTGCCTATATTGTGCACACATGTGCATCTTGGGATGGCTTACGATGTTGCAGAAGGAAGTTTTCCCTTTCGACGCATGAAAAAGCCAATTTCCATTTTTGAGGTGTCGAAATCGGGGAGTTCTGTGAAGCAACCACCAAATTAAAGTTTGGCATTGGTACCAACCCATTTGTAAAAAATACTGGACCACCTTATATGGACAATTTCCCAACAGGTGTATCTGGACCCTTTCTGTCCATCCCTCATGAAAAAAACAAATTCCTACCGAATCGGCAGGAGGTTGCCAAGATTTGAACTACAAGTATATCATATAATGCTTGTGAATTTTAAAAAAAAATCATTTATAGGTTCACAACGTGCTATTTCATTAGAGATCCACTTCAAGTTCAGCGAGGCTCAGCCCCGGGCTAAGAAGCTGCATGCCTTCCGTTTTGAATATAGTTTGAAACGGGCATAAGAAATTCAAAAATGATCCAAACAAAGTGAAACCTTCGCGTGGTGTCATATTATGTGTCACAGTTGCAAAGAAAAATATTAAACTTGAAAAATTGCAAACATCATAAAAAATCCTTCACAAAATGACCTATCATGTTCGAGGTTTCATGGCATTTAGGTCAAACCACCAATGTTATGGCTAGAATCTGGGCATAGTTTGTGATAATGTGCCCATATTGTGCACACATGTGCATCTTGGGATGGCTTACGATGTTGCAGGAGGAAGTTTTCCCTTTCGACGCACGAAAAAGCCAATTTCCATTTTTGAGGTGCCGAAATCGGGGTGTTCTGTGAAGCAACCACCAAATTAAAGTTTGGCATTGGTACCAAGCCATTTTAAAAAAATACTAGACCACCTTATATGGACAATTTCCCAACCGGTGTATCTAGAACCTTTCTGTCTATCCCTCATGAAAAAGACAAATTCCTGCCGAATCGGTAGGAGGTTGCCATGATTTGAACTACAAGTACATGATATAATGCTTGTGAATTTTAAAAAAATCATTTATAGGTTCACAACATGCTATTTCATCAGAGATCCACTTCAAGTTCAGCGAGGCTCAGCCCCGGGATAAGAAGCTTCATGCCCGTCGTTTTGAATATAGTTTGAAACGGGCATAAGAAATTCAAAAATGATCCAAACAAAGTGAAACCTTCGCGTGGTGTCATATTATGTGTCATAGTTGCAAGGAAAAATATTAAACTTGAAAAATTGCAAACATCATAAAAAATCCTTCACAAAATGACCTATCATGTTCGAGGTTTCATGGCATTTAGGTCAAACCACCAATGTAATGGCTAGAATCTGGGCATAGTTTGTGATAATGTGCCCATATTGTGCACACATGTGCATCTTGGGATGGCTTACGATGTTGCAGGAGGAAGTTTTCCCTTTCGACGCACGAAAAAGCCAATTTCCATTTTTGAGGTGCCGAAATCGGGGTGTTCTGTGAAGCAACCACCAAATTAAAGTTTGGTATTGGTAGCAACCCATTTTTAAAAAATACTAGACCACCTTATATGGACAATTTCCCAACCGGTATATCTGGAACCTTTCTATCTATCCCTCATGAAAAAGACAAATTCCTGCCGAATCGGTAGGAGGTTGCCATGATTTGAACTACAAGTACATGATATAATGCTTGTGATTTTTAAAAAAAACATTTATAGGTTCTCAACATGTTATTTCATCAGAGATCCACTTGAAGTTCAGCGAGGCTCAGCCCCGGGCTAAGAAGCTTCATGCCTGCCATTTTGAATATAGTTTGAAACAGGCATAAGAGATTCAAAAATGATCCAAACAAAGTGAAACCTTCGCGTGGTGTCATATTATGTGTGAGAGTTGCAAGGAAAAATATTAAACTTGAAAAATTGCAAAGATCATAAAAACTACTTCACAAAATGACCTATCATGTTCGAGGTGTCATGGCATTTTGATCAAACCACCAATGTTATGGCTAGAATCAGGGCATAGTTTGTGATAATTTGCCCATATTGTGCACACATGTGCATCTCGGGATGGCTTATGATGTTGCCGAAGGAAGTTTTCCCTTTCGACGCACGAAAAAGCCAATTTCCATTTTTGAGGTGCCGAAATCGGGGTGTTCTGTGAAGCAACCACCAAATTAAAGTTTGGTATTGGTACCTACCCATTTTTAAAAAATACTAGACCACCTTATATGGACAATTTCCCAACAGGTGTATCTGGACCCTTTCTGTCCATCCCTCATGAAAAAAACAAATTCCTACCGAATCGGCAGGAGGTTGCCAAGATTTGAACTACAAGTATATCATATAATGCTTGTGAATTTTAAAAAAAAATCATTTATAGGTTCACAACGTGCTATTTCATTAGAGATCCACTTCAAGTTCAGCGAGGCTCAGCCCCGGGCTAAGAAGCTGCATGCCATCCGTTTTGAATATAGTTTGAAACGGGCATAAGAAATTCAAAAATGATCCAAACAAAGTGAAACCTTCGCGTGGTGTCATATTATGTGTCACAGTTGCAAAGAAAAATATTAAACTTGAAAAATTGCAAACATCATAAAAAATCCTTCACAAAATGACCTATCATGTTCGAGGTTTCATGGCATTTAGGTCAAACCACCAATGTTATGGCTAGAATCTGGGCATAGTTTGTGATAATGTGCCCATATTGTGCACACATGTGCATCTTGGGATGGCTTACGATGTTGCAGGAGGAAGTTTTCCCTTTCGACGCACGAAAAAGCCAATTTCCATTTTTGAGGTGCCGAAATCGGGGTGTTCTGTGAAGGAACCACCAAATTAAAGTTTGGCATTGGTACCAACCCATTTTTAAAAAATACTAGACCACCTTATATGGACAATTTCCCAACCGGTGTATCTAGAACCTTTCTGTCTATCCCTCATGAAAAAGACAAATTCCTGCCGAATCGGTAGGAGGTTGCCATGATTTGAACTACAAGTACATGATATAATGCTTGTGAATTTTAAAAAAATCATTTATAGGTTCACAACATGCTATTTCATCAGAGATCCACTTCAAGTTCAGCGAGGCTCAGCCCCGGGATAAGAAGCTTCATGCCCGTCGTTTTGAATATAGTTTGAAACGGGCATAAGAAATTCAAAAATGATCCAAACAAAGTGAAACCTTCGCGTGGTGTCATATTATGTGTCATAGTTGCAAGGAAAAATATTAAACTTGAAAAATTGCAAACATCATAAAAAATCCTTCACAAAATGACCTATCATGTTCGAGGTTTCATGGCATTTAGGTCAAACCACCAATGTAATGGCTAGAATCTGGGCATAGTTTGTGATAATGTGCCCATATTGTGCACACATGTGCATCTTGGGATGGCTTACGATGTTGCAGGAGGAAGTTTTCCCTTTCGACGCACGAAAAAGCCAATTTCCATTTTTGAGGTGCCGAAATCGGGGTGTTCTGTGAAGCAACCACCAAATTAAAGTTTGGTATTGGTAGCAACCCATTTTTAAAAAATACTAGACCACCTTATATGGACAATTTCCCAACCGGTATATCTGGAACCTTTCTATCTATCCCTCATGAAAAAGACAAATTCCTGCCGAATCGGTAGGAGGTTGCCATGATTTGAACTACAAGTACATGATATAATGCTTGTGATTTTTAAAAAAAACATTTATAGGTTCTCAACATGTTATTTCATCAGAGATCCACTTGAAGTTCAGCGAGGCTCAGCCCCGGGCTAAGAAGCTTCATGCCTGCCATTTTGAATATAGTTTGAAACAGGCATAAGAGATTCAAAAATGATCCAAACAAAGTGAAACCTTCGCGTGGTGTCATATTATGTGTGAGAGTTGCAAGGAAAAATATTAAACTTGAAAAATTGCAAAGATCATAAAAACTACTTCACAAAATGACCTATCATGTTCGAGGTTTCATGGCATTTTGATCAAACCACCAATGTTATGGCTAGAATCAGGGCATAGTTTGTGATAATTTTCCCATATTGTGCACACATGTGCATCTCGGGATGGCTTATGATGTTGCCGAAGGAAGTATTCCCTTTCGACGCACGAAAAAGCCAATTTCCATTTTTGAGGTGCCGAAATCGGGGTGTTCTGTGAAGCAACCACCAAATTAAAGTTTGGTATTGGTACCAACCCATTTTTTAAAAATACTAGACCACTTTATATGGACAATTTCCCAACCGGTGTATCTAGAACCTTTCTGTCTATCCCTCATGAAAAAGACAAATTCCTGCCGAATCGGTAGGAGGTTGCCAAGATTTGAACTACAAGTACATGATATAATGCTTGTGAATTTTTAAAAAAATCATTTATAGGTTCACAACATGCAATTTCATCAGAGATCCACTTCAAGTTCAGCGAGGCTCAGCCCCGGGATAAGAAGCTTCATGCCCGCCGTTTTGAATATAGTTTGAAACGGGCATAAGAAATTCGAAAATGATCCAAACAAAGTGAAACCTTCGTGTGGTGTCATATTATTTGTCACAGTTGCAAAGAAAAATATTAAACTTGAAAAATTGCAAACATCATAAAAAATCCTTCACAAAATGACCTATCATGTTCGAGGTTTCATGGCATTTAGGTCAAACCACCAATGTTATGGCTAGAATCTGGGCATAGTTTGTGATAATGTGCCCATATTGTGCACACATGTGCATCTTGGGATGGCTTACGATGTTGCAGGAGGAAGTTTTCCCTTTCGACGCACGAAAAAGCCAATTTCCATTTTTTAGGTGCCGAAATCGGGGTGTTCTGTGAAGCAACCACCAAATTAAAGTTTGGTATTGGTAGCAACCCATTTTTAAAAAATACTAGACCACCTTATATGGACAATTTCCCAACCGGTATATCTGGAACCTTTCTATCTATCCCTCATGAAAAAGACAAATTCCTGCCGAATCGGTAGGAGGTTGCCATGATTTGAACTACAAGTACATGATATAATGCTTGTGATTTTTAAAAAAATCATTTATAGGTTCTCAACATGTTATTTCATCAGAGATCCACTTGAAGTTCAGCGAGGCTCAGCCCCGGGCTAAGAAGCTTCATGCCTGCCATTTTGAATATAGTTTGAAGCAGGCATAAGAAATTCAAAAATGATCCAAACAATATGAAACCTTCGCGTGGTGTCATATTATGTGTCACAGTTACAAGGAAAAATATTGAATTTGAAAAATTGCAAACATCATAAAAAATCCTTCACAAAATGACCTATCATGTTTGAGGTTTCATAGCATTTAGGTCAAACCACCAATGTTATGGCCAGAATCAGGGCATAGTTTGTGATAATGTGTCTATATTGTGCACACATGTGCATCTTGGGATGGCTTACGATGTTGCAGAAGGATGTTTTCCCTTTCGACGCATGAAAAAGCCAATTTCCATTTTTGAGGTGCCGAAATCGGGGAGTTCTGTGAAGCAACCACCAAATTAAAGTTTGGCATTGGTACCAACCCATTTGTAAAAAATACTAGACCACCTTATATGGACAATTTCCCAACCGGTGTATCTGTAACCTTTCTGTCCATCCCTCATAAAAAGACAAATTCCTACCGAATCGGCAGGAGGTTGCCAAGATTTGAACTACAAGTATATCATATAATGCTTGTGAATTTAAAAAAAAAATCATTTATAGGTTCACAACATGCTATTTCATTAGAGATCCACTTCAAGTTCAGCGAGGCTCAGCCCCGGGATAAGAAGCTTCATGCCCGCCGTTTTGAATATAGTTTGAAACGGGCATAAGAAATTCAAAAATGATCCAAACAAAGTGAAACCTTCGCATGGTGTCATATTATGTGTCACAGTTGCAAAGAAAAATATTAAACTTGAAAAATTGCAAACATCATAAAAAATCCTTCACAAAATGACCTATCATGTTCGAGGTTTCATGGCATTTAGGTCAAACCACCAATGTTATGGCTAGAATCTGGGCATAGTTTGTGATAATGTGCCCATATTGTGCACACATGTGCATCTTGGGATGGCTTACGATGTTGCAGGAGGAAGTTTTCCCTTTCGACGCACGAAAAAGCCAATTTCCATTTTTTAGGTGCCAAAATCGGGGTGTTCAGTGAAGCAACCACCAAATTAAAGTTTGGCATTGGTACCAACCCATTTGTAAAAAATACTAGACCACCTTATATGGACAATTTCCTAACCGGTGTATTTGGAACCTTTCTGTCTATCCCTCATGAAAAAGACAAATTCCTGCCGAATCGGCAGGAGGTTGCCATGATTTGAACTACAAGTACATGATATAATGCTTGTGAATTTAAAAAAAAATCATTTATAGGTTCACAACATGCTATTTCATCAGAGATCCACTTCAAGTTCAGCGAGGCTCAGCCCCGGGATAAGAAGCTTCATGCCCGTCGTTTTGAATATAGTTTGAAACGGGCATAAGAAATTCAAAAATGATCCAAACAATGTGAAACCTTCGCGTGGTGTCATATTAGGTGTCACAGTTGCAAGGAAAAATATTGAACTTGAAAAATTGTAAACATCATAAAAATCCTTCACAAAATGACCTATCATGTTCGAGGTTTCATGGCATTTCGGTCAAACCACCAATATTACGGCTAGAATCAGGGCATAGTTTGTGATAATGTGCCCATATTGTGCACACATGTGCATCTTGGGATGGCTTACGATGTTGCAGGAGGAAGTTTTCCCTTTCAACGCACGAAAAAGCCAATTTCCATTTTTGAGGTGCCGAAATCGGGGTGTTCTGTGAAGCAACCACCAAATTAAAGTTTGGCATTGGTACCAACCCATTTTTTAAAAAAACTAGACCACCTTATATGGACAATTTCCCAACCGGTGTATCTGGAACCTTTCTGTCCATCCCTCATGAAAAAGTCAAACTCCTGCCTAATCGGCAGGAAGTTGCCAAGATTTGAACTACAAGTACATGATATAATGCTTGTGAATTTTTAAAAAAAATCATTTGTAGGTTCACAACATGCTATTTCATCAGAGATCCACTTCAAGTTCAGCGAGGCTCAGCCCCGGGCTAAGAAGCTTCATGCCCGCCGTTTTGAATATAGTTTGAAACGGGCATAAGAAATTCAAAAATGATCGAAACAATGTGAAACCTTCGCGTGGTGTCATATTTTATGTCACAGTTGCAAGGAAAAATATTGAACTTGAAAAATTGCAAACATCATAAAAAATCCTTCACAAAATGACCTATAATGTTCGAGGTTTCATGGCATTTAGGTCAAACCACCAATGTTATGGCTAGAATCAGGGCATAGTTTGTGATAATGTGCCCATATTGTGCACACATGTGCATCTTGGGATGGCTTACGATGTTGCAGGAGGAAGTTTTCCCTTTCGACGCACGAAAAAGCCAATTTGCATTTTTGAGGTGCCGAAATCGGGGTGTTCTGTGAAGCAACCACCAAATTAAAGTTTGGCATTGGTACCAACCCATTTTTAAAAAAAAAAACTAGACCACCTTATATGGACAATTTCCCAACCGGTGTATCTGGAACCTTTCTGTCCATCCCTCATGAAAAAGACAAATTCCTGCCGAATCGGTAGGAGGTTGCCAAGATTTGAACTACAAGTACATGATATAATGCTTGTGAATTTTTAAATAAAGATCAATTATAGGTTCACAACATGCTATTTCATCAGAGATCCACTTCAAGTTCAGCGAGGCTCAGCCCGGGGCTAAGAAGCTTCATGCCCGCTGTTTATAATATAGTTTGAAACGGGCATAGGAAATTCAAAAATGATCCAAACAATGTGAAACCTTCGTGTGGTGTCATATTATGTGTCACAGTTGCAAGGAAAAATATTGAACTTGAAAAATTGCAAACATCATAAAAAATCCTTCACAAAATGACCTATCATGTTCGAGGTTTCATGGCATTTAGGTCAAACCACCAATATTATGGCTAGAATCAGGGCATAGTTTGTGATAATGTGCCCATATTGTGCACACATGTGCATCTTGGGATGGCTTACGATGTTGCAGGAGGAAGTTTTCCCTTTCGACGCACGAAAAAGCCAATTTCCATTTTTGAGGTGCCGAAATTGGGGTGTTCTGTGAAGCAACCACCAAATTAAAGTTTGGCATTGGTACCAACCCATTTTTTTAAAATACTAGTCCACCTTATATGGACAATTTCCCAACCAGTGTATCTGGAACCTTTCTGTGCATCCCTCATGAAAAGGACGCGTGTGTAACCTTTAGTCCCGGCTTTTGGGTGCAACCGAGACTAAAGCTGTCGGTGGGATAAGGACGCTTGGTAACCTTTAGTCCCAGCTGGTGGGTGCAACCGAGACTAAAGCTGTCGGTGGGATAAGGACGCGTGAGTAACCTTTAGTCCCCGCTAGTGGGTGCAACCGAGACTAAAGTTGTCGGCAGGATAAGGACGTGTGGGTGGACGCACTGCTCGATGAGATAAAGCATCTAGCGCACGACGCCGTGTCGGAGGAACAAGACAAAGTAGAAGAGGCGCCGTGCCTATAAAAGGACCATCGATACGCCATGGCAAGCAGCTCAACAAGCCAACATAGGTAGAGAGAGTTTCATCCCCATGGATGGAGGGTTGGGAAATCTCCCGTGGCGGAGCTTCACGAAGATGTCGTGGGTGCACACGCCCTATGGCATCTTCGGAAGCTCTGCCTCGAAAAAATTTCCCTGCAAGCCCGTGAAAGACTCCATCTCGTCTAACAGTGTTAGGGAAAGGGTTGAGAAATCTCCCGTGGCGGAGCTTCTCGAAGATGTTGTTGGTGCACATGCCCTGCGGCATCTTCGGAAGCTCCGCCTCGGAAAAAGTTCCCTACAAGCCCGTGAAAGACTCCATCTCCTCTAACAGTGTTGGGGAAAGGGTTGAGAAATCTCCCGTGGTGGATCTTCTCGAAGATGTCGGTGGTGCACACGCCCTACGGCATCTTCGGAAGCGCCGCCTTGGAAAAATTTCCCTGGAAGACCATGAAAGACTCCATATCCTCTAACAGTGTTGGGGAAAGGGTAGGGAAATCTCCCATGGCGGAGCTTCTCGAAGATGTCGTTGGTGCACACGCCCTACGGCATCTTTGGAAGCTCCGCAAGCCCGTGAAAGACTCCATTACATAAAGTTTCGATACATCACATAAAGTTTCCATACATCACATAAAGTTTCCATACATTACATAGATTTACATAGGGTTTAGGGTTTAGGATATGAATCCTTCGTCGCGTATGTCGATCCCTTGCCTATGATCGTTTCTTAGGCCGTAACCATGCAGCATCTTCTTTGCTTAACAGGATGCTTGGGTCAGTTTTCACGGTGAAGGGCGGAATTTCATCAAACTTATCATAATCTGTTGACATGTCTGTCTTGTCCTCGACTCCCGTCATGTTTCTTTTCCCTGAAAGAACTATGTGACACCTGGTCTCATCGTCTGATGTATTCGTTTCCTTATTTTTTCTTTTGTCGGTCTAGAGGACATGTCCTTCACATAAAAAACCTGAGCCACATCATTGGCTAGGACGAATGGTTCGTCTCTGCAACCAAGATTCTTGAGATCCACTGTTGTCATTCCGTACAACTGGTCTACCTTTACCCCTTCTCCATTCATGTTGACCCAACTACACTGAAACAAAGGGACCTTAAAAGTAGGTCCATAGTCAAGTTCCCATATCTCCTCTATGTAACCATAGTATGTGTCCTTTTTCCCATTCTCGCATGTTGCATCAAAGCAGACACCACTGTTTTAGTTGGTGCTCTTTTTACCTTGGGCAATCGTGTAAAATGTATTTCCATTTATCTCGTACCTTTGGAAAGTCAATACATTCGCAGATGGTGTCGCCGCCAACAAGTAGAGCTGATCTCCAATAGTGGTGTCATTCATTAGATGTAATTGCAACCAAGTGCCGAAAGTCTCCATGTGATTTTCTTTAATCCAGTAGTCATCCTTCCCCGGGAACTTCGAGCGTACAACATTCATGTGTTCCTCGATATACGGAGCCACGAAGGTAGAACTTTGGAGAACTATGTAGTGTGCTTGATTCAAAGAATGTCCGTCCCTAAATATCATTGCTTTCTTTCCTAGTGTGCCTTTTCCACTCAGTCTCCCCTCATACCGTGATTCAGGAACACCAATCGGCTTAAGGTCAGGAAGTAAGTCTACACAGAACCCAATGACCTCCTATGTTCCATAGCCCTTGGAGATGCTTCCTTCTGGCCTAGCACGGTTACGAACATATTTCTTTAAGACTCCCATGAACCTCTCGAAGGGGAACATATTGTGCAAAAGTACAGGACCAAGAATGTAAATCTCTTCGACTAGGTGAACTAAGAGATGCATCATAATATTGAAGAAGGACGGGGGGAACACCAACTCAAAACTGACAAGACATTGGACCACATCCTTCTGTAGCCTTTCCAAACTTTCTTGATTGATTACCTTCTGAGATATTGCATTGAGGAATGCACATATCTTCACAATGGCTAATCGAACATTTTCTGGTAGAAGCCCCCTCAATGCAACCGGAAGCAACTGTGTCATAATCACGTGGCAATCATGAGACTTTAGGTTCTGAAATTTTTTCTCTGCCATATTTATTATTCCCTTTATATTTGACGAGAAGCCAGCTGGGACCTTGATACTATAAAGGACGTCAAAAAAGATTTCCTTCTCTGCTTTGGGAAGAGCGTAGCTGCTTAAGTATTCACGTCCTTTATCAGTATGCTTGTTGTATGGGTCTTTGATACGTTGTTGGTCCTCTCGTGCTTCTGGTGTATCTTTTTGTTAGAGATATGCCCAAGAGGCAATAATAAATTGGTTATTATTATATCTTTATGTTTATGATAAATGTTTACATCCCATGCTATAATTGTATTATTAGGAAACACTAATACATGTGTGTTTTGTAAACATAAAAGAGTCCCTAGTAAGCCTCTTGTTGAACTAGCTTGTTGATTAATTGATGATCATGGTTTCCTGATCATGGACATTGGATGTGATTAATAACAAGGTTATATCATTAGGAGAATGATGTAATGGACACACACCCATAGTAAGCGTAGCATAAGATCAAGTCATTAAGTTCGTATTGCTGTAAGCTTTCAAATACATAGTAACCTAATCCTTCGACCATGAGGTTGTGTTAATCACCATCACCGGATGGGTACTTTGATGACATCAAACACCGCTTCGTAACTGGGTGGTCATAAAGATGTCATTGGGTATTCTGAAAGTATGTGTTGAAGCGCATGGACCAAGATTGGGATTTGTCCATCCATATGACGGATAGATATGCTCTGGGCCCTCTCGGTGGAATTTCATCTAATTAGCTTGCAAGCATGTGACTGGGTCACAAGGGATGACATATCACGGAACGAGTAAAGAGTACTTATCAGTAACGAGGTAGAACTAGGTATGGAGATGCCGACGATCAAACCTCGGATAAGTATAGTATCGCGAGACAAAGGGAATTAGTTTCGTATGTAAGTGGTTCAATCGATCGCGAAGTCATCGTTGAGTATGTGGGAGCCATTATGGATCTCCAGGTCCCGCTGATGGTTATTGATAGGAGATGTGTCTCTATCATGTCTACATATTCGCGAACCGTAGGGTGACACACTTAAGGTTCGAAGTTGTTTTAAGTAGATATGGAATGTGCGTTGGAGACCGAATGTTGTTCGGAGTCTCGGAATGGATCCGGGACATCACGAGGAGATCCGGAATGGTCCGGAGAATAAGATTCATATATAGCAGATCATTTTATGAGATAGGAAATGTTCCGGAGTGTTTGTATGAGGATTCTAGAAGGTTTCGGAATGTTCCGGAAGGTTCTAGAAGATATCTTGGAGTTTGCTTGAAAATCAAGATAGGGATCAAGGAGTCCTGTTGGGTCAAGATAAGGAGTCGTGGGGGAGGAGGATTCCTCCCCACCTCCCCAACCCGCCGGCCCCATAGGAGGGGAGTCCTACAAGGACTCCCCTTCCCTGGCGCGCCCTCCCCTCTTTAAATAGAGGGGCAGGGGCGCCCCCTCCTCTCACGCTCTCATAACGTCCAATCTCTGCCGCCTCTCTCCTCCACCATATTCTGCACAAGCATAGGCGAAGCCCTGCAGAATTCTCTACTCCACCACCACCACCACGCCGTCGTGCTGCTGGGATTCCGTGGAGAAGATCTACTACCTCCGCTGCTCGCTGGAACGGGGAGAGGAAGGTCTGCTTCGACTCCGCACGTGTGTCCGACTGCGGAAGCGCTGCCGAATCATGGCGCCGGAAGGATCGTCTACTTGACCAAGGGCGGAAGCGCTGCTGGAACGCGACGCCGGAAGGATCGTCTACTTGACCGAGGGCGGAAGCGCTGCTGGATCGCGACGCCGGAAGGATCGTCCACACGATCTTGAGATCGGCAAGTGATTGACTACATCAACCACGAGATCTAATCTCGTTAACGCTTTCGGATCTGCGAGGGTTAGTTCCTATCTATCTCATTGCTCATGTCTCATAGATTAGATCTTGGCTTTTATCTAGATTAGATCTAGGTTTTGTTCGTTCTTGCGGTAGAAATTTTTTGTTTTCCATGCTACGAACCCATCAGTGGTATCAGAGCCGTATCTATGCGTAGATCTGTTGCACGAGTAGAACACAATGTTTTTGTGGGCGTTGATGCTTTTGTTGTCGGTGTCTTAGCGTGTACTTTGCATCTTGCGGCATGGTGGGATGAAGCGGCTCGGGCTAACATTACATGTCATCGCACATGAGACTTGCTCCACGCTTGACGTGCAACTTGCTTTGCACAAGTGGCTTTGCGGGTGTCTGTCTCTCCCACCATAGTTAAGATTCAATTTACAATGAGCATCTTGACAACACTTGTATCAACGTTGTGGTCCTTGTTCGTAGGTAAGATCGGTCTTATGCGAAAGCCCCAAACCACGTAAAACATGCAAAGAAAATTAGAGGCGTCTAACTTGTTTTTGCAGGGGTTTTGTGATGTGATATGGCCATCATGTGATTATGATTATATTTGATGTATGCAATGATCCTTGTTGTAATATGGCAACCGGCAGGAGCCTAATGGTTGTCTTTTAATTCTGTTAAGACCTGCGTGTCTATTCATCTTGTAATAGCTTTATTCCAAGTAGTTGTAATAGTTGCTAGTGATGATGGACAATCATGAAGCGGCGCCACGGACCTTGACGCCACGCCGGTGATGATGGAAATCTTGTCCATGCTTTGGAGATGGAGATCAAAGGCACAAGAAGAAAGGCCATATCATATCACATATTATGAATTGCCTGTGATGTTAATCCTTTATGCATCTTGTATTGCTTAGATCGCGACGGTAGCATTATAAGATGATCCCTCTCACTAAATATCAAGTAATAAAGTGTTCATCCTTAGTTGGCACCGTTGCTAAGACTCGTCGTTTCGAAGCATCTCGTGATGATCGGGTGTGATAGACTCTACGTGTGCATACAACGGGTGCAAGCCAGATTTGCACATGCAGAAACTAAGGTTAACCTTGACGAGCCTAGCATGTACAGACATGGTCTCAGAACACAGAATACCGAAAGGTAAAGCATGAGTCATATGGATGATATGATGAACATGTTGATTGTTCGCCTTTAAAGCTACATCATCTCACGTGATGATCGGACTTGGTGTAGTGGATTTGGTTCATGTAATCACTAAAACAACTCGAGGGATGTTGTTTTGAGTGGGAGTTCATTTGTAATTTGGATTAGTCGAACTCAATTTATCATAAACACAATCAAAGTGAATTTGCATAGTTTGTTGTAGTCATCGGCATCCGTTCACCACCTTACGCTTAGTTATAGTTGAGATAGTAGAACTATAGAAATTCTGGATATTAACTTTACGAACTGGTATCGTATTGTTTTGAATGTCAATTTAAAGTTTATAAGTCATATTGCAAACTTTCAGCAAACTCTATTTACTCCATTAAGTTTAATAAATAGTATTAAATCAAGAGTAACAATTCCAGTGTTAGTATCTAATGTATCATGTTTGCCTCCATGATTCTTGATACTCAAAAGATTGTTTTTAATATCAAGTTTATCTAAGAGCTGAAAGCAATGTTTTAGAAACCATCATATGTGAAAGGTATCGCGATATCTAAAACAATGTGTTGGTTACAACATGAAAGAGTATACGTCCTCATATTTGATGAGAATTTGTGAAGTATGGAGACGCTAGTCGTCCTAATCCTCCAAAAGGTTTTGAAAAAGAAATATTATACTCGCAATTCACCTTTATAAGCTATAGCAGCTTGGTCATGAAAGATGTCATGATAAGGATGAATAGAAGATGTAAGTAAAATGTTTACTACACTAATAGATTACTAAAGAATGGATTTTTGAAAGAATGCCAAACATTTGATGAAGGTGATCCACTTCAAAGTGCAAGTCCAAAGGTATTAGTATTTGACTATACACACTTTTTACTATGTGTCATGTGAATGACACCACTATTGATGTTGATAGATTCTTTTAAAAGAAAAAGGAATTGCTGAAAGAGAATCTATAAAATATTTGGCAGAAAATAAAAGGTTGGAGATGTCCAACTTGGGTATATAGAAGATATACATGTTATGGTTGTATTCCTTGCTTGTTAAACAATGTGGTTCTCCGGTATTGGATACCGAATCGGTTGGTATGAAGTGTCATACAGGACAACGCAATTCATGAACTACAATGGCCTAAGTAACTAGCAAGAGAATGAGTGATAATGTTCATCGAAAACAAATAAAGTGTTATTGCGTTTTTCGTTGTCATCAAACCTAGCCTTCATGATTTGTTTTAATAATTGTTATTTTGTTTCGGTATTACGAGAACAATGGTTGTTCAAATAATTACCGTATTCCATAAAGGATGGATGAACTTTTACAAGTCTGGTGGGAGAAATCACATCCATAAACACTATTGCTAAAATGTCGCAAGACAAATGATTGAAAGATCACTTGTGAAGTGACATCGCCGTTTAAATTATATTGAAAGGAACACATGAAGAAACTCCATGTTGATGGATTTTAGGAGTCTTTGATTTTGATCAAATGACGCTTGTGATACTTTCCTGGAGATAATTAAAACACCGTTAGTAGGCCAAAAGAGGAACGGACGACTAACTGATTGGAATATGTACATATTGATGTATATAGTCCATTATGTGTAGTCGTGGGCGATGGATTTCAACTTCATATGCTTTCTCCGAAGATTTGAGTGAGTATATGTATATATTTACTCAATAAGGAAGAAGTATGAAACATTTGAAAAATGTTCAAAGACTTTCAAGATGAAGTGGAAAATCATTGTAACAAGAAAATAAAGAGTTTATGATTCGATCATAAAGAAAGATGTTTCAGTTACAAGTTTAGCAAAACACCTAAGATTTGAGGAATCGTTCCATGGATTTGCATTTCCCAAAACACCATAGGAATATGGAGTGTTCAAGATATGTAATGAAACCTTGTTTGACATGGTAAGATCAAAGGTGTCATTTATAAAACTGCCATTATATTTTAAAGATTAAAGCTTTAGTGACTACCGCTTTTACACTGAAAAGAGCTCCATCGTGATCCGTTGAAATGACACCATATAAGTCATGGTTTGGGATAAAACCCGAATTGTCTTTTCTTAAATTTTGGTATGTAATGCATAAGTAAAATGTTTACAACCAAAGTCGGATAAGCACGTCTTTGTAGGTTATCCCAAAGAATTTGTTGGGAATTTCTCCATAACACTGAGGACAAAAGAGTTTGTTACTTGGAACGTCAAGTTTCTTGAGAAGGAATTCTTCGTGAAAAGTTAAGTGGGAGGACAATAGAACTTTGATAAGGTTGTTGAACCTTAGCTATATGTGCTAAGTAGCGCAGCGCCGGAAAGTGTCCCGGTGGCGGCCACAATGCTCATGGCTCTCGTGATTACAAAAGGTGTGATCTCGGAGATTAGAGTTCCTATAGAACCATGTGGGTCAGTAAGAATCAAATAGTAAGATTAAATAAGCAAGTCGTTATTGTTTTGACAATGATGAACCGACTACATGCAAAGAAGCGATGATGGGCCCTGACTCCATAAAATGACTAGAAGTCATGGAATCCGTGATAGCATCCATATACGAGAAATCAAGTTTCTGAACTTTGAAGACCCTCCGGAAAGGCGTGAAGCCTATCGGTCGTGTTTGGATCTATAAAGAAATAGACATGGATGTTTCAAATCTATGAAATAGTCGACATATCGGAAAGAGTTTACGACAATGTTCAAGGAATTGACTATGATAAGATTTGATCTTTCATAGCGATATTTAGTCTGGACGGATTAATGTAGCAACCACTTCATATATTTTGGTATATGGTAGTTGAACAAACAAAACAAGTTCTTCTAATAGAATGGTTACCTAGGACGTGTACATGACACGATCCAAAGGGTTTTTGTTAATTCAAAGGATGCTAAAAGAGTATGCTAAACTTCAATAGTTGAAGTAAGCATAGCGGAGTTGGAATCTTCACCATGATGAAACTGTTAAAAGAGTTTAAATTCATCGGAGATGATGAAGATGCTTGCATTTTTGCAAGAAATTAAGTGGGAGCGCTAAGACATATTTCTAATACATTATGTGAAAGACATATTGTTGATTAGAAATGATGTATCTTTTATTGACGCAGGTTAAGAATTTCATTTCGATGAAAGACTTAGGCATAACCCAAGAATTAGGCATCAATGTCTATATGAATAGATTGAGGCGCTAATATGGTTTTGCCAAATGTACATAGATAAGATGTTGAATGAGTTCAATATGGAAACAACAAGAAAGGTTCTTGACGCACGGAAAGGACTGAAATCAAGATTCAAGTGTTTTGACACTTGGTGAAATCACAAGAATATTTTGATCAATCATTCTTTGAGATGTACACATCCAGATATATCCTATGCACTAAATGTTATGAGCATATACTAGAATGATTCATAAGATGATCTTTGGACAATAGTAAAGATATTCTTATGAGCTTTGGAAGAACTAAGAATATATCATGTATAAGTGACAAATAGTTAAAGGTAGTTCATTGTAAAGTGTTACATTGGTACTAGTTTTGTCACAAGATACAAATTAAATTTATCTCAATTTAAACTATGGGTGGCACAATGTAATGGAAAGGAAGTTCCATAACGGATTTGGATGAGTACCAAAGTTAAAACATTGCAACAGATACTACAACAAAAGGCTAAGTATATGACTACTATTGTAGCAGTAAATGAGGGCATTTGCGTCAAGTAGTTTGTTATCAAACTAGGTGTGGTTCCTAGCGGGCTAATACTATGAAGATATATTGTGTGACAATAATATCAACATATTTTGAGCCGAAGGAACTAAATGTCTCACCAAAGGACCAAATTTATACAATGCCATCTCATTGGAAAATGAGTAATGCGTAGAGACGCAAGGACATGCAAATACACACGGACCTGGAAGTGTCAGATCCGAAGATTATGTTTACCACTAGAAATAGTGTCTATACAACACCAGAAAGCCATAGGTGTTGAATGCACAAGTTTTTAACTAGATTATTGACTCTAGTGCAAGTGGGAGACTGTTAGAGATATGCCCAAGAGGCAATAATAAATTGGTTATTATTATATCTTTGTGTTTATGATGAATGTTTACATCCCATGCTATAATTGTATTATTAGGAAACACTAATACATGTGTGTTTTGTAAACATAAGAGAGTCCCTAGTAAGCCTCTTGTTGAACTAGCTTGTTGATTAATTGATGATCATGGTTTCCTGATCATGGACATTGGATGTGATTAATAACAAGGTTATATCATTAGGAGAATGATGTAATGGACACACACCCATAGTAAGCGTAGCATAAGATCAAGTCATTAAGTTCGTATTGCTGTAAGCTTTCAAATACATAGTAACCTAATCCTTCGACCATGAGGTTGTGTTAATCACCATCACCGGATGGGTACTTTGATGACATCAAACACCGCTTCGTAACTGGGTGGTCATAAAGATGTCATTGGGTATTCTGAAAGTATGTGTTGAAGCGCATGGACCAAGATTGGGATTTGTCCATCCATATGACGGATAGATATGCTCTGGGCCCTCTCGGTGGAATGTCATCTAATTAGCTTGCAAGCATGTGACTGGGTCACAAGGGATGACATATCACGGAACGAGTAAAGAGTACTTATCAGTAACGAGGTAGAACTAGGTATGGAGATGCCGACGATCAAACCTCGGATAAGTATAGTATCGCGAGACAAAGGGAATTAGTTTCGTATGTAAGTGGTTCAATCGATCGCGAAGTCATCGTTGAGTATGTGGGAGCCATTATGGATCTCCAGGTCCCGCTGATGGTTATTGATAGGAGATGTGTCTCTATCATGTCTACATATTCGCGAACCGTAGGGTGACACACTTAAGGTTCGAAGTTGTTTTAAGTAGATATGGAATGTGCGTTGGAGACCGAATGTTGTTCGGAGTCTCGGAATGGATCCGGGACATCACGAGGAGATCCGAAATGGTCCGGAGAATAAGATTCATATATAGGAGATCATTTTATGAGATAGGAAATGTTCCGGAGTGTTTGTATGAGGATTCTAGAAGGTTTCGGAATGTTCCGGAAGGTTCTAGAAGATATCTTGGAGTTTGCTTGAAAATCAAGATAGGGATCAAGGAGTCCTGTTGGGTCAAGATAAGGAGTCGTGGGGGAGGAGGATTCCTCCCCACCTCCCCAACCCGCCGGCCCCATAGGAGGTCCCTTCCCTGGCGCACCCTCCCCTCTTTAAATAGAGGGGCAGGGGCGCCCCCTCCTCTCACGCTCTCATAACGTCCAATCTCTGCCGCCTCTCTCCTCCACAATATTCTGCACAGGCATAGGCGAAGCCCTGCTGAATTCTCTACTCCACCACCACCACCACGCTGTCGTGCTGCTGGGATTCCGTGGAGAAGATCTACTACCTCCGCTGCTCGCTGGAACGGGGAGAGGAAGGTCTGCTTCGACTCCGCACGTGTGACCGACTGCGGAAGCGCTGCCGAATCGTGGCGCCGGAAGGATCGTCTACTTGACCAAGGGCGGAAGCGCTACTGGAACGCGACGCCGGAAGGATCGTCTACTTGACCGAGGGCGGAAGCGCTGCTGGATCGCGACGCCGGAAGGATCGTCCACACGATCTTGAGATCGGCAAGTGATCGACTACATCAACCACGAGATCTAATCTCGTTAACGCTTTCGGATCTACGAGGGTTAGTTCCTATCTATCTCGTTGCTCATGTCTCATAGATTAGATCTTGGCTTTTATCTAGATTAGATCTAGGTTTTGTTCGTTCTTGCGGTAGAAAATTTTTGTTTTCCATGCTACGAACCCATCACTTTTGTCTTCCCATACACGCCTAGGAAGCCTAGAAGGTTCACGCAAATATTCTTCGTCACGTGCATCCCGTCGATTGAAGAACGGACCTCTAGGTCTTTCCAATACGCAAGCTCCCAAAATATAGATTTCTTTTTCCACATGGCCGTTTGTCTGGTAATGGGGTCTTTCGGAATAGATTGACCGCCAGGACCCTTTCCAAAGATTACTTCTAGGTCCTTCACCATACCAAATACATCAGCACCTTTCGGGAGCTTAGGCTTCTTCCGGTAATCTGCCTCACCGTTGAAATTCTTGCCTTTCTTTCTTACTTGATGATTGGTCGGAAGAAATTTACGACACCCCAGGTACACAACCTTCTTACATTTATCCAAATATGTACCTTTAGTATTATCAAAACAGTGCGTGCATGCATTGTATCCCTTGTTTGACTATCCTGAAATGTTACTAAGAGCAGGCCAATCATTGATGGTTATGAACAACAACGCTTGTAGGTCAAATGGCTCCTGTTTGTGCTCATCCCACACCTTTACACCTGGTTCTGCCCACAACTGCAAAAGTTCATTGACTAATGGCCTTAGGTACACATCAATGTCGTTGCCGGGTTCCTTCGGTCCTTGGATGAGCACTGGCATCATAATGAACTTCTGCTTCATGCACAACCAAGGAGGAAGGTTGTAGATACATAGAGTCACTGGCCAGGTGCTGTGACTACAGCTCTGCTCCCCAAAAGGATTCATGGCGTCTGTACTTAGACCAAACCATAAGTTCCTCGCGTCACCTCCAAAGTTCAAGTACTTTCTCTCGATGTTTCTCCACTATGACCCATCAGTGGGGTGTCTTAGTTTCCCGTATTTCTTACGCTCTTCTTTGTGCCATCGCAACAACCTGGCATGCTCTTTATTTCTGAACAGAAATTTCAACCGTGGTATTATAGGAGCATACCACATAACCTTAGCAGGAACCCTCTTCCTGGAGGGCTCGTCATCGCCCTCAACATCACTAGGGTCATCTTGTCTGATCTTGTATCGACATGCATTGCATACCGGGCATTTATCCATATTCTCATACTTCTCACCGCGGTCCAGGATGCATTCATTAATGCATGCATGTATCTTCTCCACATCTAATCCTAGAGGGCAGATAGTCTTCTTTACTTCGTGCGTTGTCTCGGGCAGCTCGTTATCCTTTGGAAGCTTCGGCTTCATTATTTTCAATAACTTCTCAAATCTCTTGTCAGATAAGCCAGTCTCTGCCTTCCATTTCAGCAGTTCAAGTGTGTTACCGAGCTTTGTGCTGCCATCTTCGCAATTTGGGTACAACAACTTTTTGTGATCGTTTTGCATGGCCTCCACCTTAAGATTCTCCCTTTCTGTATCACATTGTTGCTTTGCATCAGAAATGACCCGACCAAGACCATCAGCGGGCTCATCCGATGCCCGTTGTTCTTCGTCATTGCCGCCTCCCTCTTCTTCATTGTCTTCCATTGCAGTATCACTTTATTCTTCAGGGGACATAGGATAGATGTCATCATCATCTCTTCTTCATTTTCTTCCAGCTTAACCCCTCTTTCTCCATGCATGGCTCAACAATAATATTCGGGCATGAAACCTCTCCGAAGCAGATGGCTTTGAAGTACTCTCGGGGCAGAGTGCTCGGCCACGTTCCGACAGTCGAGGCAGGGACAAGGCATAAAATTATCCACTTTGTTTGCCTTAGCCAAATCGATAAATTTATGCAGGCCTACAATAAAATCGGAATGGCGTCGGTCGCCATACATCCATCGCATCCGTGCATCGATCTGCGTCATAATAATTAACCATTACAATAACATCGTGAATAGTAAAATGACCACCCTACATGGACACATGCAATATTTTTGTATCAGTTACAGATAAAGAAGATAAGGTTGCTAACCTCAGCCCAGGATACCGTGTTGTGCGAACTAAAGTGTGGCTCGCACATTTCGTCGAACACCTTGTGTGCAATCAAAGAAATAAAAAGCTAGCACCTACACCTCATACACAATCCAGCAAAATTTGGGGGGCAAAGGGCCGGGCTTATATATAGCCAGGGGAGGGTTTTTGGTCCCGGTTATTGCCACGAACTAGGACCAAAGCCCCTCCCGCGCGACATGTGGTGGCCCAGCAGCTCGCACCCCACCCAGGTCATTGGTCCCGGTTAATGGCACGACCCGGGACCAATGACCTGGGTGGGGGGCGTGCTGCTGGGCCGCCACGTGTCGCGCGGGAGGGGCTTTGGTCCCGGTTCTTGGCAATAACCAGGACCAATGCCCACCGTCGCTTCGTCGTCCCCGTGTATAAATATGAGGCCACAACGCTCGCTTTCGCCATCGCCTCGGCCTCTCTGCAGTCCATCTCCACCCTACCCCTTTAGCCATCGCCTCTCCATCGCACTGTCGTCTCTCCTCCCCTCCCTCTCTAATCTCCACCGCGCCACCATGGAGGTGCCCAGGCTCAACCACTATGAGGCGGCGATGTTTGCATACTACAGCATCCTCGCGCTGCCGCGCACGACCGTGCCCGCCGGATTTCGCATCAGCAAGGCGGGTGTGCTGGTGGCTCCGCTCCTCAACCCCCGTAGATACGAGATGGAGTACGTCATCGCGGAGCGTCACTGCCAGCTACCCGTGTGCATGAGGGCGTTGCCCCGGTACGCGGTGGCCAGCGAGTACTGGCCCCGGCTGTTCAAGAAGGAGCGGAAGGCCAAGCTTGGCAACCGCATCGTGGACGGGCGCCTAGTGCACCCGGATCACCGCAACCACGAAGGGCGGGAGATGTTCTGGTCCGTCCCTAGACGGACCATCTACACCGCCATAGACGTCGCTAGGCGCGCAGAGGAGCTCCGTCTCCCGAACAATCCCAAAATCGTGGAGATTTCGTCCGACGACGATGAGGAAGCCGGCGGCTCGAAGGACAACGGCAGCGGAAGTGTTGTCGACTAGGAAAATTTGTAAAGTCGCATCTTTGTATGGAAAAATTTGTGGTCAAATAATAAAATGTCTCAATTTAGATCTTTGTGAAATATTTTTTCAAAAATACTGATCAATTCAATTTCTACCTCGAATTAATTTCTGCCTCGAATTAATTTCTGCCCCGAATTAATTTACATTAATTGTCCTAGACTGCTGACCGTCGCGGGATTTTTGTTCCCGGTTCGTGGCATGAACCGGGACCAATGCCCCGCAAAGCGCCACGTGTGCGTCGCGGGGGCATTGGTCCCGGTTCATGCCACGAACTGGGACCAATGCTTAGAGAAGAACCGGGACCAATGCCCAGGCGGCATGAACCGGGACCGGTGCCTGGCATTGCTCCCGATTATGGAAACGAACTGGGACTAATGGAATTTGGGCACTGGACCAAAGGCCCTCTTTCTACCAGTGAGTGTCACCATGCCTAAACTGATGACCCACTACCTCGAACAAGCAAGCAACTATGAAGCTGAACAAAAAAAGAAGGACGAGGAAATAGCTCGGCTCAAGCAGCAGGACTCAGAAATCACTCGGCTGAACACCGAAATCCAAAAGCTGAAGAGCTCCCATCAGTCCGCGCTGGAGAAGGCCGACCAGGAGTTTGCCGAGGAGAAGGAGCGTTTAATCATGCAAATCTCTAAGGACAATAGCCTACTGGAGGAAGTCGATGTCAAACTTACATCAGCGACTACCGAGTACGAAAAACTCCGGGTCCACAATGCCAATGTTGATTCCGAGCTTCAGCGACTCCTCTTCCAAATTGCGCGTAAGTTTTCCGTCCTTGCTTGATCTGTTACTATTGGGATTTGGTTCATTCGCTCACTGTTTCTCCTCTTATCCTTAGGCAAATTTCCAGAGAGCGATACGCTTGCTACCTCTGCCGTATGCCAGTCCCGCGAACAGCGTGGAATTCCTGCTGTCCGTGATGGTGATCCAACCCTGTATACCACAGAAGATCTCCTGGCGAGTCTCACTGCTCGCCTTGAGGTAGTAAAAAATCATGGTGCGGACATCCTCCTGGTGGTAACACGGATGTTCAGTTGTCTTTGGCCCAATGAAACCATTCCAAAAAAAGGCTCCGCTTTTATAGCGAAACTTATGGAATGTGACATGCAGCTGCATTTGTGGCGCGAATCTGCAGCACGGGCTGGAGCCGACATTGCTCTGAAGTTTGCGCTCTCATGGTATGAAGGAATTGACTTGGCATTGCTCAGTCATATGTGCACCAGGTCTAAGTGGTGCGAGGATCCAAAGTGGATCGCGCGTCGCCAGGCCTGTGCCAACAAGCTCATCCAATATTCCTTCTGCCATGCTTGGAACGAGGGACCGAGTTATCTTGATGTCACTGATGAAGAAATTGTCTCTGGAGCTGAAGAGTAAGGGAGCAAGAGCGAGCGCTCCGATCTAGGTGACGAGGCTAAAGACCCAGAGGGCAACGAAGTTGACCCGGAGGACCAAGCCGAAGCTAGCGCTCCTCCCCCACACTCCGGAGTACCTCCCTCCTCGACACATGATTCTTCTGCTGCTCCTGCCCCTTGAAAAGCACTCATCATATTTATTAGATCCCCGGAATGCCGGGCGCAGATGTACTTAAATACTTTGGTTTGTTTGTGCTACAATTTTATGTTCCGAACTAAGTTTATTTCTGGATTATCGTGGGAGAAGTCCCTGAGTTTCATTTTCTTGTTGCCCCAATTTTTGACTCGGCTCGCGTCTACCTTGATTCGGTTTTCCGACTTACGAGTCCGAGGTTCAAAAAATTGACTTAACAATACTTGAAACCTTGAGATTAGCTCAAAATGATTTGGCATTTTAGTGAATAAGATAAACTAAGGGTTAGTCAGAAAACCAATGTCGGCCTGCTTAAGTTCTTTTCCTTAGTTGTTTTTCATGTGCTTTGCCATTCCAAACTTGTTCTCTTGCTTGCCATGAAGCCAATTCTTGTTGGACAGTAGCAAAGTCGAAGAGTTAGGTTTTTGGTGCTCACACATTACTAATCCAACTAAGACATAAGCGACTTAGCCCAGCCGACAAAAAAACACAAAAACAGGAGACAAGTATTATAGTAGTCCCCGAGTCTCTGCCCGGGGTGACGAAACTTTTATTGATAAGCGGATTGCCGACATACATACCGACATTCGAGTAGTTCGGATACATTCACCTCTTAGGTGTAGAAAGGACGAAGCAGTGCTACGTTCACCTTGTTCTTTTGCTGGGGATGTGCATCAATAAGATAGTAGGAATCATTGCGCAAAGCTTTGCTCACAATGAAAGGTCCATCCCATGGAGGGGATAATTTATGCATGCCAGCAGTGCGCTGTATTAGCCTTAGCACCAAATCACCTTCCCAGAAACTCGGGGGTTTACTTTCCGGCTATGATAGTGTCAGAGATTTTGCTGATATATGGCGGATCTGGACAAGGCTAGTTCTCTCGCTTCTTCCAACAGATCAACATCATTTTGCCGGGCTTCGCGCACTTCGGCCTCTATGTATTGGGTGACTCTTGGCGAATCATGCTCTATGTCGGCTGGTAATACAGCTTCTGTCCCATATACCAGAAAGAATGGTGTATAGCCTGTTGATCGATTCGGAGTTGTTCTTAAACTCCACAGTACTGCGGGTAGTTCTTCTATCCAGCACCCCGCTGATCTATACAGCGGCTCTATGAGCTGGGGTTTTATCCCGGACAACACCAGTCCGTTGGATCTTTCCACTTGCCCGTTCGACGCGGGGTGGGTGACTGAGGCGACATCTAACTGGATCTTCTTTTCCTAGTAGAATCTCGCAAACGCTCCTTCAACAAAATTTGTTACGTTATCAGTTATGATGCTATGGGGGTAGCTGTACCTTAGGATTATATCCTTGAGGAATCTTACTGCTATTGCCCCTTCACATTTCTGAATCGGTTTCACTTCAATCCATTTGGTGAACTTTTCAACCATGACCAGGATATGGGTCATCCCTCCTTTGGCTAGCTTAAATGGTCCTACCATGTCTAGGCACCATACATCAAATGGCCATGAAATGGGGATAGTTTTCACCTCCGACATTGGTAAGTGAGTTTTCGTGGCGTATCTTTGACAACCATTACACTTTCTCACCAAGTCCTCTGCTTGCTCCAAAGCACTTGGCCAATAAAATCCATGCCGGAAAGCTTTTGCTACTAAGGCCCGTGAGGAGGCATGGTGGCCACATTCCCCTTGGTGAATATCTCGGAGTATCTCAAGTCCTTCCTCCGGATCAACGCATCGTTGTAGTACTGATGTCACACTTCTTTTGTATAGTTCAGAGTTGATAATTGTATAGGCCTTTGCCCTTCCCTGAATTTGCCTTCAACTTATTTCATCATCCGGAAAGATTCCCTCTTTCAGGAAATCAAAAATTGGCTTTGCCCAGGTTGGTATGGTCCGGACGGGAAATGGTTCCTCATCAACTTCCATTGCATCCACCGACATAACTCCCGCCGGATCAAGCTGTACAGTCCCCGGGTTTGCTGAAGCAGTCCCAGGGTTTGCTGAAGCAGTCCCCGGGTTTGCTGAGGTGCTCCCCCAATCTATCTCCATAGGTGCCGCTCCTAATCCGGGAAGTGACGGGATATAGATTGAATCTGATTCGGGCGACGGTTTGATAGATGGTTTTCTCAGGTGCTCCAAAGCCACGTTTGGCGGAATTGGTTGCCAGGATGAGCCCAGTTTGGACAGCGTATCTGATGCCTCGTTTTCGATCCAAGGTACGTGATGGAACTCACACCCTTCGAAGAACCCGCTTATTTTCTGAACATGGAACCTATACAGGGCCATGTTAGCATCCAGGGCGTCCCAATTTCCAAACACTTGATGCACCACCAAATCCGAATCTCCAAAGCATTGTATCCGACGTATCCCCACTTCCTTTGCCACTTTGAGAGCATGTACCAATGCTTCGTACTCCGCCACATTATTCGAGGCACTGAAATGGATTTGAAGGACATACTTCAGTTGATCCTTCTTGGGCGAGGTAAGCACTACTCCAGCGCCTAATCCGTCTTTCAGTTTCGATCCGTCAAAGTACATCTGCCAATAATTGGAGTCCGGTAGGGGTGGCTCGTATTGCATTTCAGCCCAGTCCACAAAGAAGTCCGCCACAGCTTGTGACTTGATCGCATCCCTTATGTCGAACTGTGGTGCGTATGGAGCTAACTCGATTGCCCACTTTGCTATCCGGCCACTTGCGTCTTAGTTACTCATGATCTCTGAAATGGGTGCCTCACATATTACCTTCATGGGGTGTTCCTCAAAATAGTGTTTGAGTTTCTTGGCCGACATATATACGTCGTATTCCATCTTCTGATAATGAGGGTAATTCTGTTTTGAGGCCGATAATACTTCGCTCAGATAATACACCAGCCTTTGCACCGACTTTCCTTCTCCTCGCGCTCCACTACGATCACTGCACTTTCGACTCGGTTGGCCACGGCTACGTAGAGCAACATTGGTTCCTTGGGTAATGGTGCAGCCAGGATTGGCGCGATAGATAACATCTTTTTCAATTCTCGAAATGCAAGATCCGCCTGTGGTGTCCATGTGAACTTATCTGACTTTTTCATTAGCTGATAGAGGGGCAAGGCCTTCTCTCCCAACCGACATACGAACCGACTTAACGATGCCAGGCAACCAGTGAACTTCTGGACATCGTTAATACACTTTGGCAGTTCCATTTTTTCTATGGCCTGGATTTTCGTCGGGTTAGCTTCAATGCCACGGCTAGATACCAAAAAACCGAGTAACTTTCCGGCGGGTACGCCAAAAGTGCATTTCTCTAGGTTTGGTTTAGTTTCATTCAAAACCTTCTTAAGTTCGCGAATGTCTGTCAGATATCCTCAAGGAGCATATTTCTTTCCTTGGTTTTTATCACCACATCATCTACATAGACCTGCACATTCCGACCTATTTGGTCATGCAAGCATCTTTGCATGCATCACTGGTACGTTGCTCTTGCATTTCGTAATCCAAACGGCATAGTGCGATAGCAATAAGCCCCGTATGGGGTAATAAACGCAATCTTTATTTGATCATCCGGATTCAGGGGTATCTGATAGAAACCAGAATACGCGTCAATGAACGACAGTAGCTCACATCCGGCTGTTGAGTCTATGACTTGATCTATTCTAGGGAGTGGGAATGGATCTTTTGGACATGCCTTATTCAGGTTCGTGTAGTCGATACACATGCGCCATACCACAGCCACGTTCGGATCATCTTTCTTTTTCTCCACCAGCACCGGATTAGAGAGCCAATCCGGATAGAGTACCTCCATGATAAACCCGACCGCTAGTAATCTTGCTATCTCATCTCCAATAACTTTCCTTCTGTCTTCTTCGAATCGCCTGAGAGGTTGCTTTACCGGCTTAGCCTCGGGTCTTACATTTAATGAGTGCTCAGCCAACTCCCTCGGTACACCTTGCAGATCTTGCGTGGACCAAGCAAACATATCCCGATTCTCATGGAGGAAGTTGACGAGATCGCTTTCGTATTTGCTGCTTAACCCGGCACCAATGGTGATTGTGCGCTCTGGGAACTGATCATTGATTGGCACTTTCTTCGTGTCCTTAGTTGCTTGGAACGATACGCTCCCGTGCGGGTTGGTCAGGGCCGGCATATGCTGGTGCGCAGATTGAGCCAATGCCTCCACTTCTAGTATCTTCCTTTTTCTTGAGCTATCACCAGTGACTCGGCTAAATTGGATCCGGCCAAGGTGCACTCGATCGAACGCCGGAAGTCCCCTGATATAGTTATCACGCCCCTTCGTTCGGGCAACTTCATCTTAAGGTAGCTGACGTGGGTAGCTGACATGAATTTGCTCAGCGCTGGCCTGCCGAGTAATGCATGATACCCGCTCTCCAGATTCACTACCTCGAATTCCAAGTTCTCAGTGTGGCAGTTGTCTCTGGTGCCGAATAACACGTCAACCCGGACCTCACCAATTGGTTCACAAGAAATACCTGGCACAATGCCATGAAAGGTGGTCCTTGTTGCTTGCAACATGTTCTCTGTTATCCCCAACTTGTGCATGGTATCCTTGTACATAATGTTGATACTGCTGCCATTGTCAATCAGTACCTTGGAAAATCTCACGTTGAGATTCGGCCCAATGAACGTCGGATCCAGAACCAGAGCGTAGGTTCTCGGGCTTGGCATGATCTTTGGGTGATCCTTGACACTCCATGTAATCTCTTGATCTGCCCAAGGCATATACCTCACTACTGTCAGCATTACTGCGTTTACCTCCATATGCCGGCACTACAAGCTTTTCCGGTCATTCTCCTCCGTGGTGAACACACAGTAGCTTTGGTGATGTTCCCTGTACTCATTCCGTCCCTCATTCTCGTTGTAACCTTGGCCTTGTTGTTGGTTATTGCCCACTTGATGTACAGTGTCCCTTCTTTCTGGATTCTCGTACCTCGGCGGAGGTGGTGGCAGCATCAGTTGCTATCCATTTCCCCCTGTTGTAACGGTGGCCGGGGTGTTTCATTTCTAGGTGCTTCGTTCCTAGGTGCCTGAGCATTCCCCGAACTCCCCTGTTCCAATTTCCTCACACATTCACACTGCCGGGTCGTATGATTCGCTGGACTGTTCGGCCTTGGCGTATGAAATTTGCAAGGTTGATCTAGCATAGACTCGAATGTATACCTTGGCCTATACCTTCGTTCCTGCCATTGCTTTTTCTGCTCCGGGGTCCAAGGATTTCTCCCTTCGTTTTTCTGTTGCCAGCCCTGCCCTCCAGTTTTCTGGCATTGATTGGCTCCGGCATTGGGTTGATCCCGGTCCACTACTGCGACTTGCTGCGAGTTATACCGATAATCTGGATGCTCATCCCTTCTCTTTCCTCAGAAATCATTCCTCCTTGACGATCCGGGGCCATCTTGGCCGTAATACTCTTCGTTTGCTTTACTAGACATTATCCGGGGTTGCGTTGGATCTCCCAAGGCATATGAATCTGCGATCTGAATCGTCTCAGGTAGGGTAGTTGGCATATCTCGCTGTAATATCTGACACAGCATACTTCCATATCTGCACCCCTGAGTGAACCATGCTATAGCTTGTGATTCAATCACTCCTTCGCACGAGTTTCGCACATTGCACCACCGAGTAAAGAAATCTCTATCAGGCTCATTCAGTCTCCGCCGGCATAACTGTAGCACCCCAATTGTCTAACAATTGTAATGCTACTTGTCCTAGTAAGATAATGGCTACTTTATATATATTATTATGGCATCATAATTGTATCATGCTCATGTCATCATGCCACCTTGCATTTGAGCATCATATAAAACCCTTTTTCTTTTGGCTCTTCTCTCACATGCATTATTAATTGTATTTGCCTCTTGATATTGTATTTGGTTATTGATATATTGTCTAAATGCCCAAGTTGAGTTGGGGGCACATCTTTTATTTCATTTCCATCACCTTTCTTTTCACCACTTTATAATTCCACCATCCTACTAGATCATGAGCTTGTTTGTCTTTATTTTAGATTTCTCTAGCTCATGTGCAATAGGGTGGATCTAGTCCATTAAATTTCTTTGCTTGGCTTTGTTCCACTTCTTGGAAATGCATAAGATTAATGCCATCATATTAATATTGTTTTCACAAAATGAATCAATGGCATTATTATTTTTGCATGGGCCATGCACTAGTCTTCACTACCTTCCTCTCCTTTGGTTTTTCTTTGGTTTTGTTGGTTCCTATCTTAGTGGAAAACATCTTCTACCATTCCACCATCCCCATACTTCTATCCACCTCTTTTCCTCTTATTTTATTTTCTCCACGCACTAACCATATGTGGCCTTTTTCCACCATTTCTTTTCTTCTTCTTTTCTTTCTTGTTCTCCTCCACCTTATCTCAAGCAAGATCAACCTTCCTTTTCTTCATCTTGGTTTGGCCTCATAAACTAAATCAAAATATAAACACCTAATAACATTCAAACCTAGTTTCCTCTTTATTTTTCCTTTACACCTAAATTACACTAAGCCCTAACTCTAAAACCCCCCCTCTCTCTCTCTCACTAGCTTGACCACCTCCTCCCTCTCTCTCTAACCTGCTGAGCAACACCCCAGCCACACCCAGCCACCCTAACCCTAGCTCCAAACCCTAACCCGAGCCATGCCATCGAACCCTAGCCTAGCTCACCTCTCTCCTCTCTCTCTTCTTCTACTGCCATGGTAGCCCCACCCTGGCCGCTCTCGCCCTCGGCCCCACTGGCAGCCTCCCCTGCAGCCCTAGGCCTAGCCCCAGCCGGCCGAGCACGTGCTCGAGGAGGAGATGGAAAAAGGTGGCACGAGGCCACCTTATCCCTGCCGTGCCCCAGCTGCCCTCCTCCCTCTCTCCCTTCTTTTCCTCCCTCCCCACGTCTCTCTGACCTCGCTCAGATCTGGCCCGAGTCGCCCCTCCTCTCCTCCTTCTTCCTCCCCAACGACTTCCACCTACCGCCGGTCGCCGCCAGCAACCACCTCGCCCCGACGATCTAGCCGGCGTGCGCGACGTGGAGGTGTCCTGGACGACCAAGAGGACCCCCTGCTGCCCCCTGTACGCGCCAACGAGGACGAGGAGCTCCCCAGCACCGCCAGATCCTCGCCGTCCTCCGAAACCCTAGCCCGCCGGTGCGTCTGCATCCTCGCCGATCCGCCGTGCCCCCGCCCAATCCAACCACACCAGGCGACCCGTGGTGAGCATCCCCTTCTCCCTGACATGGTCCGCCACGCCGGACCGCCCTAGCGCCGCCGATCGTTTCGTCGAACACACCACGCGCGCCAGAGCTCGCCGCCGTCTACCGTTTTCACGCGCCGCAGCAAGCTCACCTAAGCCCCAGCCCCTTTCCTGTCAACTCCCCTCGACCTACCGCACTGGTTAGCCACCCCAGCATGCACGCCCGCTTCCCGGGATCGAATCCCCGCTCCGCGCTGCACGCACCTGCCGCCAGACGCGAGAGGAAGAGAAACAGTACCCGGGGTCGTGGTCATCTTGCAAAAATCCCCCCACCTTTTTGATTCCTACGACCCGCGCTCCTAACGACCCCACCTGTCAGCCGCGCTAGCTCTTTCGCAGAAAACCCCTCAGCCTTTCTCAGCCGCAACCCGCGCTCCAGCCCAGCCCCACCTGTCAGCCTCTGCCCCGCTCTCCGCTGACACGCGGGCCTGCGCCAGTTGACCCACCCCGCAGCCTCAGTGGCTAGCCGAGCCCGCGGTGACAAAAGTTTTCCTGCGCGTGGCCCAGTCAGCACAAAGGCCCACCTGTCAGTGTCTGTGGTTAGAATTGCCTGCGGTGTACAAAGTTTTTCCCTGAGTCTGTTTTTATTCAAATCTTTTCAAATTAATTTAAATTCAAATTCTTTTCAGATTCAAATCATTTTAAAAATACAAATCCAAATAATACATATGATATATGTTTTGGAATCAGAAAAATATGAGGAATTCAATTATGCCCTTCAAAATATATTTTGGACACTTTAAATTTCGAGATAATTAAAATTACAATAAAAATGCCCTTTTCCTTATTTAATTAATAACTTTTGTTTTATAACTCCAAATTTGACAAATAATATGTCTAAATCGATCAGCGTGACGAGCCCGTTCTATTTATGCAGTCCTTGTTCTGAATTGAAGCATGCATCATGTTTTCATTTAAAATCTGAACTGTTTATGACAATAAAACTTGGTTAAATAAATAATAAAAGGCTTTATTTCCTGTATCCACACCTCACCTCTGCCATGCTACTTTAAAGCCATGAAATTGTGCATCATTCATCATGGCATGCTTGGGTGCTTGTTGCATTTTAATTCATATGCTTGTGCACTTTATTTATGTTGGCCCTTGTTTGTTTGGTTCTTCTTCGAATAGACGCCCAGCAGGAGAATTACCAGGAATCACAGGAGTATTACCTAGATCCATCTCTCGCTTCAACTGAGCTGCCAGGCAAGCACTACCACATGCTTGCATACATACAGTACCTATTGCCTCTATCTTAATCTTGCATCATTGAGTCGCGATTGCATTAAATTGAATCCCAAGTACTGCATAGCCTTTACTTTTAAACCACACTGAGCCTGTTCCGGTCCCATGAGCCATTACTGCAGGAGTTCTTTGAGCCATGTGAGTCGTAGAAAAGCATGAGTAGGGTATGTGAGTGTCTGATGGATAATGAGGTACCTAAACAACATAATCTGAGTAGTAATGGGATAACTAAGGAAAGAGGCACCGGTGAGCAATATTTGCTATTTGGTTTTTCATGCTCACTTGTGTCCCGTAGGACCCCGAGTACTTGATTCATGTTCCTTGTTTATTCGCACTATCCACATCCGGGAGGCCTTATGGACCCCCCTGAGCCAGAGCTTGATTCATTCTTATTTCTTGGGGCCACAATTAGTTTGGGGCTTTATTACTATTCTGTACTTATGCCATGTTACTACTTTATTTAAGATTGTGCGAGGAGCACCTGTACTGTTTTGGATCGTGACACGTTTTCGCTGTATCGACAAGCCCAGTCATATTTTCGGGTTCCCAGTCGTTTACCGCCGTCCACACAAACCTTGGGTCCGTCTCGGAGCCGGCCAACTTCGTTGCGGGTAGCTTAATGGGGTGGCCCCCTGAAATATTTCTGAATCCTGTAATTGCTTTGTCGTGAATGCCTCGTTGGGTTTTGATTTGGTTTTTCCGAGGTTGATCGAGTGTGCGTTGCTATTCGTGCACCCCTGCAGGGTAAATCTTTCTGAAAGCCGTGTCCGCGGTTATGGACGACTTGGAGCACAGTTTCTCGATCATAGACAAGTATAACTAAAGTACCGCTTGTAAATTGACTAAGTACTGGACTAGTAAATAGTGCAATACTCAAGGAATGGTTAATAAAACTGCCAACGGATGATGGGGGTTGTTCGTCCGCTTCCTCGTTGGTAAGCGAGGAGGAGGATGGATCTGTTAATTATACTGTTATAACTGTTGTTCTTAATTCACGGACTTCCGTCTATCACTGGTTAGGCGGAAGGTTAGCGAGTATCTGTAGAATTGATAGGTATTATCTTTTGCTGCAAATGCGTCACCCTAGGTTGTGTCCCCTTTAGTGGCATAAAGACTTGCTGAGTACCCCTAGGGTCTCACATGATAAACTATTTGATTCGGATGAACAGGTGTACCCGCAAGATGGATACTGGGTGGAAGAGACAAATGATGTTGGCAACGATCATTCGGTGTAGAGATTCCGGGAACGGGGATCCGTGTGATCTGTGGGCGGGATGTGTTTATTTATGGGGCATCTTATGCCAATTTGCTTCTTATCCGTACTCGGATCTTGTTTTCCGCTTCCGCCTGATACTCTGATGTGTGATGTATGAGGAGCTATCCTAAATTATTATATCTATCTAGGACATTTGGATCTTGCCGTATGGCGTTGCAATATTTCTATTTCTTTTAGATGGAATGGCTCTGAGGACTGTTGTATGTGGCTTGCATACATACTCATTTGTGTATGTAGTTGATCCCTTCGCCTGCCGATTACGCCGCTCGTTATTGTCCCGTTGTTTGAAAGTGGTTAGGACGGCCGAAAGGTCTACCGTGAGTGGCCCTGGGCCCCACCGTACTATTTTAACCATTTTCGTTCATCCAGGCATTAACTAAGAGCGTAATTCACCGAGGTAGTTACAATTGGTATCAGAGCCATCCCGCCCTTTAGGGTCTCAGCCAAAATGGTCGTTGTCTGTCTAGCAAATATTTTGGTAGTTATGTATATTAGAGAAAAACAAAACGTGAGAGTAGGATTGCTTTCATTTTTCTTCTTACCCACCCACCCACCCTTTTCTGGTAAGGAAGTGTAACGTTTTCAATCCTCTTCTAAACTTCAAACTAGGATTCACGTGTTCTGGGTTCCGTAGTACCATAGGTTATGTTTGTGTGTGTGCGTGTGGGTGTGTGTGTTAATTCCTTGTCTATCTGTTGCATCCAAATGTTATCACTATCTGCCTTTTGGTTATCAACTGTTGGTACATTCCATACCGACAGGCCTTTGTAAACCGACGCGATCTATTCTGATTCGTTGTACACCGATGCGTTCTATCTTACTCTTTGTATCCGACGTTATCTTGTTTGGGGTGTTCTTTTCTGTAGTTACCAATCTCTAGGTTCATCTTAAGGAGAAGTTCATGTGCGGAGTAATGATTTGAGTGCGGGATGGAGTCACGACCATACCACTACTTTTGTCATTTGCTTTTGTATATTGAACTAGTAGAGTTACTAATCTTGATTCGTTAAGTGGTTTTGCGCATATAGTGGTATTTTAATGCCGAAATTGCGGAAATTTTTTTCTTTGTTAGTTTGTATACCACACTCCTTGTTCAGTCGTGTGTGTTATGCGTAATATCTCCTAGTTGCCTTGAACTTTGTTGATATTTTAATATCATCTCAGTGAATTGCATTCCTTAATCTTGATTAATTCCATTTTGGTACTATTTTGGATTATTATCATTCTCCATTATAGTACTGACTTGTGTTTTATATCAATCACAGGATGGCACCACCACGCCGTTCTGAGGAGGATATACCACCTGAACTCGGGGCTGCTTTGGCAAGTATTGCAAATGCTTTGGGCACTATGCAGCAGAACCAGCAGCGCTTCGAGGAAAGCATGAGGAGGAATGAGTTTGTTCCGCTACCTCCACCTCCCAAGCGAGGAGACATCAAGAGTTTTCTCAAGTTCAACCCACGCCAATTTGAGGTGTCTGATCAGCCACTTGATGCGGATGATTGGCTTCGTGAAGTGTCAAGGTTGCTGATGACTGCGGATGTTCCCGAGCAAGAATGGGTCAAGTGTGCTACTCACCTTCTGAAGGGAGATGCAGCTCTCTGGTGGGAAAATTACCTCAAGGCAGATCTTTATGGTTTTCAGCCTACTTGGGAGCGGTTCACTGCTGCTTTCAAAGAGCAATATCTGTCAGAAATTGTCATGGAAAGGATGAAGGAAGTGTTTCTCAACCTCAAGCAGGGCACTGACAATGTCAACACCTACATCAGAAACTTCATGAACCTGTCTCGTTATGGTGGCGATGAGATCTCTGATGACAAGAAGAAGCAAAAGAGGTTTCGGCAAGGCCTCAATGCTTCCATCAAATATGCAATTACTCATGCAAGGCCAGCATCTTTCCTGGAACTTCAACACACAGCTCTGCAGGAAGAAGCAAGTAGGCAAGTGTTTGAGGAGTCAAAGAAACACAACCGTGATACAGCAAGCTCTTCTGCTATGACAGCTCCTTCTAAGCGTCGTGTCTGGGTTCCTAACACCCCACCGTCGCTCCCTGCTCCACCGAGACCTTCAAGCTACGCACCAAGGCCACCAAACTCCTTCACTGCGGCTCCCAGGGGCTACAACCACAACTACCCTGGTGCGCCTGGCAGAGTCCCTGGCTACGTTGCTCCACGTCCACCTGGTGCTTGCTATACTTGTGGAAACACTGGGCATCAGCACTGGAATTGTCCAATGAACAACAAAGCTCTTCCACCACCACCTCCAAGACCTGCGGCAAGTGCTCCTATGATTCGTGCACCTCCACCTCGGGCTCTCAACATCAACACTAAGCCGGGGTCTACGGTTGCTCGTGCCAACTGTGTCAACGCCGCTCAAGCTGAGCATGCTCCTGGAGTTGTCATGGGTATGCTTCCTGTTAACTCAGTTCCTGCACGAGTTTTGTTTGATTCTGGTGCTTCGCATTCTTTTGTTTCTCACAAGTTTGCTCATGAGCAAGATCTGGCTATGGTTCCTTTACTACACCGTCTTGTGGTACAATCTCCTGGGTCAAACATGAGGGCTGCTCATATCAGCCATGGCAATCAAATTGTGATTGGTGGTTCTTCGTTTCCAGCTTCCTTAATTATTCTGGGCAATTCTGATATTGATGTTATCTTGGGCATGGATTGGTTGACAGCAAATGCAGCTATGATTGATTGTGCTGAACGTTCGGTTTCTCTGAAAATTCCTGAAGGCCATATAGTCTATTCTCCAAGTCTGACTCCTGCAATTCAGCTTTATTCTTTGGTGGCTCTGAATGATGATGCTATGGAAGGTATTCAGAGTGTTCCTGTAGTTTGTGAGTTTCCAGATGTTTTTCCTGAAGAGTTGCCAGGTATGCCTCCGGATCGTGAGGTTGAGTTTGTCATTGAACTTGAACCTGGTACCGCTCCTATCTCCAAGCGGCCTTATAAAATGGGTCCTACTGAGTTGGCTGAACTTAAGCGTCAGTTGGATGAACAAGAGAAGTTGGGTTTCATTCAGCACAGTACTTCTTCTTGGGGTAGTCCAACCATCTTTGTGAAGAAGCGAGACAAGACTAATAGACTTTGTGTTGACTATCGGGCACTCAATGCTAAAACAATCAAGAATAAATATCCCCTTCCGCGGATTAATGATCTCTTCAATCAGCTAGCTGGAGCTGTGGTATTCTCTAAGCTTGATTTGATAAGTGGTTATCATCAAATCAAGATCCGCAAGGAAGATGTTCCCAAAACAGCTTTCACCACCCGCTATGGCCTGTATGAGTACACGGTTATGTCTTTCGGTCTCACCAACGCACCTGCCACCTTCTCGAGGCTTATGAACTCGGTTTTCACGGAGTATCTTGATAAGTTCGTTGTGGTCTATCTGGATGACATTCTAGTCTATTCTAAGTCAAAAGAAGAACATGAAGAACACCTTCGTTGAGTCCTAAACAAGCTTCGTGAGAACCGCCTGTATGCAAAGTTCTCCAAGTGTGAATTCTGGCTGCCTCAAGTCACCTACCTTGGTCACGTCATCTCTGCCAAGGGCATCGCCGTCAACCCAGAAACTATTAAGACAATTATGGACTGGCTTCCACCCATAAATGTCAAAGAAGTCAGAAGTTTCCTTGGTTTGGCCAGTTACTGCCGTCGCTTCGTTCAAAACTTCTCAAAGATTGCGAAGCCTCTTACCGATCTCCTCAAGAAAGGCAAGAAATATCTTTGGACTCCTACGTGTCAAGCAAGCTTTGAAACACTCAAAGAGAAGCTCACTTCCACACCAGTCTTAGTTCCTCCAGATACATCAAAGCCTTTCCAGATTTTCTGTGATGCTTCATTGCAAGGATTGGGTGCGGTCCTTATGCAAGAAAAGCAAGTTGTTGCTTATGCATCTCGTCAGTTGAAGACGCATGAGATCAACTATCCTACACATGACCTCGAACTCACAGCAGTTGTCTTTGCTTTGAAAGTATGGAGCCATTACTTGCTTGGCAACCGTTGTGAGATCTTTTCTGATCACAAGAGTCTGAAGTATATCTTCACACAGCCTGATCTCAACCTTCGTCAAAGGAGGTGGATTGAAACAATCAATGATTTTGATTTGACCATCAACTACACCCCGGGCAAAGCCAATGTCATGGCAGATGCTCTCAGCCGAAAAGCTTATGTCAACAATCTCATGATGGAAGAACAACAGCCTCTCTTGTGCGAGGAATTCCGCAAGCTTAACCTTGAAATTGTGGATCAAGGTTATCTTCTGAACCTTCTAGCAACACCCCTCTTGGAAGAAAAGGTTCGTTCCATTCAGCTTGGGGATCCTTACACTAAAAAGATCATCTCCAACATTCAACTTCCGAAGTATGAGTCTTTCCACATAGATGACCAAGGCACTCTTTTCTTCGAACACCGGATGTTTGTTCCGAACTACCCGGGTTTAAGGGAGCAAGTTCTCAAGGAGGCGCATGATTCTGTTCTTTCTATTCACCCTGGAAGCACTAAGATGTACATGGACTTGAAAACACAATATTGGTGTCCTGGGTTGAAACGATATTGTGCCAAGTATGTCTTAGAGTGCGATGTTTGTCGCAGAGTTAAAGCTGTTCATCAGAAACCTTCCGGTCTTCTACAGCCATTGAAGCCTCCGGAATGGAAATGGGAGAAAGTAGAGATGGACTTCATCACTGGTTTTCCAAGGTCGCAGAAAGGCAACAATGCAATCTTTGTTGTCATTGACAGGCTTTCCAAAGTAGCTCACTTCTTTCCAGTAAAGGAAACAATTTCTGCAATTCAGTTGGCTGAGCTCTATATCAACAGAATTGTCTCTCTGTATGGAGTTCCTCTTGAGATCAGTTCAGACCGTGGAAGCATCTTCACTTCCAAGTTCTGGGGAAGTTTCCAAAATGCTTTGGGAACAAAACTAAACTTCAGCACAGCTTACCACCCTCAGTCGCAAGGACAAGTTGAAAGGATCAATCAGATTCTAGAAGATATGCTTCGTGCTTGTGTTATCTCTTTCGGCATGAAGTGGGAAGAATGTCTTCCTTATTCTGAATTCTCTTACAACAACAGTTTCCAGAAAAGTTTAAAGATGGCACCATTTGAGGCTCTCTATGGTCGCAAATGCAGAACTCCGATTGGTTGGTCGGGCGCAGGTGAAAGAATATTGTTTGGCCCCGACATTGTAACTCAAGCGGAGGAGAAAGTTCACATCATTCTTGAAAACCTGAAGATTGCTCAAAGTCGCCAGAAGAGCAATTATGATAGAAAGCACACGGACATGGAGTATGTCCCTGGTGATCTCGTTTATCTTCATGTCACTCCCATGAGAGGCACACACCGTTTTGGTATCAAAGGAAAGCTGGCTCCTAGATACATCGGTCCTTTCAAAATTCATGGAAGAAGAGGAGAAGTTGCTTATGCTCTTGAGCTCCCTGAACAACTCAAAGTCCATGATGTTTTTCACATCTCTCAACTCACGAAGTGCTTCAAGGATCCTGGCAGGACCGTGGACCATGAACTCATTAATCTCCAAGAAGATCTATCTTATCAAGAACACCCCACAAAAATTCTTGAAGTCGCAGAAAGAAGGACTCGCAACAAGTCCATCAAGTTCTGCAAGGTGCAGTGGTCGCACCATTCCGTTGATGAAGCAACCTGGGAACGTGAAGATGAGCTCCGTGCCAAGTATCCTACCCTCTTTGAGTCTTCTTCTTCCTAGAATCTCGGGGCAAGATTCCTGTTTAGTGGGGGAGAGTTGTAGCACCCATATTGTCTAACAATTGTAATGCTACTTGTCCTAGTAAGATAATGGCTACTTTATATATATTATTATGGCATCATAATTATATCATGCTCATGTCATCATGCCACCTTGCATTTGAGCATCATATAAAACCCTTTTTCTTTTGGCTCTTCTCTCACATGCATTATTAATTGTATTTGCCTCTTGATATTGTATTTGGTTATTGATATATTGTCTAAATTGCCAAGTTGAGTTGGGGGCACACCTTTTATTTCATTTCCATCACCTTTCTTTTCACCACTTTATAATTCCACCATCCTACTAGATCATGAGCTTGTTTGTCTTTATTTTGGATTTCTCTAGCTCATGTGCAATAGGGTGGATCTAGTCCATTAAATTTCTTGGCTTGGCTTTGTTCCACTTCTTGGAAATGCATAAGATTAATGCCATCATATTAATATTGTTTCCACAAAATTAATCAATGGCATTATTATTTTTTCATGGGCCATGCACTAGTCTTCACTACCTTCCTCTCCTTTGGTTTTTCTTTGGCTTTGTTGGTTCCTATCTTAGTGGAAAACATCTTCTACCATTCCACCATCCCCATACTTCTATCCACCTATTTTCCTCTTATTTTATTTTCTCCATGCACTAACCATATGTGGCCTTTTTCCACCATTTATTTTCTTCTTCTTTTCTTTCTGGTTCTCCTCCACCTTATCTCAAGCAAGATCAAGCTTCCTTTTCTTCATCTTTGTTTGGCCTCATAAACTAAATCAAAATATAAACACCTAATAACATTCAAACCTAGTTTCCTCTTTATTTTTCCTTTACACCTAAATTACACTAAGCCCTAACTCTAAAACCCCCTCTCTCTCTCTCACTAGCTTGACCACCTCCTCCCTCTCTCTCTAACCTGCTGAGCAACACCCCAGCCACACCCAGCCACCCTAACCCTAGCTCCAAACCCTACCCCGAGCCATGCCATCTAACCCTAGCCTAGCTCACCTCTCTCCTCTCTCTCTTCTTCTACTACCATGGTAGCCCCACCCTGGCCGCTCTCACCCTCGGCCCCACTGGCAGCCTCCCATGCAGCCCCAGGCCCAGCCCCAGCCGGCCGAGCACGTGCTCGAGGAGGAGATGGAAAAAGGTGGCACGAGGCCACCTTATCCCTGCCGTGCCCCAGCTGCCCTCCTCCCTCTCTCCCTTCTTTTCCTCCCTCCCCACGTCTCTCTGACCTCGCTCAGATCTGGCCCGAGTCGCCCCTCCTCTCCTCCTTCTTCCTCCCCAACGACTTCCACCTGCCGCCGGTCGCCGCCAGCAACCACCTCGCCCCGACGATCTAGCCGGCGTGCGTGACGTGGAGGTGTCCTGGACGACCGAGAGGACCCCCCTGCTGCCCCCTGTACGCGCCAACGAGGACGAGGAGCTCCCCAGCACCGCCAGATCCTTGCCATCCTCCGAAACCCTAGCCCGCCGGTGCGTCTGCATCCTCGTCGATCCGCCGTGCCCCCGCCCAATCCAACCACACCAGGCGACCCGCGGTGAGCATCCCCTTCTCCCTGACATGGTCCGCCTCGCCGGACCGCCCTAGTGCCGCCGATCGTTTCGTCGAACACACCACGCGCGCCAGAGCTCGCCGCCGTCTACCGTTTTCTCGCGCCGCAGCAAGCTCACCTAAGCCCCAGCCCCTTACCTGTCAACTCCCCTCGACCTACCGCACTGGTTAGCCACCCCAGCACGCACACCCGCGTCTCGGGATCGAATCCCCGCTCCGCGCTGCACGCACCTGCCGCCAGACGCGAGAGGAAGAGAAACAGTACCCCGGGTCGTGGTCATCTTGCAAAAATCCACCCACCTTTTTGATTCCTACGACCCGCGCTCCTAACGACCCCACCTGTCAGTCGCGCTAGCTCTTTCGCAGAAAACCCCTCAGCCTTTCTTAGCCGCAACCCGCGCTCCAGCCCAGCCCCACCTGTCAGCCTCTGCCCCGCTCTCCGCTGACACGCGGGCCTGCGCCAGTTGACCCACCCCGCAGCCTCAGTGGCTAGCCGAGCCCACGGTGACAAAAGTTTTCCCGCGCGTGGCCCAGTCAGCACAAAGGCCCACCTGTCAGTGTCTGTGGTTAGAATTGCCTGCGGTGTACAAAGTTTTTCCCTGAGTCTGTTTTTATTCAAATCTTTTCAAATTAATTTAAATTCAAATTCTTTTCAGATTCAAATCATTTTAAAAATACAAATCCAAATAATACATATGATATATGTTTTGGAATCAGAAAAATGTGAGGAATTCAATTATGCCCTTCAAAATATATTTTGGACGCTCTAAATTTCGAGATAATTAAAATTACAAAAAAATGCCCTTTTCCTTATTTAATTAATAACTTTTGTTTTATAACTCCAAATTTGACAAATAATATGTCTAAATCGATCAGCACGACGAGCCCGTTCTATTTATGCAGTCCTTGTTCTGAATTGAAGCATGCATCATGTTGTCATTTAAAATCTGAACTTTTTATGACAATAAAACTTGCTTAAATAAATAATAAAAGGCTTTATTTCCTGTATCCACACCTCACCTCTGCCATGCTACTTTAAAGCCATGAAATTGTGCATCATTCATCATGGCATGCTTGGGTGCTTGTTGCATTTTAATTCATATGCTTGTGCACTTTATTTATGTTGGCCCTTGTTTGTTTGGTTCTTCTTCGAATAGACGCCCAGCAGGAGAATTACCAGGAATCACAGGAGTATTACCCAGATCCATCTCTCGCTTCAACTGAGCTGCCAGGCAAGCACTACCACATGCTTGCATACATACGGTACCTATTGCCTCTATCTTATTCTTGCATCATTGAGTCGCGATTGCATTAAATTGAATCCCAAGTACTGCATAGCCTTTACTTTTAAACCACACTGAGCCTGTTCCGGTCCCATGAGCCATTACTGCAGGAGTTCTTTGAGCCATGTGAGTCGTAGAAAAGCATGAGTAGCGTATGTGAGTGTCTGATGGATAATGAGGTACCTAAACAACATAATCTGAGTAGTAATGGGATAACTAAGGAAAGAGGCACCGGTGAGCAATATTTGCTATTTGGTTTTTCATGCTCACTTGTGTCCCGTAGGACCCCGAGTACTTGATTCATGTTCCTTGTTTATTCGCACTATCCACATCCGGGAGGCCTTATGGACCCCCTGAGCCAGAGCTTGATTCATTCTTATTTCTTGGGGCCACAATTAGTTTGGGGCTTTATTACTATTCTGTACTTATGCCATGTTACTACTTTATTTAAGATTGTGCGAGGAGCACCTGTACTGTTTTGGATCGTGACACGTTTTCGCTGTATCGACAAGCCCAGTCATATTTTCGGGTTCCCAGTCGTTTACCGCCGTCCACACAAACCTTGGGTCCGTCTCGGAGCCGGCCAACTTCGTTGCGGGTAGCTTAATGGGGTGGCCCCCTGAAATATTTCTGAATCCTGTAATTGCTTTGTCGTGAATGCCTCGTTGGGTTTTGATTTGGTTTTTCTGAGGTTGATCGAGTGTGTGTTGCTATTCGTGCACCCCTGCAGGGTAAATCTTTCTGAAAGCCGTGTCCGCGGTTATGGACGACTTGGAGCACAGTTTCTCGATCATAGACAAGTATAACTAAAGTACCGCTTGTAAATTGACGAAGTACTGGACTAGTAAATAGTGCAATACTCATGGAATGGTTAATAAAACTGCCAACGGATGATGGGGGTTGTTCGTCCGCTTCCTCGTTGGTAAGCGAGGAGGAGGATGGATCTGTTAATTATACTGTTATAACTGTTGTTCTTAATTCACGGACTTCCGTCTATCACTGGTTAGGCGGAATGTTAGCGAGTATCTGTAGAATTGATAGGTATTATCTTTTGCTGCAAATGTGTCACCCTAGGTTGTGTCCCCTTTAGTGGCATAAAGACTTGCTGAGTACCCCTAGGGTCTCACACGATAAACTATTTGATTCGGATGAACAGGTGTACCCGCAAGATGGATACTGGGTGGAAGAGACAGATGATGTTGGCAACGATCATTCGGTGTAGAGATTCTGGGAACGGGGATCCGTGTGATATGTGGGCGGGATGTGTTTATTTATGGGGAATCTTATGCCAATTTGCTTCTTATCCGTACTCGGATCTTGTTTTCCGCTTCCGCCTGATACTCTGATGTGTGATGTATGAGGAGCTATCCTAAATTATTATATCTATCTAGGACATTTGGATCTTGCCGTATGGCGTTGCAATATTTCTATTTCTTTTAGATGGAATGGCTCTGAGGACTGTTGTATGTGGCTTGCATACATACTCATTTGTGTTTGTAGTTGATCCCTTCGCCTGCCGATTACGCCGCTCGTTCTTGTCCCGTTGTTTGAAAGTGGTTAGGACGGCCGAAAGGTCTACCGTGAGTGGCCCTGGGCCCCACCGTACTATTTTAACCATTTTCGTTCATCCAGGCATTAACTAAGAGCGTAATTCACCGAGGTAGTTACAATAACGCAAGGGTTTGTGGTATGTTGGGTCTCTTGTAAGTGCTTGAGAAATTACTAACGAACAACTCCTGGAAATCCAACCAGTAGTTAACGATTCCTAGTGGCAAATTGTTCAGCCAAACTCGCGTTGGTCCTTCCAGCATCTGCGGGACATATCTCACCGCCCATCTCAAATTTCCTGTTGCGATCTTGACTGCCGTGGCATAGTCAATCAGCCAATCCTCTAGTCTGGTACTACCATCATAAGTTCGGGTTCCTCTAGCCAGCTGAAAGTTTGGCACTGGTGGCTCATTCATGATCCGGGGCACGAAACATGCTGGACCCAGTGGACATTGTAACTCGATTTGCTCCGACCTATAAATCCTATCCAACTTCAACCTCGCATCATCTGGCTGCAAGTTCCTGCTTCCCAACCGTGATCCAATTACGTGGTGATCTGCTCTGGGGTATCCATCATGGACCATAGCCGAATAACCATCATTGTATCTTTCCTGATCCGGACGTGCATGATGTTGTTGTGCTACTTGTCCTGCACTTCCCTCTTGCCGAGGTACACGCTGTTGTTGTGCCCAAGGTACATTCTTCCTCGCTCCCATGGGACCACGCTGTCCCGCATTGCCGTTGGCAGCATTTCTTTGACCGGCATTGCCTTGGTCATGGTTACCTCGGGCAGCCACAACTCGGCTGGTACTGTGCCAGTCCTCATCAACTTGCACTACTTTGCCTTTTCTAGCCCTTACCGGGTCATAAGGGACCATTTGCTTGTCTCTTCTCCTGGAATCCACTACCTCTTCTCTCCTAGGGTTATGACCCAGAGATGATGCGGCTCCTCTGGATCTTGTCGGGTTATTTCTGGCCGAATGTACTACTTGTTAGGCCCCTGGTGGTGCTGGGTTAGCCTTGTTTATTTCTTCATTTTTTTGGCATGCAACTCTCAACAGGTGATTTACCCTCTCTTGCTGCCTTTGTCGGGCCTCTCCGGTTAAACCTTCTAACTCGTATGCGGCCGCATTTGCTGCTCTGAGGTTCTTTGTTGGGGTACTGTACCAATCCAACCCTCCTGTTACTATCGTAGTTGTCTGACCTGGCCTAGGCTCGTACCCCTTGTCAATTTCAGTGATCAGGTTCCTGCCTTGGATTTTCACTCCATCGATACGGTTTGCCTTAGCATACTCTCTCAAGGTGATGTTCAGTGACTGATGTAACTCTGCTACTTTCTTTGCTCCGGCTAACATTTTACACCTTGTTTCCTCTAACTCAACCTGTGCTTGAGCCGGATCTACCATAGGTGCTATTGGTGTTGCTAAGCTATCTATCGCTTGCTGGAGCACATTCTCTGGCTTCTCTAGCGGAGGAAACCTAGATCTGGTATGTTTTGGTGTTACCTTTGGCTCTGGCGCCGGATCCTTGCTCGGTCCCGCGCCTGGCGTGGTCATCAGGACCTCAACGCTGCTAGTGGAGCAAGCGATACGCACTCCACGAGGGGTGCTGAGAGGTGGTTCACCTCCCTCGATGATGTGCCGCGGGTGAACGCAGGACTCATCCACCCCGACGTAGATCTTGTGCGTGCCAAGCCTGAGGAAGATGCCGTTGCACGGTGAAGGGTGCCTGCCGAAGCTTCCCGCATTGTCGCTGACATAGTCCAGCGCTCCAAAGCGCTGAACCAAGCCTAAGACGATACGCTCGCCGGTGCTCAAGAAGTTTCCCGCCTGAATTTTCACCCCTGCTAGCACCGCTAGCCCCACTGTGGGCGCCAACTATCGTGGTGGTGGCACGGCAGATGCCATGTATAGGCCAATGATGGGGCCAATGAGTGCTAGGGGAATCCAGGGAGGGAGAGCGAGGTGATTCCACGCACGGAAGTTCTTGTATATTCACTATCAATGGTGTTTACAAGTGCTCTTGAGGCTCTTAGCAAGGAGACAATGTCTCTTTCTCCCTACCAACTAGCCCTAGAGTTCTACCTTAGACAGAGAGTGATTCCTCTATTTCCCGTTTTTCCCTCTATGGAGGCCCCGGCGCTCCTTATATAGGGAAGCTCGGGTTACAATTCTAGGGCACAGGTGGCAGCATATTCTACGAATATGCTCATTTCCTAAAGCAGATGCTTCTTTATTCCCTTTAACGGCACGTCCAGACTTTGGATGTAACCCATGGCATAATCCTTGTCTTTTGGCATCACCAGGCACAGGCTGTGTCATCCGGATTTGCCTGCGTCACCTTGGTCACCCCTGAACCGCTGGTCCTCTTCTTTACTTTACTTAGCTCACGCTACAGCTAATAAAACCACCTTTTTACCAGCGGGGGATTCCTTCTCTTGGAAGCTTCGATAACCCGGCTAGCATATAGCTAATCCGGCTTACCAAGTGACCTGCAAAACAGATAGATAGGGCCGGCAAAAAAGTTTATGCCGGTCGGACCATAGTTAAGGACCTGCTCCACGGGCCGGGTCGCACCGTGATTCGGCCTGCCTTGAGGTGACCCAGTCAGCACCTGCTTTGACCGTGCCGTACCCCGGCTAACTCGGCCCTTATACCCCGGTGTTACCCTACCCGGGGGTATCTCCCCAACAGAACCACACATGGATTCACCCAATGTGATTGCATGTCAGTTCTGCTCACAAACCACATAAGGATCCACCAGTGTCATTGCATGTCTGTTCTTTTCATGAACCACACCCAGTATCATTGCATGTCTGTTCCTCTAAACAAACCACACATGGATCCACTAGTGTCATTGCATGTGGTCATTGCATGTGTGTTCTTCTAAACAAACCACACATGGATCCACTAGTGTCATTGGATGTCTGTTCTTTTCATGAACCACACCTAGTGTCATTGCATGTATGTTCTTCTCACAAACCACATAGGGATACACTAGTGTCATTGCATGTCTATTATTCTCATGAACCACATATAGAGTCATCCCATGTATGTTCTTCTCATAAACCACATAAGGATACACCAGTGTAATTGCCTGTCTGTTCTTCTCATGAACCACATCTAGAGTCATTGCATGTCTGTTCTTCTCACAAACCACATAAGGATCCACCAGTGTCATTGGATGTGTGTTCTTTTCATGAACCACACGCAGTGTCATTTGATGTGTGTTCTTTTCATAAACCACATAAGGATCCACTATTGTCATTGGATGTGTGTTCTTTTCATGAACCACACCTAGTGTCATTGCATGTGTGTTCTTTTAACAAACCACACATGGATCCACCAGTGGCATTGGATGTGTGTTCTTTTCACAAACCACAGCTAGAGTCATTGCATGTGGGTTCTTCTCACAAACCACATAAGGAGACACCAGTGTCATTGCATGTGTGTTGTTTTCACAAACCACAGCTAGAGTCATTGCATGTGTGTTCTCCTCACAAACCACATAAGGATACACCAGTGTCATTGCATGTCTGTTCTTTTCATGAACCACACCCAGTTTCATTGCATGTCTGTTCCTCTCAGAAACCACATATGGATCCACCATTAGACCGAGTCTTCTAGGAGGCATGCCCTAACACAGTTGTTTTGCTTGACGATTGTTACATACCATTCGATCAGGGCGCTTGGACGATTGGCATGGTCTTCGTGAGAGCGATCCGCGAGTAGGCTATTCTACGGCATGATTGGCCATGGTTGCTCTATACAAACTGGCAACACTAGGCGCTCCCCTATTGCGAGTGTCACGACTCACGAGTTCAGTGGGCCATATCCCTGTGTCACGTCCCCATTACTTCTCTTCCTCCCCGTACTTCTCTTCCTTCCCCTCGAAGCCACTTTCCCCACTTCACTCCCATCCTTCCGTAGCCGCAAGCCGACGGCGCCTCCATCCCAATACCCTCTCCGGCATCCACCCCCTCCCCTCTCGCCATGGGTTCAAGGGGAGACCGCGAGGAAATGCGTCGTGACGACAGGGACGGTGATTTCGATGTGAGTCATATCATCTCTATCTCTATCATATGTGGCCAGTTATCTATTTTTTGAGCTAGATCTACTTTGTTTACTCATGCGCGTATGATGTGTTAGGCCAACCAGATGATGTATGACTCTGACTATCACGGTTTAGCGGATGAAGACAGTCCTCTGCTATGTAAACATGGATATGTGCCTGCTAAATCTGTAGCGTTCGAAGGACAAAACATAGGCAGGAGGTTTCTACGGTGTCAAGGACATCGTGCAATGATGCAAGGCGGAAGTTGTGGTGTTGTCAAATGGGTAGATCCAGAGTGGCACAAATCGATGCAAAAAACACTGGACAAACTATGGGATATGACTGTTGAGTTGAAAGAATCCGTAGTCAGCTCACTCCTTGACAATGTTGAGATGAAGCAATGGGACCCAGTTAACATGACCAAGCTTAACCGAGATCTCAGGAGGGTGCAAGACAAGGTTAGCAAAGTCGAGAAGGAGAGGGACGTGGTGTTGGCCCTGAAGGCTAAAGCAGAGCAAGAACTGACTCAAGCAAAGAATGATATTCTCCAGGCCAAAGTCCTGCAGTTCACAACTACGAGTATTGACAAGTGCATGAGGAAAAATATAGAGAAACAATTGAAGCTGTGCAAGGAAGATGCTAAAAGGAAGGAGCAGACGAATCGATCCTTGCTCTCGCAGGAAGATGCACATCGGACTAAGATTAGGAAGATCAAGGAGATGTGTGATAACTAGTTCTATTTACCTTTAGCTTCGTGCCATTTTAAGTTGTAATAGTAGTACTTGTTGACCTAGCGGTCTGAACTAGTGGTCCCGGAGTCCTGGGAGAGAAAAAATTGGTCTCCCATTAGTCTATCTTAACCCTGCATCACTTCCTTTTGTCTGATCATGGTGGTATTCTGACATTGGTAGTTTGTTTAAATGTAATCTACGTGGATTGTGCCGCATGCAAATGGCACAGCCACAATTTATAAAGTGGAAGCACGTACAACCGGTTAATGGAGATTCGGGAGCTTCGCCAGATGCAGGGTATGCAGGAGCAGGGAGGCAGTGAGATAGACGGGATTAAGCATGTGGGCATTATCGGTTGCCATTACTGTTTATGTTGCCACGTCGTTGTGCAGCATCTGAAATAAGTTGTTGCTTCGTGTAGTGTGGAAGCTTAAATAATTTGGAGACCTCCTGCCCCTAAGCAATCGTGGAACCTTTGCTGCGTGTTTTCAGATAGTAGTGGCACAATCACAATTTCGGATTCAATACTGACTTGGGCATTTCCAAACCCTAAGTCGCGGTACATTTTACTCAGAGAACGTGGGTAGATTGTTTCGCCCAGCAAAGTACCACACAGAGCTCCAGAATTTAACAGAATTACATATATAGGTTCAAGTTCAACACATATATAGGTTCATTGCCAACAGCCTTCTTCCGTAGCCTGGGTACCAAGCCTTCACATCCACTGGCTTCTTCATTTCCTGCCTTCTTCCTCTTCCTCGGTGCCAATTTTCTTAGCTTCACGTACTCTGCATCGCCGGGACAATGGGACTAGAATCGTGTCCAGCATCATGTTTCCACTCGTTTTTAATTTCTTCGGGCAGCAAAATGACTGACCCGGCAGTCATGTTTCTAACCTTGCGGCGCTTCCTGTCAAAGAAACAAGACTGTTGCATAACTGCCCAATATCCACAGAGTAAATAAAACTAAAATTACAATTTAGCACAAACATGTGAACCCCAAGAGACCTTTGCTTACGAGGAGCTAATTGGGTTCGAGCAACCACCCTATCCAAGAATAGAAGGGTGACTCCCAGTTACAATAGCTTCCACATCCAGTACATCACAATTCATCTCAAACATGCAATCTGAAGCATACCTTTTCATCAACCCAATTAGCTGACTGTCACATGTTAGAGGAACCATAATGCCATGTTCATCCATGAAGCTGAACTTTGCAGTCTGCTTCGGCCATAATTCATCTTGATTACGCAAAGCACCAACCATACCAGATATAGTGCAGATCTGCGCAGGCGCTTCTTCCATCGTGATACAATGGTGTCCATACCACTTGCCCATACAGTTAACTAGGTAAGGGTGGTCCGCGGAGATCCCACTTGACAGAAAACTGTGGACAAAATATGTTTGTCAGCATTGGGCTAACAAACAATTTTAGGTTCAGTAGCCAGCTAGCAGTTATAATTAGTGCGAATAGCAAAGAGAAGGGTAGCTCACCCACTTGTAGCCAGAACTTCTTCCTTGGTAGTAGGATCTGCCATCCTCCGAGCTGCTCAGCTCGTCGGCGGCGGACGCGGGCCAGAGCCTCGCAACGACGGCTATGGAATGCGCCATTGGAGCTCGGGATCAGTGACTGGGCACAGCAAGTTGGCGCCAAAAGTGAAATGTCCGAAGGGATCGTCCTGCTTGGAGGGTGGATTCCGACGCTGCCGGTGCTAGGGGAAAGCTAGGAATGGATTTGTGAAATTGGTCAACGCATCCAATCCACTTAGTTCCTCGATTTTCCTAAGAGGTTGCCGTGTTGGTGCTCGCATCACGGACAGATGACCGACATGAGGGTCCCGACCGTCTACTTCACGGGGTAGTTTCACGGAATGTTTGAATTTGGCAGGGGTGAGATGAGTTTGCATCGAAATGGCCCCTCTCGGTAGTTGGCGGCCTAACATTTCGAAACGCGGCAATTTCAGGCAACTTAGGTACAGCGGTGCACTGGCCTGGGAACTTTGGTACCGCAGACGAACAGGCCCCGTCATGACTTATTGGTACTTGGGAGTCGGCACGTTCTGCTAGGAGCCACTACCGACTGATCGATCACGAGTGAGACCCGGATCGGTTCCGGCTTACCATGAGCTTGTCGGGTCACACACTTAAGAGCGGGAGAAAGTTTGGGTTAGACCCAAATAGGAAAACTATTTCTGTTGGACCCAAATAGAAACATGGACTTAGTCAGCAAGTTGGACTTGTAGTGACTAATATAGGCCTTTTAGTGAATGGGCCACAAGTGAGTGGAGCCCACTTTCACTCCCTATATAAGCTAGGGCGCAGGTGCTTGGAGCACAAGGTTAGGTCACTCCATGTGTTGGAAACCCTAGCTCCAGTCCGTCCTGTCGCCATCATATCGGACCTAGCAATCCAACACCAGGGCTCCTCCTCGTACGTGTGGATACCGGCGGAGGTGTTGTACATTCATCACTTCGACGATCGTGGAACCGGAATGGATCATGAGGACTGCACTACATCAAGAGACGTGCTTCATCAATTCCGCAACTGCGCGTCTAGCGGTAATCCTCGTGGCCTTCTACCTGAGCTGGATTTTGGGATCATCGCGTAGGGAAAAAGTTTTTGTTTCTCTCTGCGTGACCCAATAGTGGTATCAGAGCGTTAGCTTCTGGTTTTAGGCTCGAGATCTTGCATATGTGATATGCAGTTGGCGTTAGATTGGATCTAATTGTTGTTTTGGTGGTCGATCTATGAGATAGATCGGTTTTGTACAAAGTTGATTAGATCAACTGTACTCAGGGGAATGGATGATCTAGTTTCCGTGATCTAACTGCTGAGGTCGTGAAACGACATACCCCTACCGGTCGGCTTCCGCCATCGGGGTAGACTATGACACGTAAATCCGAATGCGGTGATCGAAGATCAAAGAGTTTGGTCGAATCGGAGTCCGGATCAGATTTGGATAAAATTGTTTTATCTGATGAAGAAATCCATGTCCGGGACTACCGGCTTTGCCCTGTCGTAGCGCCTTAGATGTTGTTGCGAGTTTCACAACGCCAGTAGATATCGTATCTATGCATAACTTGTTTTTTGCGGGATATTGTTGTGAATGGTATGGCTTATGTGCATGTGATGTGTGTAATCCATACGTGATCTGTGTATCACGGTTTGTGTCATCCGGCTGGAGCCTAGATGCTGTCATTTTATTGTATAACGACCCGTGTGTCGGATTCTCTACATAATTTACATTACTAGCTAGTGTAGCTGTTTGGAGAATCCAGATAGCATGCAAGTCGATGTACCAGTCGGCTACATGGTGTAAGGTGGCACGTGACAAGAGTTGGCACGAGTCAGATTACAGACTTTGTGGACATGGAGATCGCCATGAAGAGAGCCATACCATTTCACATTATAATTTCTTTATTTTGTGTTATGTTTATGTCTCTGTTTTACCTCTACTAGATAGTTCGTAGAAAGTAATCCCTCAAAGAAGGTCTAGTCGGTTTCCCCGCCAGTGCTGCACCATCACAAGTCGGACATTTTTGATAGTAGGCTCATAAAATTGAGGTGCTGTCAATTCTTTTTGACTAGGTGGATTCGAGTCAGACTCTTACAACGTAAGCACTTGGTAATCTAGACGGGTCTATCACAATGGTTGTGGGACTCAGGGAAAATTCGGATGGGAGCCGGGGCTTGTGATGCCACCCATCCAACATGAGTCGTATGAGATGCGATTTACAAGGAGTTGTCTACCTAGATCACTTGATGGCTAGCGGTGATGCTAAAGCTCACTAGTCGACTTGCTTATTTAGGGTCCTGAATCACTAAGTAACCATCGGAGGGGTGTTGGTTCTAGTGGGAGCATAAATATTAAAGTGTTTAATATGCTTACTCTTTTATGGACACATGTCTTAAGTGTTTTGTATATTTCTGTTGTATATCAATGGTACCTAGCAGTCTCCCTTAGATTTCTGGTTTTGCTTTGAGAACCATCTTAGAGAAAGATAAGCTGAATGGAACTAATTTCACCAACTGGTATCATAATCTGAGAATTGTTCTCAAATAAGAAAAAAGGGACCGTGTCCTAGACAACCCACTTCCAGATGAGCCAGATGAGAATGTGACTGTCGTAGCCACCAATGCCTACCATCGGATTTGTGATGAATCCACGGAGATAAGCTGTCTTATGCTTGCTCACATGGAACCGGACTTGCAGCAGTAGTTCGAGAATGTTGAGGCCTACAATATGATCGAAAGCCACAAAAGTATGTTCCAGGCTCAGGCAAAGACTGAGAGGTATCAAGTCTTTCAAGCTTTGTTGAGCTGCAAGCTTAAGGATGACGATCCACTGAGTCCGCATGTGATCAAGATGGTTGGTTACGTACAGTCTCTAGAAAGGCTTGTCTACCCCATTAGCGAAGAGTTCGCTACGGACATAATTCTAAACTCTCTCCCTAGTGTGTATGGTCAGTTCATATCGAACTACCACATGCATGGTTTGGATAGGAAGCTCACTGAATTACATGGGATGCTCAAGCAGGCTGAGGCGGATCTCAAGAAAGGTGACAGTCAAGTGTTGATGGTGTAGAATAAGGCTAAGTTCAAGAAGAGTTCTTGGACTAAGAAGAAGGCTAAGTCAGGAGGTAAGGCTCAGGACCCGGTCCAAAGCGCTTCCTAAGCCATCTCCTGGAGCCGGATCCACTTGCTTCTACTGCAAGGCGGACGGCCAGTGGAAGACGAATTGCAGCAAGTATCTGGCTGACAAAGCCAAGAGCGGAGGTGTTACTTCCGGCTCAGGTACACTTGTTTGCAATGTTATAGACATTTATCTTGCTGATGCACCTGGTAGTTCTTGGGTATATGATATCGGATCAGTCATTCACATCTACAACTCATTGGAGGGACTGTAAGAACTACGAGCGTGGCAAGAGGCGAGGTTGACATTCGAGTCGACAACAAAGCGAGAGTCGCTGCGTTGGGAGTCAGCACGATGCAACTTCATTTACCTTCTGGATTTTTAATGGAGCTAAATAATTGTTATTATGTTCCAGTGCTTAGTCGAAACATCATTTCTGCCTCATGTTTGATGAGACAAGGCTATGAGTTGAATATTAAGAATGATATGTTTCACGGCTTTGCACCCGTCCAGGACGGGTTATTTATTATGAATCTTGAGGGTGAATCTGTCTATAACATAAATGTGAAAAGGTTGACACCAAATGATCTGAATATGACTTACTTTTGGCACTGTGGACTTGGTCATATAAGTTGGAACGCATGAAGAAGCTCCATGATGATGGACTCCTAACTTCGTTTGACTTAGAGTCGTTCGAGACATGTGAATCCTGCCTTCTCGGCAAAATGACCAAGACACCTTTTGCAAAGAGTTGTGAAAGGGCATCTGACTTATTGGGACTAGTACATAGTGATGTATGTGGCCCGATGAGCACGACAGCCAGAGGTAGTTATGAGTACTTCATTACCTTCACTGATGATTTGGGTAGGTATGGATATATCTACTTGATGAAACATAAGTCGGAAGCCTTTGAAAAGTTCAAGGAATTCCAAAATGAGGTACAGAATCAACTAGGCAAGAAAATAAAGTTTCTTCGATCGGACCGAGGAGGTGAGTACATGAGCCATGAGTTTGATGGACATCTGAAGAGTTGTGGAATAGTTCCCCAGCTCACTCCGCTAGGAATGCCGTAGAGGAACGTTGTGTCGAAAAGGCGGAATCGGACCTTGTTAGACATGGTACGATCATTGATGAGTCGGACAGATCTGCCTTTATTATTTTGGGATTATTGTCTAGAAACCGCAGCGTTCACACTAAACAGAGTACCATGAAAGTTGGTAGAGAAGACACCGCATGAGAGGTGGACTGGCAAGAAGCCGAGTTTGTCTTTTCTTAAGATTTGGGGTTGTGAAGCAATTGTCAAGCGACTTCAGTCGGACAAGCTTATGGCCAAGTCGGATAAGTGCATTTTCGTGGGGTATCTGAGGGAAACCTTGGGCTACTACTTCTACAACCGAGAAGAGGTCAAAGTGTTTATCGCTCGGAACAGTGTCTTCCTTGAGAAAGAGTTTCTCAGTCGGGGAGTCAGTGGGAGCACGGTGTAGCTCGAAGAAATTCGAGAGGTACCGGCCAACAGCGAGTCGGCAAAAACCTTGGAGGTTGAGCTGGTCGTGGTACCTGAGCCGGCAACTGCACCGACACTGTGAAGATTGGCCAGATTGGGAAGTGTTCGTGATGTGTTACTATTGGACAGTGATGAGCCGGCAACTTATTTGGAAGTGATGGTGGGATCTGATTCTGAGTCATGGCTTGGAGCCATGAGATCCGAGTTAAAGTCCATGGATGAAAATCAAGTTTGGAACTTGGTTGATCTGCCAGACGGTGCAAGACCCGTCGAGTGCAAATGGGTCTTTAAGAAGAAAACTGATATGGATGGAAACGTTTCTATCTATAAAGCATGACTTGTCGCGAAAGGATTCCGACAAGTTCAAGGAGTTGACTACGATCAGACTTTCGACTTTCCTAAATCAGTTCAGATCATGTTAGCTATAGCAGCCTATTTCGACTATGAGATATGGCAGATGGATGTCAAGACGGCTTTCCTTAATGGAAATTTAACCGAGGACGTGTATATGATTCATCCCGAGGGTTTTTTCGATCCGGCTAATGCTGACAAGGTATGCAAACTTCGGAAATCCATTTATGTGTTGAAGCAAGCATCTCGGAGTTGGAACATTCGCTTTGATGAGGTAGTTGGCTTCATCAAGAGTGACCATGATTCTTGTTTATACAAGAAGTTTAGTGGGAGCAAAGAAAACTTTCTAATCTTATATGTGGATGACATATTACTGATTGGAAATGATGTCCAGATGTTGCAAGAAACCAAGAAATCATTGGAAAATAGTTTTTCAATGAAAGACTTGGGTGAGGCGACTTATATACTAGGAATCCGGATCTATAGAGATAGATCAAGGCGGCTCATTGGATTGAGTCAGAGTACATATTTGGACAAAGTGTTGAAGAAGTTCAACATGGAATCGTCTAAGAAGGGGTTCTTGTCGATGTCCCATGGCATAAAACTTAGCAAGACTCGGTGTCCTTCAACAACTGATGAGCGAAGTCAGATGAGTGCGTTTCTGTATGCTTCTGCAGTCGGATCCATCATGTACGCTATGATTTGTACTAGGCCGGATGTTTCCTATGCTCTAAGTGTTGTGAGAAGATACCAGGTTGACCCTGGAGAGATCCACTGGGCAGCGGCTAAAAATATCCTTAAGTACTTGAGAAGGACTAAGGATATGTTCCTGGTTTATGGAGGTGAGGATGAACTCAGTGTAAGGGGTTACACGGATGCGAGTTATCTCACTGACTCGGATGATTCTCGTTCGCAATCCGGATATGTCTTTGTGATAAATGGAAAGGCTGTGAGCTAGAAGAGTTCCAAGCAAGAGACGGTGTCTGCATCTACAATAAAGGCTGAGTATATTGCTACCTCGGAGGCGGCAAAAGAAGCCGTTTGGATGAGGAATTTCCTCATGGATCTTGGTGTGGTTCAGGGCTCATCCAATCCGTTAGACGTGTATTGTGACAATAATGGTACTATCGCACAAGCCAAGGAACCTAGACAACACCAGAAGAACAAACATATACTCATGCGGTGCCACCTTATTCACCAGTTCGTGGATCAAGGTGATATCAAGTTATGCAAGGTACACATGGATGCAAACATTGCGGATCCGTAGACAAATCCACTTCCACAGCCTAAGCATGAGACGCACCTGAGAGCTATGGGCATTAGATGCCTAGACATGTGATGTCAGATGATTGACTCTAGTGCTAGTGGGAGACTATTGGGAATATGCCCTAGAGGCAATCATATATGATGTTATTCCCAATGTATTCATAAAGTTATTGTCCATGTATGAACTACTATTATGTATCATTGAATATGTGATTCGATTGTGGAACTATATATTTATATTGTTCATACTAATTGCCCTTGGTCATTGAGGTTGTGCTGGACACACAACTTAGACCAATGTGAAAGTCGGCAGATGACTCGGTTCCACTTTCATGGGAATGGAGATGCTATTCCGACTTGCACAGATTTGGCTAAAGAGTTTAGCGAGTCGGACTGACCCATATTGAGATGCAACGAACAAGTCGTCATTTGCATGTCTCAATCAATGTAATCCTTCGACCTGAGGTTATTGCACAATCCGATTTGAGGATCACCGACTTAGGTTCTATCAAACGTTGTTCTGTCACTAGGCGGTTATAAAGGCGGAGTTCGGGTCAACTGAGAATCAAGCTGCGTGATGTGAATAACCCAGGTGGGATTTTGCCCCTCCATCTGGAGAGATATTATCTGGGCCGTCTCAGAAGATATGATTCGAAAAGCATGGCCATGCATGACTCAATTAAGTGTTAGGCGACCGACTAAGAGTTAGTTGGATGAATCATTTATCTAAGATCAAGAAAGAGGGTCTGACTATTTAAGGGATGGCGATAATTCGCCTATAGTTCGACAAGGTATATCGTGAGGCAAAAGGGACTCAGACGAAAGTCGCATTGGAAGGTATGTCGTCATGACTTATTGGTACTTGGGAGTCGGCACATTCTGCTAGGAGCCGCTACCGACTGATTGATCACGAGTGAGACTCGGATCGTGTCCGGGTTACCATGAGCCTGTCGGGTCACACACTTAAGAGCGGGACCAAGTTTTCATTAGACCCAAACAGGAAATCTATTTGGGTTGGACCCAAATAGAGACATGGACTTAGTCAGCAAGTTGGACTTGCAGTGACTAAAATAGGCCTTTTAGTGAATGGGCCACAAGTGAGTGGAGCCCACTTTCACTCCCTATATAAGCTGGGGTGCGGGTGCTTAGAGAACAAAGTTAGGTCACTCCATGTGTTGGAAACCCAAGATCCAGTCCGTCATGTTGCCACCGTACCAGACCTAGTAGTCCAATGCCGGCTCTTCTCCTCGTACTTGTGGATACTGGCGAAGGTGCTATACGTTCAGCACTTCGACGATCGTGGAACCGGAACTGATTGTGCGGACTGCACTGCATCAAGCAACGTGCTTCATCGATTCCGCAACTGCGCGTCTAGCGGTAATGTTGGAAATATGCCCTAGAGACAAATAGTAGTAAGGACTAATATCATATTTCATATAGTTTATGATTAATTTTTATATCATGCTATAACTGCATTTAGTGGAAACATCAATACAAGTGTGATATACAAACAACTAGGGGTTCCTAGTGAAACTCTAGTCACTGGTTCATTGGTCAATAGATGATCATGTTTCCTGATCATGTGGCATTTATGCAAGTTGGAAATGGAGTCATCTCATTCTGTGAATGAGATGATGAGCCAATACTCAACCTAAACATCGTGACCCGATCATGTCACGAAGTTCAAGTTACGATGATTAGAAATGGATCCTCGTACACTATCAATCACTGTCTCCCGAGAGTGCTTAGATAGCATCAAGCGCCACTTGGTAATATAGTGGTTATAAAGGTGTGTTCAGGTACTCAGAGGAAACAGTAGAGGCAATATATGCAAGAGCAGGATTTGCCCGTCCATGTGACGGGAAAGGTACTCAAGGGCCCATTTGGAGAAGTTATGTCTAATAGCTGCGCAGCATGTGATTTGATCACGGGGATATCACTTGTCGGAACGAGTCAAGTAGCATTGTTCGGTAACGAGATTGAACGCGACATGGTGATGTCATTGATCAGATCTCAGGAAATTCAAGTATCGAGAGACAAAGGGAATAAGACACGGCTGTCCTGGTTCAAACGACGAAAGATCATGGAACGCATAGGGGTCACATGGCCATCCAGGTCCCTCTGTCGATCATTGGTGCGGGATTGACCCGACCATGTCTAGAGTGTTCCCGAACTGTGGGGTGTCACGCTTAAGGTCTTGATGATGCTTAGAGAGTGTTTATAGGATTGGTAGAATCGCCGAAGAATAGTAGGGAGAAAACCGGAAGGGTTTCGGTAAGTCCGGAGGATGTCCGGAGTGGAGGTGGAAGTGTTCCATAGCCACGGAGGTTGAATAATATGTGAATGAATGTTAAATATTGATTTAATCATTTATTCATAATTATTTAATAAAGAGAAAATCAATTTAAAAAGGTCAAAAGGCTTAATGGGCCAATTCCCAGAGGGGAGAGGGCCTATTAGGGAAAGGAGAGAGGGAGAAGGGGCAAGGGGCTGGATGGCTGGGCCAAGCCCCCCGCGCGGGGACCACTAGGGCGGCTGGCGGCTGCCCCTACCCCTCCTCTCGTTTAGTCCCACCCTGGGACTTTGAGGGAGGTAGTACCTCCCCTCCCCCTATATATAGTGGGGGTATTTGGCCAGATAAATACACCCAATAATCAATAAAGGTCTTGTCACTTTTGGGAGGACCTCTAATTGATATTTTCTCTCTCTCTATCCATCTCTCTCCGTGACCGTGGTCCCAAGTATGGATTACGTGAACGAGAGACATCTTCACCGCAGAGCGCCGTCGCGCTGCGGGATTCGGATCCAGGAGCTCTACTTCCGCAACTATTGCTGGATCAGGGAAGCGGGAGTCATCGTCAGGCACCGGATGTGTGTAACTCCCCGCGAGGTGTCACACTTGAGGCACTCAAGTCGCTGGAGCCAAAGGAGCGCAAGGACTTCATCACGACCTTGAGGTCGGCTTCGGCTCGTCGACATCAACCACGCTATCCTGAGCATTGACAACTGATGGCTACGCACTTCTATTCTTGTAGACCGTTGTTGGGCCTCCAAGTGCAGAGTTTTGAAGAACAGCAGCAAGTTTTCCCTTAAGTGGATCACCCAAGGTTTATTGAACTCAGGGAGGAACTGGTCAAAGGTATCCCCTCTCAAGCAACCCCGCAATCAAGATACAAGAAGTCTCTTGTGTCCCCAACACACCCAATACACTTGTTAGGTGTATAGGTGCACTAGTTCGGCGAAGAGATAGTGAAATACAAGTGGTATAGATATAAGACAACGGTGCCAGAAAATAGCTTGATGGCGTTGAAGAGACTAAAGGCAAACTGAAATAAAGATGGAAGCAAGCAAACATGTAATAGATCTAATAGCAACGGTGTTTCAGTGCTTAGAAACAAGGGCTAGGGATCATACTTTCACTGGTGAACACTCTCATATAAATATCTTCTCTTGATGATACTACTCTTAACTACTCTCCGGTTGGACACTGTAATCCATGGTAGGGCTATAACAGCACAGCTCAAAGTAAGCCTTTCCCATCTAGATAACCCCACACTGTCACCTTGAGCACTAGATGGTTCAAACAAACACCACAATTTCATAAAGACATCCAACTCCAAATATAAATCATAACAAGTATTTGTAATCTCTAGCCTAAGTGCCACCATGGTGTGCACACTGTCAACTTCACAAACATGGGGAGAGCAGAGATCTATTAAAGCACATGAGTAGCAAGGTAGATCTACTTGATTACAAAGCTCATGATCACAATATGCATGCATAGAGAGAGATGAACACATAGCTACCGGTACAACCCTTAGCCTCGAGAGATAACTACTCCCTCCTCATCGTGGGAATCAACAATGGTGATGGAGATGGTGGTGGAGATTGATGGAGATGGCTCCGGGGGCACTTCCCCGTCCCGGCAGGGTGCCGGAACAGAGACTTTCTGTCCCCCGAATCTCCCCTTTGGTGGCGGCGGCGATGTGGAACTTTTCGTGGATGGAGGCTTGATTATTTAGGGTTTTTGCATCGGGAGGAATATATAGGCGAAAGGGCAAGGTCGGTGGAGGCCGGAGGGGCCCACACCACCTGGTGGCGCGGCCAAGGGGGACCCGCGCCACCCTATGGTGTGGCTAGCCCCTGGCCCCTCTCCGTCTCGTATTCTGGCATCTGATGACTTCTGGAAAAATAGGCACTTTGGCTTTTGTCTTGTCCAATTCCGAGAATATTCATTTCCTGAATTTCCTGGAACCAAAAACAGCAGAAAACAGGCAGCTGGCACTGTGGCTCTTGTTAATAGGTTAGTCCAAGAAATCATATGAAAAGTACTCCAAAGTGTGGACAAAACACAAGAAAGTGGATAAAACCAAGCATGGAACATCAAAAATTATAGATACATTTGCAATGTATCAACATCCCCAAGCTTAACTCCTACTCGTCCTCGAGTAGGTAAGTGATAAAAAGAAAGAATAATTTTTGAGGTGACATGCACCATCATAAACTTGATCAAAGTATTTGTAAAACATTCGAAGCTGGGATCATAGTACTTCAATCATATCATGAAAGACAAAGTTCTAGCAATAAGACAAAGAAACTATGATGCAACATGAAAAGGCACAAATAAAAGATTCATGAATAACAATGCTTTGCAAGACGTTTGTTTGTTTCACATAAAGAAAACATGGCATAGTGGCATTCAGCTTGTCCCTCATAGAGTATCAAATATAAATGCATAGGACACCTTCAAAGTTCATAAGAGTGACTAGATACAAATAGTTTAAAACAAGAAATATCAAAGCTATGCATCAATCAACAAGTCTTTGGACAATGCACATAGAACTAAGAATGGCCACTATGCTCTCAAAGTAGGTGCATAAAGATAGAAGGTGGAGACTCAATATAATGGTGGAAGAAAGGCCTTCACAGAAGGAAGCAGAGATTCAAGTCTCATAAAGAGCTTCCAAAAGTTATGGTAGTTATAGCTTTCAGCTCTCATTGCCCCTATCATAAGCATCTTGAAGTGATTAAGGTTAAAGTGAACAAACTATGGTGTACATGCTTGACGAAGTATAAGGTAGAAATCTCATGTCGCTTGAATACGAGGGCCACTCCTCATGCTACTCAAGTTTAGTCACCGGTAAATTCTTGTCATCGTAAATACATGTGTATCATAGAGAACCACCAATGGGGTACCCCTTGCCCGATGATACGGAAGAAACCCCATATCAAAATGACAAGGCAAGCAAACAACGAGCATCTCGGCAATCTTATTTACCATGGGAATATGGTGATTTTTTCTCTCTTTCCTCTTTTCATAATCCCTTTTTTTTATTTTTCTCTTTTTTTCTCAATATAGGACTCTTTTTTTATAAGAAGAATTGTGGCATCCCGCTAAAACCACTACTAGAAAATCGCGTTGTTTTTGTGCATTGCATCATCATGACCGCATGCTCATGTCATCATGCCACATTGCATTTGAGCATCATCATCATCGTGCATGGTTTTTGTCTAAAGTATTTTCGAAACGCCTAGTTTTGTTTTCTAAATATTCCTGTCTTTATTCAAATTAAAACCCCGGGTCTCCGGATTATTTTGTTTCGTCTACTAATGGTTTTCAAAAGCCCCGTTTTAAATATTAAAATATTTATTTTATTTTTAGGGGGCAGCCGTACCGGGCCGATCCGACCCAGTCGGCCACCCCCAGTACAAAAACCAGAGCTACCTAAATCTTTTCCTACCTAATCCTAATCTAACCATCCCCAGCCACCTCACCCCAGCCAATCACCGGTCGCCACCTCACCCTAGCCCAATCCTCCCTCCAATCCCATGTCGCCACCTCATCCCCGCTGGTCCCACCCAGCCACCACCTACTCCCTTCCCACACCCAGCCGAACCCACCCCACCTGACAACTCCCACCCGGCCACGTCGCCCCACCCCAGTCCCACACGCCCCACACACCCGCCCCGCCAGCCTGACCCCGGGCCCCACCATGCCAGCACCTGCCCTATTCCCATCCCCAGGCCCACTGACACGACCCCGTCTCACCCACGCTCGCAATCCCCTCCACCAACCCACGCCTCCGCTCGCTGCCCCGCTTCTTCCTCCCACCGCCGTCCTCACCTCCGCTCGCCTTCCTCAACCGCCGCCGCGCGGCCATTCCCGCGCCTCCGTCGCCCATCCGCCCCGCGTCCCCAACCTTCCGCCACGGCACGCCCGAGCTCGCCAGCGCCGGGTCATCCCTGCCGTCTGGTTCCCCCGCCGCCGCCGCCGTGCCCTCTCCTGTGGTCCCCCGCCCCTGGAGCTCCGCCACCTTCGTCTCCCTGTGTCGCTCCTCCCCCTCGAGCCAGCACCACCGTCGCCAACATCTCCGGCGCCGCGACCCGTGTTCGTCCCTGCACCCGCTGGCCGCGCCGTCCTCAACTCTTCTCGAGCTCCGGCGACCCCGCGCCTCCCTGAAACCTCGCCGGCCCGAGCAGCTCTGCCCCGCCTCGTCTCACCACAAGCCGCGACTCCGTCTTCACCGTCGGTCACGGCCAGCGCCGCCGCCCTGTGCCCCCATCGCGAGCCCCTGCTCTGGCCCGGCCCCGCGCCTCTGGCGCGCCCATCTCAAGCCCGCCGTCGCCGCCAGCAAGACCCCGCCGGGCCGCTCTGCCTCGAAGCCCGGTCGCCTCTGTGCGCCCCCTCTCACAGAGCCACCGCTGCGGTCGACGCCGAGCCGCCCAGCCGCCGTGGTTGGCCTCGCCGTCCCCACCCCGTCTGCCCCGACTTGGTCCCGCAGAGGCCGCGTGGACGCTGCCCGAGGTCCTCTGATCCCAGCGCGTCGCGCTGTGTTTTTCTGTTAGTGTTTACCAAAGTGAAGAATGATTCTGAAGATGTACTGCTGCAGAGATGGGGTGAAGTCGAGCATGTGGTACTGTGTCTCCTGCGAGATCTGAGCGTGTAGTGAAGGATTCCTTAGGGAAGCGACAAGGGGTGTCACTGTAGTTCTGGTGATGCTTGTGATGTGGAGGTGTTGCCTCGGTGCACATGCCTTGGTACTATGGCAGCTCAGAGTCCATCGCCAAGATCTTCGGAAAGGAACCAACGCCAATTTTGGGGGCGACAAGATCGTCTTGTCGACAAGACCAATCCGTTGCCACATCCCAAGATCTTCTTACCACCTTCCAAGACCGTCGACACGGACCCGAAGACCAAACCCGAAGAACACAGATGCGACAAGTACTTCTTCCCGAACCTGATGCCCGAGAACCCGGACGCCAAGGTCGTCGACACGGATACGCCAAGTACTGCCTCGAGGACGCCAAGTTCTTCACCCCGAACGCCAAGACGGACTCGATGGCGCGGACCCGACAAGATCTTCGCGATGACAAGATCGACACCGACCAGGGCAAAACCGATGCGCCCCGACGCCAAACCAAGTCCTTCTTCCTGGATGCGACAAGATCTACTTCCGTTATCCGAAACCGATCCCGTCGAGTCGTTCCCGCCCCTGTCGAACCCCGAACCCCTCGGAGCCCAAGTTCGCCGAACCCTAAATGTGATTCCCTATCCGAGACCCCCATTATTTTTATAATATGACATTATCGACTGTCGCATATTAAATTGTGCATCTCTGCATCATATCATAATCATGCCGGATCTTTTGCCGTAGTAGTAAATAGTGCATCCGGTGTTTGTGCTAGTGTTTGCTTCTTCGCGGATTAGGCCGATGAGTGGATGCGAGTATCGACAAGTTCTTCGGATATGATCCTTCGGCAGTGTTTCCCAGGCGAGCATCTCTTCCCCTTCTACCTATTTTTGCATTTATAGTCTTTATTTCCTCCTGTTGATCTATTGCTATCCGTGTCGTGATGCTTTAGTTTCCGTGCACCAGTTATATCCCGTGCAGCCTCTATATTGCCATGGACACCTCCTAATACCTGTTGTTTGGTAGATAGCTGGCCTTGCGAGCCGTAGTTGCTTGCTCAGGTGCGAACTTGTGTTGTCGAGTACCACAGTTGTTGGAATGCTGGCAGATGTTTATGGTGGAGATGTTTATTGGTGGAGATGATCATGACTTTAAATACAACTATTAAAATGCTAGATATAACTAATGCAGAAGCATCGGTGGGCAATAGATGTTATTTGGTTCTTCCACGCTCACTTGTGTCCCGTAGGACCCCGAGTACTTGATACCTGTTCCTTGATTTTTGCACTATCCACATCCGGGAGGCCTTATGGACCCCCCTGAGCCAGAGCTTGATTCATTTCTATTTCTTGGGGCCACAAAGTAGTTTGGGGCTTTATTACTATCCTGTACTTATGCCATGCTTTACTGCTTTATTTAAGATTGTGCGTGGAGCACCTATACTATTTTGGATCGCGCCACGTTTTCGCGGTATCCACAAGCCCAGTCACACTTTTGGGTTCCCAGTCGTTTACAGCTGTCGTCGCAAACCCTGGGTCCGTTCCGGAGCCGGCCAACTTCGTTGCGGGTAGCTTAGTGGGGTGGCCTCCTGAAATATTTTATGAATCCTGTGATCGCTTTGTCGTGAATGCCTTGTTGGGTTTTGATTTGGTTTTTCCGAGGTTGATCGAGTGTGTGTTGCTATTTGTGCACCCCTGCAGGGTAAAACTTTCTGAAAGCCGTGTCCGCGGTTATGGACGACTTGGAGCACAGTATCTCGATCATAAACAAGCATAACTAAAGTAGTGCTATAAATTTGACTTGATATATCTGACTAGTAATCAGCTTCACTATAACGGAATGGATATTAAAAATGCCAACAACTAGTGGACCTGTGGTGATCTATGTCATACTATATCTGCCTAGTAAGTATTGCCACTCCAATGGAATGTGATAAAAGTGTCAACAACTGCTGGGTTTTGGGATTCCTCAGGACAAATATCTGCCTAGTAAATGTTCCAACTACAACGGAATGTAATTAAAACTGCCACTACTTATGCTTCAGGATAACTCATGATATCTATATCTGACTAGTAAGTGCTTCAATTATAATGGAATGAATAAAACTGCCAACTGTGTGAGTTCCTTGGTCTGACTTCCTCCTTTGGTCTCGAGGGGGAAATACCAGGATGGGTTTGTCTTGTGTTAGCTTCAGGTTGAACCCGAATAGGTATTTCTTACCCCTCTCTGATAACCGCCAGTTGTATCGAGTCTCTATAGGTTGTTTAGTGCCGCTGCGCTGCCGCTTCAGCCCACCATACCTATGTAGTCGAGAGCCGCTGAATTCTAGCCTCGCCGTGTACTGGCCTCAGTACTGACGCTCCTCTTTTTCCTTTGCCCTTTGTCGGCACCCCTTTTGTTTTAGCAGGTTTTGAGATCGACGTTGTTAGAAGGGTTACCCTTCCGGCTTGGCCTGGGCAGGGTTATGGATGCCATTGATTATTCTTCAGGGCTCTTAGCCCCATTTGCATCTTGTCCATAGTTGGACGCTCTATCGTTTTCAAGGTGATTTGGATCTTTGTATTATATATTGTATTCTTGACTCCGGGAGTCGCTGTTGTATATATATCTGTTCTGTGGTGTAATGTTATTACTTCGTTTTCCACCCGCACGAAAGTGCCTGGTGGGCGTCCTTGAATCGTTTTCTGTGCGGGTTTGGCGGAAAGGGCTAAAACTTGCATAGGGCCGATTTGAGGGTGTTACAAGAATGCTTCATAGACAGCTCATTATGGTTACGCTGCAGGTTTCCACCATGTCAGCATGGATTAGACCAGCAGCCCAGGCGTTTCTCTAACACATATACATAACTCCATGGACTTACAAGCTCCCCTTTCATTTCACACCGACGATATCCATAGACAAAAGAACATGATATCAACTAGGTACACAGTACCTGTGCAATGTTGAAAGCGTTCCCCATGACAGCATGGTTCTGCTAATTCCCAACAAATAAGTCCAAGCATATACAACATAGACGACACAATGGTTCAAGTTTATTAAGGGCAAGAAAAGGAAAGTGTTCCATCAAGTTCGTGAGAGCTTTAATCACTAGTTTTCTCATAACAAGTTTAATTTGGAAGGTAAAGAAAAGCATGAATATACTTGGAATAGCATATGCTAGTAGGTAGGTATGGTGGACTCTTTGGAATAACTTGGTTTAAGGAGTTGGATGCATGAGTGGAACTCATACTTGGTTGTGGAGGCTAGCAAAAGACTGGGAGCGACAAACTAAGAGAGCAATAATGGCCATAATCATGCAGAGCAACAAAACATCATTGATCAAAGCATAAAGTGATACTACAAGTTGAAAACTAAAGGATCATAAAGGCTATGGTGACTTGACATAGTCATAACATGGTGTGAGCATGTGCCAAGTCAACACAAATAAAGTATCAAAGGAGAATAGCACTATACTATGCTTTAATATGCTAAAACAACGCATGATTCATCCAAGGCTCATTAAGAAATCTCAATTGTTTATGACAAGTCATGATACAGCAAATAATACTAAGCACAAAGCCAAAATAATATCAAGCATGGCATGACAAAGCATAGGCCACAGTCAAAAACAAGCTCTCTTTACCACTTAAGCATGAACTTTCCTACTCTTTTCCAAACCAAACCAAACTATTTGAAAACCAATGTATGAAAGAGGGGGTCCAACCAATTTATTCAGCAAACTAAGCAAACAAAGGAAACAAAAAGAAGACGCTCCAAGAACAAAACAACTGTGCATGAAACAATAAAAATGAAGCGTTTGGAAGAAACCTGTGATTTTTATTGATGAAGAGGGGGATGCCTTGGGCATCCCCAAGCTTTGACGCTTGTACTTCTTGGATATTTCTTGGGGTGACACGCGTGGCATCCCCAAGCTTGAGCTTTAGTCCATCCTTCATCTCATTACTCATTCCCTCCATACACCTGAATTTTTTCTTCATACAAAACTTCATACAATCTTTATCACCAACATTAGTGCATTCAAGATAATAAGCCTTTAGGTTAAGTTATAACACCAATAAACTTCCATTAAAAGACTAGCTACTGTAGCACTTCCCTCAATAAGCTCAATTCCCCAAAAGAACTCAAAAAGGAACCAACAAGAAGCAAATGCAGAAAATGGCAGAAATCTGTCAAAACAGACCAGCAGGTAAAGACGAATTTTTTCGAAGACCTTCTGTTTCTCAAATAAAAATGTGCTGAACTAACGAAAGTTAGATAACAAACTGGGGCAGAAGGACAAAAATTCACGCCTCAGAAGGACGTACAGAGATTTTAAACGAATTTTTACGGTGAAGCACAAAAATTTGTTTCAGGACAACAACTTTCCCAACCATTACTTCTCTCTCATTAGAGGTTACTCTTGGCACAAAAAGCAAATAAAAAGGATAAGAAGCGGTTATTACTGAGGTAATAACTTCCAAGACTCATCTAATACTTTTGGGTTATCTCCCAATAAGTACTTTTCTTTAACGCCTTTAAGTTAGGCATAAGCAAAAACTAAAATGGATAGAATAGAAGTAAGCGGAGATAATCATGGTGAAAACATTGTTTTGTTCAATGAAATCCTTTTGTTAACAAGGTTGATCAGGTCTTGTTACCAAAACAATTCCATATGAGACAAAACTTTGTATCCCACTAATGATTATGTTACCTCAACCTTGATAGCAATGGTCCCAATCATAATAGTTTCAAATTTTCCTCTTGGTATAGGACAATATATTTCTCCAACTTGAATGCCCTCAACATGTTCAATTGAATTCAAAACCATAAGTCCTATCAATCTTCTTGGGGAAATAGACAGTATGTTCCTTGTCATTAACATTAAAGGTCACCTTCCCTTGATTACAATTAATAGAAGCTCCTGTACTATTAAGAAAAGGTCTTCCAAGAATAATAGACATATTATCATCTTCAGGCATAATAGTTTGAGAGGATTCTCACATAAGAAATATGAGTTGAAGTAAAAGAGAGCATCAAGAAGCAAATTAAAAACACATTTAAGTCTAACCCACTTCCTATGCATAGGAATCGTGTACGCAAATAAATTCACAAAGAACAAAGTGACAGGCATAGGAAGATAAAACAAGAGTAACTTCAAAAATTTCAGCACATAGAGAGGTGTTTCAATACCATCAAAACTTCTACAGCCATATTTTCATGTCTCATAATAATTTTCAGTAGCCTCATGAATAAACTCAACAATATAACTATCACATAAAGCATGCTTTTCATGATCTACAAGCACTAGAGCTTTATTATACACATTTTCAAAAGGATCCTCAAGAACATAACATTCATCCTCCTTTAGTAAGCATGGGGGACAATCAAGTGATGTAAGGGATAAAGAGTTACTCTCATTAGAAGGCAGGCATGGGTAGCTAATCCATTCTTCCTCCTTTTGTTCATCACTCTCCTCCTCTTTTTCATCTAATGAGATTTCAGGTTCATCAATTTCTTCTTCCATAGCATCCTGCAAGGCATTAGTCTCGTCCATTTGTGGAAAGCATCTATTAAAATATTCAAGAATATAGCCATTTTGGTCCTTGTAATTATCAAAGCAAAATTTAAGTATACCATAAACCTCATATTTGTAAGGTGAATCATCAATATTTTCAAGCAAACTAGCAAGTTCAAAAGCACCCTTCCAAGCAATAAATTCTTCAATTTGTTCTGCATCATAAAAGTCATAAATTCCTTTAGCATAAGAAGATATGGTAACATTATCATTATACTCACATTGAAAAGGGAGGTGTTTATACCTCTTTCTGCAACAAGATTTATCACAGCAATAAGTAACATTATAAGTAGAGCACACGTTTCTAGCAATGGTATACAATTTATCAATTTGTTGCCATAAGTGTTTCCCTTTTTGTGACAAGCGGTGTTCCTTATAATTATATTTTTGATCCTCCGTGAACCCACCTTGCCAATAAGATTCAGTTTCAAAGAAATCAACCATTGACATCAAGCATGATAAAGCAAGACAATAACAGACCAACGAAAATAATAACTAGAGTAGGAACTAATTTTTTTGTATTTTTGATAAAGAAACAAGCAAACAAGGCGAAAATAAACTTAGCTTGAACAATAGTGATTCCAAGTGGACTTGTTAAATAAAGCTATGCTCCGCGGCAACGGCGCCAGAAAATAGCTTGATGTCTACGCACTTCTATTCTTGTAGACCGTTGTTGGGCCTCCAAGTGCAGAGGTTTGTAGAACAGCAGCAAGTTTTCCCTTAAGTGGATCACCCAAGGTTTATCGAACTCAGGGAGGAAGTGGTCAAAGGTATCCCCTCTCAAGCAACCCTGCAATCAAGATACAAGAAGTCTCTTGTGTCCCCAACACACCCAATACACTTGTTAGGTGTATAGGTCCACTAGTTCGGCGAAGAGATAGTGAAATACAAGTGGTATAGATATAATACAACGGTGCCAGAAAATAGCTTGATGGCATGGAAGAGACTAAAGGAAAACTGAAATAAAAATGGAAGCAAGCAAACATGTAATAGATCTAATATCAAACGGTGTTTCAGTGCTTAGAAACAAGGCCTAGGGATCATACTTTTACTTGTGAACACTCTCATATAAATATATTCTCTTGACGATACTACTCTTAACTACTCTTCGGTTGGACACTCTAATCCATGGTAGGGCTATAACAGCACACCTCAAAGTAAGACTTTCCCATCTAGATAACCCCACACTGTCACCTTGAGCACTAGATGGTTCAAACAAACACCACAATTTCATAAAGACATCTAACTCCAAATATAACTCATAACAAGTATTTGTAATCTCTAGCCTAAGTGCCACGATGGTGTGCACACTGTCAACTTCACACACATGGGGAGAGCAGAGATCTATAAAAGCACTTGAGTAGCAAGGTAGATCTACTTGATTACAAAGCTCATGATCATAATATGCATGCATAGAGAGAGATGAACACATAGCTACCGGTAGAACACTTAGCCTCGAGAGAGAACTACTCCCTCCTCATCATAGGAATCAAGAATGGTGATGGAGATGGTGGTGGAGATTGATGGAGATGGCTCCGGGGGCACTTCCCTGTCCCGGCAGGGTGCCGGAACAGAGACTTTCTGTCCCCCGAATCTCCCCTTTGGTGGCGGCGAGGCTGCGGAACTTTTCGTGGCTGGAGGCTTGATTATTCAGGGTTTTCGCATCGGGAGGAATATATAGGCGAAAGGGCAAGGTCGGTGGAGGCCGGAGGGGCCCACACCACCTGGTGGCGCGGCCAAGGGGGACCTGCGCCACCCTATGGTGTGGCTGGCCCCTGGCCCCTCTCCGTCTCGTATTCTGGCATCTGATGACTTCCGGAAAAAAGGCACTTTGGCTTTTGTCCCGTCCAATTCCGAGAATATTCATTTTCTGACTTTCCTAGAACCAAACAGGCAGCTGGCACTGTGGCTCTTGTTAATAGGTTAGTCCAAGAAATCATATGAAAAGTACTCCAAAGTGTGGACAAAACACAAGAAAGTGGATAAAACCAACCATGGAACATCAAAAATTATAGATACATTTGCAATGTATCAACAACACTTTTCGGTCTTCAAGGGTAAGTTCACGAAAAGCCCCTCCCGTCATTGTATTACTAATAGATAGGTCCTGGCAGCATCAGGGGTTCAGGGGCGTAGGGTAAAATTTGTTGTTTTCATGCGCGGAACCCCTACAGTGGTATCAGAGCTAGATCTATGCATAGTAATGCTAGTACGGGTAGAACACACGAGATGTAGCGTGTGGGCGTTGATCTTTTAGTTGTTACCCTCCCACGTGTACTTTGTTTATACCGCAGTAATGCTTGATGAAGCGACCCCCAACCGACTTTACGCGTTCATTCGGGAGACTGGTCCACGCTTGACATACAGCTTCTACAGTATAAAGTGGCTTAGGGGTGTATGTCTCTCTCGCATTAGTTGGTATGCCATTTGCAATGGAGGTCCCCGAAAGGGGTGTAGTAGAGACAACTACTTGATCAGCGTTGTGCTAAAAGTTCGTAGGTAAGAACGGTTCTTGTGCGAAAGCCCATTCAGCCACGTAAAACATGCAAAGGTAAAGTAGAGGCGTCTAACTTTGTTTTGCAGGGGGCGTTGCTTTGTGATATGGTTGTGGCAAACGTGAAGTGATTACCTTATGTTATGTAGTAGTAGATAGTCACGGAGGTGACGGACTACCACGCCGGAAAGACACCGATACCCTGGTGTCTACGGGGCCAGAACCTTGGCGCCAGAATCCGGTGATGACAGATGGAGATCACGACATGAAGGACCATATCACATCGCATTTACATTCAATGTTATTGTTTGTATATCTTATTGTGTGCTAGTATTAGATACTCGACGGTAGCCTAATAAGATGATCCCTGTTAAAATTACCAATGATTGTGTTCCCCCTTAGTGTGCACCACCAAGAAAGTTCTTTGATATGAGGCAGGTCGTGATGGTCGGGTGTCAGACATATCTACGTTCGCATATAGTGCGTGTAATCCATGTTGCACGGTGAATACACTAAGGTTGAGTTGGTGAGCCTAGCATGTACAGACATGGCCTCGGAACACGGATGGTCGAAAGATCGAGCACGAGTCGCATGAATGATGTGACCAACGTTTAGCGTCCACCCTTGAACCCACATTGATGGTCGTGATGGTCGGGGGAAATGTGGCTGATAGGGGTCGTGTTATCACTAGGAACCCTTATGGGGAGTGGTGTTTCTGAGTGGAGTTATTATTAACTCATTTAATTATAAACTTAGTCTAAATTCCTTTTTGCAATTATATATGTAGAAAAGTTCTCCCCGATGCCACCTTTCCTGTTGACGATTGATTGGTTAGTAGGAGAGAAGCTCATATTAGATGGATCGAACTTCTCTATTTGGGTTGCACGTCTCCACGTTCTCCTTAGCGAGAATGACATGGTTGGCTACATACTCGACGGGACGGATTTGGATCCGCCCATTGACTTAGAGACCCTAGAGCAGCGGGAAGACCGCTATCACCGTCGGGAGATGGCCTCCTTCAATTCAGTTACAATGCGTTTCGGAATGGTGGACGAGCTGTGGCCTTTCGTGGGTGATATCAACCCTCGTACAGTAATGCTATAGCTTAGGACACATTTCATGGAACAAGCACGCATATGGGAGCATGAGCTGATGGGAGACTTCCTCCCCATTAAGATGGAGGAGAACTCATCACTTGACGACCACTTGGAGCGCATGCATGATGTGTACATGAGGCCTGCATACTTCCCAGATAGCTGGATGACGGGCTCTTTTGCAAATGGCGTTATGCTGCGGGCGCTCCCACCAAGCTACCAAGCACAAGTCAGGACTTGCATTATGAGAGGCGACACAGAATCAATGGAGTTCCACCGGTTCGTAACACATCTCAGGAATATGTTGGTTGAACCTATTGTCACTGAGGTTATCAATGATAATGGTATATATTTGATATACAATTTTATAAATGTTATAATCTTGCAAACACATTTGCAGTGTTAAGTATATTTGATACTTGTTCTGTTTTGCTGAAAACAGGTCCTTCTGCATGAGAGGTGCTTGCTGGAAAGGAGGTGACGTTGCGTGCTGATGGCGAGCATGATGATGATGGCCAACAACGCTCTCCCTAGACATTTATCACTTAGTTTATGGTTTTGGATAGTTATTGTAACCAAAATATTATGAACTTCTTTAGTGTGTCTCACACTTTGTGAGACGGTTATTCATATGAGTTTGTAACAAACAGTTGTTCCACTTTTATGAATGATTTCTATTTGTGTTCATATCTTGTTTGATTATGTGTGAATTATCCTTGTTGTTTGAAACTAATTGATAATGCATGAACATTTGTAAAATATTGAAATGCCTTTAAAATACCCAACTTAATGATATTTCATTAATGAATGAAACCATTGTTTGAATTCAAAAAAGTTATGTTGATAATATGTGAAAGTCATTTGATTTCTTATCACATATAAATCATGCCTAAGTTCGGCAAAATTAACTTGAACACCGTGTATTACTTGAATACAAAGTGTTTTAATGAATTGTTAAAAGTAAATACATATTCGATGTACTGTGTTTTAACAAAAATGGTAATTATCATTAAATGATTGTTTAAATGCGTAAAGAAGTTTACCAAAGGAAACATGAATATGAAACTATTTGATTTGATCAAAGTGTTTCATCAACAAAGGGTATAAAGATAAAAGAGAATCTAATTACTATTATTTGATCAATAGTAATGAAATTCGAGTTTATGAGAATGGCATAAATAAATGTGGAATGCAAAGTGTTTTGAAATGTCAGAATGCAAAGCATCACAATATGATATTTGATATCAAAATGGGTAAATAGATGGCACCAAATAAATCATTGTGGTATAGATGTAGAGACCATTAGTTAGAAATAGTTAACACTCAATTAGAATGTAGTGAACCATTTGAATTCGTGAAAGCGGCTCCATATCTAGTATGGATCGTCGTAAAAGTTTTGGGGTTATTCGATATAACCAAAACAATAGCGAATAAGTCCTTGTAGAGTATTCATTGGGAGTTTTGAATACAAATTCCTTAGCTAAACCGAAAGAGAAGCAAAACTTGTATTGCTTGAATATTGGTGCATTCTTGAGAAAGCTCACTTTTAGTGATATTTCTCGATTATGAAGCAAATGGAAGATAGTGAAAAACACGATAAGGATTCATATCCCTGCATCAGAGTGTTGAGAAGTGCAATGGAAAATGTTCCTGAACGATTCTCTTCACAAAGGAAAGAATTAATGATATTCATCATTGTGTTTTCTCCACTGGTGTTTTCATTGTGTAAAGTAGGATTCAATATGTAATCCATATCTTGTATGGAGACATTTGTGAATCATTTTGTCATGATTCTTGGAATATGACATACCTACGAACTACTAAGGAAATAATGGTAAGCTAAAATTATGAGAAATACCATAGCAAAATTCCCTTGAGATTATAAAGCAATTCGTTGCTGAATCTCACAAGTAAAAGGAGTTACTTGGAATTTTCCCAAATGACTGCAAAGCCATAGTGGAAAAGGGGATGAATGACAAAAGCACAATTTGTCAAGTATTGGATGAATTCAAATGAATTTGATTCAAATGTGCTTAATGTCTAGTGGATTTAAAACTAGTAAAAGTACTAGTATCTCATAGTAAAACTTCAAGTTTGATATTTGATCAAAGTATTTTGAAATTGTTCAAAATGGTGAGTAGATATGCAATTTGCACGAAATTGAGTGGGAGCTATGAAAGTCTTCCTAAAACAATATGTGATTGACATATTTTTGGTGGGAGCTTATAGGAGTGATTCTTAAGTATGTTAAGAATAAAAGCGCAAGTACCAAAAAATAATGATTTATGAGGTATAGAAGTTGATAATAAGTGTATTATAATATTATGTAGCATTCCTTAAGGGATTCTGAAAAGGGTTTCGGAATAGAAGTTAATTAAGGAACTGGTCCTTAATAACTCAAATTAGGAATAGTATTAAGTTGAACATCAATGGTTGAAAGAAAGAAAAGGATGATCATCATCAATTATGTTGATACATAGGTTCTATCTCAGAAAACCATGATAATAACTTAACATAATATGTGATCTAATAGGTAACGTTTGAAAGTGATTAAGTTAGAATCACAGAACGTTCAGCTAAGTTTGTCCGCGGTGTCTAATAGAGAACTGTAGACATATTTTCCAAATCCATAAAGTATGACATATCTTAAAACATAAAGGGTTATGTTATAAGGGAATATGTTGGAAACTCCTGTAAATACCGATTAAAGTCAATTAGGAAGCGAGGTGAACAAAAACATCGAAAGTTGCACAAAGTGCACTAGTGTTTCGATGAATACATTTATAATAATACATAAGGGTACCATATAAAGTGTTGTATAATGTTATGGCGGGGCTAGTTTGCTTTTAGCATAGAATGATGTGTCCCAGGGCACAGTGCCCATGAGAAAGCCCTCGAGGTTGATCTAAAGTCACTGTAGGCTCCTAGAATCAGGCCTCGTTCTGCTGCCATAGCGAAGATGCTTACACACAGATGTTATCATGTGATGATAAAGTATTAATGTCAATCAAGGTGACATTAGTAAGTTGCAAGGGATTTGGGACTGTAAATTACAGGCCCAAGACTCAACCTCTTCCATGAACAAGCATGGTCAGGGTACCGGATATATGGTGCCTATGATTAAGAAAAAATGCAGCTAGTGTATTTGTACTCTAGTGCAAGTGGGAGACTGTTGGAAATATGCCCTAGAGACAAATAGTAGTAAGGACTATATTCATATTTCATATAGTTTATGATTAAATTTTATATCATGCTATAACTGTATTGAGTGGAAACATCAATACACGTGTGATATACAAACAACCAGGGGTTCCCAGTAAAGAACGACTTGGTTGTTTGCTGTTTCCTGCAGATGGCAAAAGAAAGCGCGAGGAGATTTAGTTCATGGTGATAATGACTGTGCCAGGGTGACGAATGATAAATGTAACAATTATTATCTTATAAATATATGTGTAGGCGAGGAACCCATAATTAGCCGGAACTGCTCTTGGTAGATTTCATCCCAACTTCAATAATCCTACTAGCCTGTTACCAAAACCATGGTCAGACACTAGACGATTAAGACCCTTCAGGTCGCTTAGCAGTTAAGCTCCTTGGATCAGACTAATGCAATAAGCACAGTGGTTCCTTGTTATCCTCGAGTCTACTAGCTTTCCATTGATATCCCCGTGTAACACGGGGGTCGTTGGTCCACTAGCGAACAAGATCTTATCTATGTAGAACAAAGCATCATGTTGTTTGCGCCCTTAATTGGACAACAAGCATTAGGCATCCCACAGATAGTCAAGCACACATAATATAGTAATTAGGATCAATCACAAACTAATGGAAAATATATGAAGGCACATCACATCTCACCCATCCCCTACATCTCCCACGCCCAAGGGAATTACTCACACATGAGAGAAGAACAGATCATCAATATAATTAAATAAAGAGAATTCGTCTTTGTATTACCATGGAGATCCACCATAAGAATAGAAAAATATCCAACACAATTCAAGATGGGAAGAAACAATCTCAAACCCTAGTCTTGCAAGGTGGAGATCCCTCTCTCTCTCTCTCAAGTACAAGTAGTGGCTATGGGTGTGTGTTGGCTAGGAGGTCGAAGATCGTGGAGCCAGATGAAGAACGTCTTCCCCTTCTTCTCTGGATCTCTTCTTTCTCCCTTCTAGATAGTGTGGAGGCTGTTGTGTTGTGTTTTCGTCCTTGGTCCCTTCATGGAAGTTGTCCCTTTTGACAAGAAAGAGGCGGCGGCAACTATACGGCGGGAACTATATAGCTGGAAAAATATTCCTGCTATATAGTTGCTCGTTAAAGCTTCTGTGAGCTCCCCTCGCGTGCTTCCAAAGTGAGACTCTCTTGTTTTCTCCAGAATATTGTGTTTCTCTAGTTAAATCCTTATGTTGATGTTTAGAACCCGAAACACACATTAAAAACCAAGTTTTCTTCACTACCGAAGTATTAGCGTTAGGTAAATCTAGAAAACGATCAAATCCGGGAAAAAACCATCAATAAAAGCCATAAAAATGTGTCGAATCTCACAGCTATCAGTGGTCTATGTCTCAGCTTGATGTTAAGAATGCCTTTCTTAATGGTGAGTTGCGTGAGGAGGTTTATATGTAGCGACCACCTGGCTATTCTTTCCAAGTGGCATGGTCTTCTGTCTTCTCCGCACTCTCTATGGCCTTAAGCAAGCCCCTGTGCCTGGTTTGAGAGATTTACCTATGTGGTGACTCCTGCTGGTTTTTTGCCTAGTGCTCATGATGCAGCATAGTTTTCCCACAATTCTTCTCGTGGCCGGCCACTTCTTCTTTTTTATGTTGATGACATGTTCATTATAGCATCCCAATTGTCTAACAATTTTAATGCTACTTTCCTAGTCTATATATTGCTACTTCTTACATGTAATTTATTGCATCATCATTATAGCGTGCTAATGTCACCATGCCACCTTGCATTGAGCATCATATAAAACCCCTCTATTTGGTTTTTATCCCATATGCATTATATATTGTATCACTTGTATTTACCTCTTGATATATTGTATTTGATTCTTGATAAATTGCTTCATGCCCAAGTTGAGTTGTGGGCATATCTCTTTTGCAACTCCACCACCTTTATTTGTCACCACCTTATAATCCCACCACCCAAACTATATATGAGCACTTGGTTTCTTTTGGCATTTGTCTCCAAAGAGCAACTCTTCTCAAAATCTCAAAACAAAAGGTGTTGAGTTGGAATCCCATTCTAAGGATTCTTGTGGTTCCGAGGAATCCAGCTACAGGAGAACTAGGAACGGGGAGCTCCCCCCTTTTTCCGCCCGAGTCTTTGATCTTAAACTTAAGAATGCTGGTTTTAAGAATGAGTGATTGCCCTTCTCCGACCCTTGCCGCCCAACCGGAGAGCATACGGCTAATGTGTTCTAGCTCATATGTAATAATATGGATCCACTTCTAAATCTACATGCTCCTATATATGATCTCTATTGTTTTCACAATATTAATTGTGTGGAGCCTCATGGCCACCTTTGCATGTCATGTGAGTAGAATGCTTCTTTAAGCTTCCATATGTTTATATTCATTCTATGATCATCCATGATAAATACTTTGGCTATAAGTTGATCTAGTGGGAAAACACACACTAGTGGCCCTTTGTATTCATATATGTGCATATGATAAATATTCTCATATAGTAGCAAGCTCCAAATTCTTGGCATGGTATGTTCAACTTTGAATGCACGCATGGATGTATATTGTCCCTATGAGATCATAGTTGTTTTTACAATTATAAGGTGGCCTATATTTCATATGCATGTCCCATGCAACCTTGTTCCATTCCTCCCTCTTTGTATTCTTTGGAGCTTGATAAGGATTTATTTTGTTTTGTATTCAAGCAAATGAAACCTTCCAACAAGCTTGCAAGTAATACCCCTTCTTCTACTTAAATCTTTGTAGGGATGTTTTGATCGTGTTGCCCTTTTGAATTCTTTCATGAGTTTGATTTAAAATCATACCAACAAAACCAACCAAATAAAATGTCTACTCTATCTAACCCATCTACTCTAATGCTACCATCAATACATCTCCCTCTTTTGTACTCTCTATTTTTGTGTTTCTACAACATTAGGAACCACTTGCTAGGGATCCACTATCTTCAAAGGATTTTAATTCCTTTTGCTAAAAAACCATAGATCTATATCTTGTTTGAATGCCCAAATTGAAAGTAGTATGGGCATCCTCTTATATGTACTTGTTGATTCCCTCTTGCCTATGTTTACCAAAAGTCCCCTTTTCAAATCCCTGGAAAAATTCAAAAGAAATTGAAGTTAGTTGTTGTTTTAAAAATTGTTTAAAACAAACCACAAAGAAAAAGAAGAAAATAAAAACAGAGAATAAAGAGAGAGATGACCTGACCTGCAGCCCAACCGGTTCTTGCCCAAACCGCAGCTAGAAGCCACCCTGCTTCCTCCTTTCCCTCTGGGGCCGGGGTTCTTCGTCCCTCCGTCGAGTGCTTCCTCTCTGCGCATAGACGGAGAAGGGCATGTGAGCGTCAGCGCCGTCGTCGGCGTCAGCTCATGCCTCCCGTATGCCCCTCTCCCCCTCCTTCTTATCCTCGCTCCGAGCCACGCTAATTCGAATCCTAATCCCCACCTCTGTCCCCCCATGTTCCCTCCTCCCTGCAGCCAAGCCGCCGCGGCCGCCACCATGTCGCCGTCACCGCTCTCTTCCTCCTGTTCCCGGTGACCTCGTCACGCCGACTTCATCCTCGCTTCCGTCGTTGACGACTCCTAGCTCAGCCCCCTCCTTCAACCTCCCCAGTGAGCCCCTTCCCTTCTCAACCCTCTCAAGCTTGCCGCTTCTCGCCGACGCCGTGCAACAGCCGCCCGCGCCGCGCCGTACACACCCCGCACGCGCTCTAGCACGCGCCCGCTGCTGCCGCTCGCCGCACGCACAGGCACGCCGTGCGCCCGATGCGCACGCCGCGCTCTGCATGCGCAACAGTAGCACCCCGCGAGCCTCTGTTACCGCGCGAATTCCGGCATACCTAGCCCTCTTCCGGAGAAGTCCCCAACACGGCAAACGCTCCCGGTGAATCCTTCTAGTCGTAGCATAAAACCACACCCCAAACGGAGAACCACAGAAGTAGTAATCGTTTGTCGAATTCGATCCGAGCGTGTAGTTGCTGACTGTCACGTTCGTTAGTTTCTGACAGTTAAACGCGTGCGTTTTCACCTCTGATCCCCTTGAGTTTCCGACCAGCACAGTCCTCCTTTGACGAAACGCGGGACACCAAACTTGTAGATCTTCATACCTTATACAACTTCAGATTTTACGGCGATGCGAAAGTATCTATAGTTTGCTGGCAATCGTCCTCCGAAGATCAGGCCAGCTAGCTAGTTTTGCGAATTGTTTTTCAGTTTGGTCATTTAGGCCCTGAACTTTTTGCAGAAAACCCCCTGAAAGTTTTCGCCGATAAAACAAAAGTCCCCTCCCCTCCCTGCGTCCCACATGTCAGCCCCGCTGCCCTGCACGTGCCGTGGAGCTGCACATCCGTTGGCCCCACTGGTCAGCGTCTGCGGGTAAAGTCCACCGTGTAAGAAAAGTCCCAGCAAATTTCTAATTAAATAAAAAATCCAAAAATTGAATTAATCTAAATAAATTCAGATATTTTTATATAATTTGAATTTGACGAAAATTTTGAAATGAAATATAATTCAAATTTAATTGTGAATTGAACCATATTTTCAAATTTGACAAGAGTCAACTCTAACTAGTGACTTTTTATCCCTTCTTAATATAATTTGATTTAAATAGAGTTTTAAATCCATAAATTCAAATAATACATATGATATATGTTTTCTGATCAGAAAAATGCCAGGAATTCAAATATGCCATCCAAAATAATTTTGGAGCAATTTAAAATTTCGAAATAATTTAAATGCTAATAAATTCATTTTCTTAAGAAATTCGTAACTTTATTTACGTAAATCCAAATTCCACAAATAATATGTCCAAATTGATCGAAGCTAAGAGACAGTTCAAGATATGCATTCCATGATATCAATTGAAGCATGCATAATATAAATATTAAATGTTCAGAAATGTTTATGGTAGTAAAACATGCCTAAATAAATTAATAAAATGCTTTATTATTGTTTCCACACCTCACCCATGCCATGCTATGTTATACCATGCAATTGTGCATCATTCTATCATGGAATACCTTGTTTGTTTGTTGCATATGATATATATGATTGTGTAATATATTTATTTTGGCCCTTCTCTGTTTGGTTTTATTTGGATCGACGCTGAGCAAGGAGAATATTAGGAACCTCTAGAGTATTACCCGGATCCTCCTATTCTGCAACTGAGCTGGCATGCAAGCAATTCCTCATTCTTGCATACTTATAGTATCCATGCTTCTATCTTACTATTGCATCATTGAGTCGTGATTGCATTAAATTGAATCCCAAGTATTGCATAGCCTTTAGTTTTAAACTCCACCGAAGCTTGTACCTAAATCCCATGAGCCATTACTATAGGATTTGTTTGAGCCATGTGAGTCATAGAATTGCATGTGTCGGGTTTGTGCGATTCTTTGGATAATGAGGTACCTAAATAACTTAAACTAAGTAGTAATGCAATAACTGAAGAAAGATACACCGGTGAGCAATAGCTGTTATTTGGTTCTTCCACGCTCACTTGTGTCCCGTAGGATCCCGAGTACTTGATTCGTGTTTCTTGACTATTCGCACTATCCACATACGGGAGACTCTATGGATGCCCCTTCACCTGAGCTTGATTCGCACTTTATTTCTTGGGGCAACAAACTAGTTTGGGGCTTTATTATTATCTTGTACTTATGGCATGCTTTACTGCTTTATTTATAATTGCGCGTAGAGCGTCTGTACTGTTTAGGATTGGAGAGTGTTTTCACGGTATCGACAAGCTTAGTCACACTTTTGGGTTCCTAGTCGTTTACGCCATTGGCGCAAACCTTGGGTCCGTCTCGGAGCCGGCCAACTTCATTGCGGGTAGCTTAATGGGCTATCCCCCTGAAATAATTTATGAATCCTGTGAATGCATTGTCATGAGGCCTCGTTGTTTTTTATTTGGTTCTTCCCGATGTTAATCGTGTGTGTGTTGCTATTTGTGCACCCCTACAGGGTAAATCTTTCTGAAAGCCGTATCCTCTGTTATGGATGACTTGGAGGACAGTTTCTCGATCATAGACAAGCATAACTAAAGTACCGCCTTTAATTTGATTAAGACATGACTAGTAAATAGTGTAATGCTCATGGAATGGTTAATAAAATTGCGAATGGATGGGATGTTCTTACGCCTTCTCGTCGGTAAGCGAGAAGGAGGGCAAACGATGTTTATTTATGTTGCTTATATAAGTATTGTCACTAATTAATGAGCGTCTGTCCATTTCTGGTTGGGCAGATGTGTAGTGTGTCTCTATAGAACTATTTAGCTGCTATCTTTCGCTGCAATTGTGTCACACCATGTTGTTCTCTTTAGATGCATTAAGACTTGCTGAGTAACCCTAGGGTCTCACACGATAAATATTTGGTTTAGATGGATAGGTATACTCTCAGGACGGTTACTGGGTCAGGTGTAGAGATTCTGGTATGGAGATCCATGAGATATGTGGGAGGGATGTGCTTATTTTCAGGGTATCTTATGCCAATTTTCTTCTTATCCGTACTCGGATCTTGTTTTCCTCTTTCTCTTGATCCTCTGATGTGTGATGTATGAGGATGTATCCTAAAATATTATCTCCATCTATGATATTTGGATCTTGCCATATGGCATTGAACATTTCTGTTTCTATTCTTTCTATATGGTGTTGCTCTGATGTCTATTGTATGTCGCTGACAAACATACTCATTTGTGTATGTTTTGATTGCTTTACCTATCGACTATGTGGCTCGCTCTTGTCCCGATGTTCTTGAAAGTGGGTGGGAGGTTGCCCGGCATCGTGCCCTGCTCCACGAGGTGGGCATACTATTTGTGGATGTGTGGCCCCATGGTAGTATGTCCTATCCTATTTTGGTTCATCCAGGCTTGAGCTTAGAGAGTAGGGTCCGAGGTATTGCAATCATCACTGGTGACGACTCTGAGTACATTGCCTTTCTAAAGGCCCGTCTTATTGAGCAGTTTCTTATGTCAAATCTTGGTTCTCTTTGCTACTTTCTTGGCATTTAGATTTCTTCTACCTTTGATGACTTCTTTATTTCCAAAGAAAAGTATATACAGGATCTTCTTGCCCGTGGCACTCTTAGTGATGAGCGAAAGTCTCTATAGTTTGCTCGCAATCATCCTCCGAAGATCAGGCCAGCTAGCTAGTTTTGCGAATTGTTTTTCAGTTTGGTCATTTAGGCCCTGAACTTTTTGCAGAAAACCCCCTGAAAGTTTTCGCCGATAAAACAAAAGTCCCCTCCCCTCCCTGCGTCCCACATGTCAGCCCCGCTGCCCTGCGCGTGCCGTGGAGCTGCACATCCGTTGGCCCCACTGGTCAGCGTCTGCGGGTAAAGTCCACCGTGTAAGAAAAGTCCCAGCAAATTTCTAATTAAATAAAAAAATCCAAAAATTGAATAATCTAAATAAATTCAGATATTTTTATATAATTTGAATTTGATGAAAATTTCAAAATGAAATATAATTCAAATTTAATTGTGAATTGAAACATATTTTCAAATTTGACAAGAGTCAACTCTAACTAGTGACTTTTTATCCCTTCTTAATATAATTTGATTTAAATATAGTTTTAAATCCATAAACTCAAATAATACATATGATATATGTTTTCTGATCAGAAAAATACCAGGAATTCAAATATGCCATCCAAAATAATTTTAGAGCAATTTAAAATTTCGAAATAATTTAAATGCTAATAAATTCATTTTCTTAAGAAATTCATAACTTTATTTCCGTAAATCCAAATTCCACAAATAATATGTCCAAATTGATCGACGCTAAGAGACAGTTCAAGATATGCATTCCATGATATCAATTGAAGCATGCATAATATAAATATTAAATGTTAAGAAATGTTTATGGTAGTAAAACATGCCTAAATAAATTAATAAAGTGCTTTATTATTGTTTCCACACCTCACCCATGCCATGCTATGTTATACCATGCAATTGTGCATCATTCTATCATGGAATACCTTGTTTGTTTGTTGCATATGATATATATGATTGTGTAATATATTTATTTTGGCCCTTCTGTGTTTGGTTTTATTCGGATCGACGCTGAGCAAGGAGAATATTAGGAACCTCTGGAGTATTACCCGGATCCTCCTATTCTGCAATTGAGCTGACATGCAAGCAATTCCTCATTCTTGCATACTTATAGTATCCATGCTTCTATCTTACTATTGCATCATTGAGTCGCGATTGCATTAAATTGAATCCCAAGTATTGCATAGCCTTTAGTTTTAAACTCCACCGAAGCTTGTACCTCAATCCCATGAGCCATTACTATAGGATTTGTTTGAGCCATGTGAGTCATAGAATTGCATGTGTCGGGTTTGTGCGAGTCTTTGGATAATGAGGTACCTAAATAACTTAAACTAAGTAGTAATGCGATAACTAAAGAAAGATACACCGGTGGGCAATAGCTGTTATTTGGTTCTTCCACGCTCACTTGTGTCCCGTAGGATCCCGAGTACTTGATTCGTGTTTCTTGACTATTCGCACTATCCACATACGGGAGACTCTATGGATGCCCCTTCACCTGAGCTTGATTCGCACTTTATTTCTTGGGGCAACAAACTAGTTTGGGGCTTTATTATTATCTTGTACTTATGGCATGCTTTACTGCTTTATTTATAATTGCGCGTAGAGCGTCTGTACTATTTAGGATTGGAGAGTGTTTTCGCGGTATCGACAAGCTTAGTCACACTTTTGGGTTCCTAGTCGTTTACGCCATTGGCGCAAACCTTGGGTCCGTCTCGGAGCCGGCCAACTTCATTGCGGGTAGCTTAATGGGCTATCCCCCTGAAATAATTTATGAATCCTGTGAATGCATTGTCATGAGGCCTCGTTGCTTTTTATTTGGTTCTTCCCGATGTTAATCGTGTGTGTGTTGCTATTTGTGCACCCCTACAGGGTAAATCTTTCTGAAAGCCGTATCCTCTGTTATGGATGACTTGGAGGACAGTTTCTCGATCATAGACAAGCATAACTAAAGTACCGCCTTTAATTTGATTAAGACATGACTAGTAAATAGTGTAATGCTCATGGAATGGTTAATAAAATTGCGAATGGATGGGATGTTCTTACGCCTTCTCGTCGGTAAGCGAGAAGGAGGGCAAACGATGTTTATTTATGTTGCTTATATAAGTATTGTCACTAATTAATGAGCGTCTGTCCATTTCTGGTTGGGCAGATGTGTAGTGTGTCTCTATAGAACTATTTAGCTGCTATCTTTCGCTGCAATTGTGTCACACCATGTTGTTCTCTTTAGATGCATTAAGACTTGCTGAGTAACCCTAGGGTCTCACACGATAAATATTTGGTTTAGATGGATAGGTATACTCTCAGGACGGTTACTGGGTCAGGTGTAGAGATTCTGGTATGGAGATCCATGAGATATGTGGGAGGGATGTGCTTATTTTCAGGGTATCTTATGCCAATTTTCTTCTTATCCGTACTCGGATCTTGTTTTCCTCTTTCTCTTGATCCTCTGATGTGTGATGTATGAGGATGTATCCTAAAATATTATCTCCATCTATGATATTTGGATCTTGCCATATGGCATTGAACATTTCTGTTTCTATTCTTTCTATATGGTGTTGCTCTGATGTCTATTGTATGTCGCTGACAAACATACTCATTTGTGTATGTTTTGATTGCTTTACCTATCGACTATGTGGCTCGCTCTTGTCCCGATGTTCTTGAAAGTGGGTGGGAGGTTGCCCGGCATCGTGCCCTGCTCCACGAGGTGGGCATACTATTTGTGGATGTGTGGCCCCATGGTAGTATGTCCTATCCTATTTTGGTTCATCCAGGCTTGAGCTTAGAGAGTAGGGTCCGAGGTATTGCAATCATCACTGGTGACGACTCTGAGTACATTGCCTTTCTAAAGGCCCGTCTTATTGAGCAGTTTCTTATGTCAAATCTTGGTTCTCTTTGCTACTTTCTTGGCATTTAGATTTCTTCTACCTTTGATGACTTCTTTATTTCCAAAGAAAAGTATATACAGGATCTTCTTGCCCGTGGCACTCTTAGTGATGAGCGAAAGTCTCTATAGTTTGCTCGCAATCATCCTCCGAAGATCAGGCCAGCTAGCTAGTTTTGCGAATTGTTTTTCAGTTTGGTCATTTAGGCCCTGAACTTTTTGCAGAAAACCCCCTGAAAGTTTTCGCCGATAAAACAAAAGTCCCCTCCCCTCCCTGCGTCCCACATGTCAGCCCCGCTGCCCTGCGCGTGCCGTGGAGCTGCACATCCGTTGGCCCCACTGGTCAGCGTCTGCGGGTAAAGTCCACCGTGTAAGAAAAGTCCCAGCAAATTTCTAATTAAATAAAAAAATCCAAAAATTGAATAATCTAAATAAATTCAGATATTTTTATATAATTTGAATTTGATGAAAATTTCAAAATGAAATATAATTCAAATTTAATTGTGAATTGAAACATATTTTCAAATTTGACAAGAGTCAACTCTAACTAGTGACTTTTTATCCCTTCTTAATATAATTTGATTTAAATATAGTTTTAAATCCATAAACTCAAATAATACATATGATATATGTTTTCTGATCAGAAAAATACCAGGAATTCAAATATGCCATCCAAAATAATTTTAGAGCAATTTAAAATTTCGAAATAATTTAAATGCTAATAAATTCATTTTCTTAAGAAATTCATAACTTTATTTCCGTAAATCCAAATTCCACAAATAATATGTCCAAATTGATCGACGCTAAGAGACAGTTCAAGATATGCATTCCATGATATCAATTGAAGCATGCATAATATAAATATTAAATGTTAAGAAATGTTTATGGTAGTAAAACATGCCTAAATAAATTAATAAAGTGCTTTATTATTGTTTCCACACCTCACCCATGCCATGCTATGTTATACCATGCAATTGTGCATCATTCTATCATGGAATACCTTGTTTGTTTGTTGCATATGATATATATGATTGTGTAATATATTTATTTTGGCCCTTCTGTGTTTGGTTTTATTCGGATCGACGCTGAGCAAGGAGAATATTAGGAACCTCTGGAGTATTACCCGGATCCTCCTATTCTGCAATTGAGCTGACATGCAAGCAATTCCTCATTCTTGCATACTTATAGTATCCATGCTTCTATCTTACTATTGCATCATTGAGTCGCGATTGCATTAAATTGAATCCCAAGTATTGCATAGCCTTTAGTTTTAAACTCCACCGAAGCTTGTACCTCAATCCCATGAGCCATTACTATAGGATTTGTTTGAGCCATGTGAGTCATAGAATTGCATGTGTCGGGTTTGTGCGAGTCTTTGGATAATGAGGTACCTAAATAACTTAAACTAAGTAGTAATGCGATAACTAAAGAAAGATACACCGGTGGGCAATAGCTGTTATTTGGTTCTTCCACGCTCACTTGTGTCCCGTAGGATCCCGAGTACTTGATTCGTGTTTCTTGACTATTCGCACTATCCACATACGGGAGACTCTATGGATGCCCCTTCACCTGAGCTTGATTCGCACTTTATTTCTTGGGGCAACAAACTAGTTTGGGGCTTTATTATTATCTTGTACTTATGGCATGCTTTACTGCTTTATTTATAATTGCGCGTAGAGCGTCTGTACTATTTAGGATTGGAGAGTGTTTTCGCGGTATCGACAAGCTTAGTCACACTTTTGGGTTCCTAGTCGTTTACGCCATTGGCGCAAACCTTGGGTCCGTCTCGGAGCCGGCCAACTTCATTGCGGGTAGCTTAATGGGCTATCCCCCTGAAATAATTTATGAATCCTGTGAATGCATTGTCATGAGGCCTCGTTGCTTTTTATTTGGTTCTTCCCGATGTTAATCGTGTGTGTGTTGCTATTTGTGCACCCCTACAGGGTAAATCTTTCTGAAAGCCGTATCCTCTGTTATGGATGACTTGGAGGACAGTTTCTCGATCATAGACAAGCATAACTAAAGTACCGCCTTTAATTTGATTAAGACATGACTAGTAAATAGTGTAATGCTCATGGAATGGTTAATAAAATTGCGAATGGATGGGATGTTCTTACGCCTTCTCGTCGGTAAGCGAGAAGGAGGGCAAACGATGTTTATTTATGTTGCTTATATAAGTATTGTCACTAATTAATGAGCGCCTGTCCATTTCTGGTTGGGCAGATGTGTAGTGTGTCTCTATAGAACTATGTAGCTGCTATCTTTCGCTGCAATTGTGTCACACCATGTTGTTCTCTTTAGATGCATTAAGACTTGCTGAGTAACCCTAGGGTCTCACACGATAAATATTTGGTTTAGATGGATAGGTATACTCTCAGGACGGTTACTGGGTCAGGTGTAGAGATTCCGGTATGGAGATCCATGAGATATGTGGGAGGGATGTGCTTATTTTCAGGGTATCTTATGCCAATTTTCTTCTTATCCGTACTCGGATCTTGTTTTCCTCTTCCTCTTGATCCTCTGATGTGTGATGTATGAGGATGTATCCTAAAATATTATCTCCATCTATGATATTTGGATCTTGCCGTATGGCATTGAACAATTTTGTTTCTATTCTTTCTATATGGTGTTGCTCTGATGTCTATTGTATGTCGCTAACAAACATACTCATTTGTGTATGTTTTGATTGCTTTACCTGCCGACTACGTGGCTCGCTCTTGTCCTGATGTTCTTGAAATGGGTGGGAGGTTGCCCGGTATCGTGCCCTGCTCCACGAGGTGGGCATACTATTTGTGGATGTGTGGCCCCATGGTAGTATGTCCTATCCTATTTTGGTTCATCCAGGCTTGAGCTTAGAGAGTAGGGTCCGAGGTATTGCAATCATCACTGGTGACGACTCTGAGTACATTGCCTTTGTAAAGGCCCGTCTTATTGAGCAGTTTCTAATGTCAAATCTTGGTTCTTTTTGCTACTTTCTTGGGATTTAGATTTCTTCTACCTCTGATGACTTCTTTATTTCCAAAGAAAAGTATATACAAGATCTTCTTGCCCGTGCCACTCTTAGTGATGAGCGAAAGTATCTATAGTTTGCTCGCAATCGTCCTCCGAAGGTCAGGCCAGCTAGCTAGTTTGGTGAATTGTTTTTCTGTTTGGTCATTTAGGCCCTGAACTTTTTGCAGAAAACCCCCTGAAAGTTTTCACCGATCAAACAAAAGTCCCCTCCCCTCCCTACGTCCCTCATATCAGCCCTGCGCGCCCCGTGGAGCTGCACATCCGTTGGCCCCACTGGTCAGCGTCTGCGGGTAAAGTCCACCGTGTAAGAAAAGTCCCAGCAAATTTCTAATTAAATAAAAAAATCCAAAAATTGAATAATCTAAATAAATTCAGATATTTTTATATAATTTGAATTTGATGAAAATTTCCAAATGAAATATAATTCAAATTTAATTGTGAATTGAAACATATTTTCAAATTTGACAAGAGTCAACTCTAACTAGTGACTTTTTATCCCTTCTTAATATAATTTGATTTAAATATAGTTTTAAATCCATAAACTCAAATAATACATATGATATATGTTTTCTGATCAGAAAAATACCAGGAATTCAAATATGCCATCCAAAATAATTTTAGAGCAATTTAAAATTTCGAAATAATTTAAATGCTAATAAATTCATTTTCTTAAGAAATTCATAACTTTATTTCCGTAAATCCAAATTCCACAAATAATATGTCCAAATTGATCGACGCTAAGAGACAGTTCAAGATATGCATTCCATGATATCAATTGAAGCATGCATAATATAAATATTAAATGTTAAGAAATGTTTATGGTAGTAAAACATGCCTAAATAAATTAATAAAGTGCTTTATTATTGTTTCCACACCTCACCCATGCCATGCTATGTTATACCATGCAATTGTGCATCATTCTATCATGGAATACCTTGTTTGTTTGTTGCATATGATATATATGATTGTGTAATATATTTATTTTGGCCCTTCTGTGTTTGGTTTTATTCGGATCGACGCTGAGCAAGGAGAATATTAGGAACCTCTGGAGTATTACCCGGATCCTCCTATTCTGCAATTGAGCTGACATGCAAGCAATTCCTCATTCTTGCATACTTATAGTATCCATGCTTCTATCTTACTATTGCATCATTGAGTCGCGATTGCATTAAATTGAATCCCAAGTATTGCATAGCCTTTAGTTTTAAACTCCACCGAAGCTTGTACCTCAATCCCATGAGCCATTACTATAGGATTTGTTTGAGCCATGTGAGTCATAGAATTGCATGTGTCGGGTTTGTGCGAGTCTTTGGATAATGAGGTACCTAAATAACTTAAACTAAGTAGTAATGCGATAACTAAAGAAAGATACACCGGTGGGCAATAGCTGTTATTTGGTTCTTCCACGCTCACTTGTGTCCCGTAGGATCCCGAGTACTTGATTCGTGTTTCTTGACTATTCGCACTATCCACATACGGGAGACTCTATGGATGCCCCTTCACCTGAGCTTGATTCGCACTTTATTTCTTGGGGCAACAAACTAGTTTGGGGCTTTATTATTATCTTGTACTTATGGCATGCTTTACTGCTTTATTTATAATTGCGCGTAGAGCGTCTGTACTGTTTGGGATTGGAGAGTGTTTTCACGGTATCGACAAGCTTAGTCACACTTTTGGGTTCCTAGTCGTTTACGCCATTGGCGCAAACCTTGGGTCCGTCTCGGAGCCGGCCAACTTCATTGCGGGTAGCTTAATGGGCTATCCCCCTGAAATAATTTATGAATCCTGTGAATGCATTGTCATGAGGCCTCGTTCCTTTTTATTTGGTTCTTCCCGATGTTAATCGTGTGTGTGTTGCTATTTGTGCACCCCTGCAGGGTAAATATTTCTGAAAGCCGTATCCTCTGTGATGGATGACTTGGAGGACAGTTTCTCGATCATAGACAAGCATAACTAAAGTACCGCCTTTAATTTGATTAAGACATGACTAGTAAATAGTGTAATGCTCATGGAATGGTTAATAAAATTGCGAATGGATGGGATGTTCTTACGCCTTCTCGTCGGTAAGCGAGAAGGAGGGCAAACGATGTTTATTTATGTTGCTTATATAAGTATTGTCACTAATTAATGAGCGTCTGTCCATTTCTGGTTGGGCAGATGTGTAGTGTGTCTCTATAGAACTATTTAGCTGCTATCTTTCGCTGCAATTGTGTCACACCATGTTGTTCTCTTTAGATGCATTAAGACTTGCTGAGTAACCCTAGGGTCTCACACGATAAATATTTGGTTTAGATGGATAGGTATACTCTCAGGACGGTTACTGGGTCAGGTGTAGAGATTCCGGTATGGAGATCCATGAGATATGTGGGAGGGATGTGCTTATTTTCAGGGTATCTTATGCCAATTTTCTTCTTATCCGTACTCGGATCTTGTTTTCCTCTTCCTCTTGATCCTCTGATGTGTGATGTATGAGGATGTATCCTAAAATATTATCTCCATCTATGATATTTGGATCTTGCCATATGGCATTGAACAATTTTGTTTCTATTCTTTCTATATGGTGTTGCTCTGATGTCTATTGTATGTCGCTGACAAACATACTCATTTGTATATGTTTTGATTGCTTTACCTGTCGACTACGTGGCTCGCTCTTGTCCCGATGTTCTCGAAAGTGGGTGGGATGGTTGCCCGGTATCGTGCCCTGCTCCACGAGGTGGGCATACTATTTGTGGATGTGTGGCCCCATGGTAGTATGTCCTATCCTATTTTGGTTCATCCAGGCTTCAGCTTAGAGAGTAGGGTCCGAGGTATTGCAATCATCACTGGTGACGACTCTGAGTACATTGCCTTTGTAAAGGCCCGTCTTATTGAGCAGTTTCTAATGTCAAATCTTGGTTCTTTTTGCTACTTTCTTGGGATTTAGATTTCTTCTACCTCTGATGACTTCTTTATTTCCAAAGAAAAGTATATACAAAATCTTCTTGCCCGTGCCACTCTTAGTGATGAGCGAAAGTATCTATAGTTTGCTCGCAATCGTCCTCCGAAGGTCAGGCCAGCTAGCTAGTTTGGTGAATTGTTTTTCTGTTTGGTCATTTAGGCCCTGAACTTTTTGCAGAAAACCCCCTGAAAGTTTTCACCGATCAAACAAAAGTCCCCTCCCCTCCCTACGTCCCTCATATCAGCCCTGCGCGCCCCGTGGAGCTGCACATCCGTTGGCCCCACTAGTCAGCGTCTGCGGGTAAAGTCCACCGTGTAAGAAAAGTCCCAGCAAATTTCTAATTAAATAAAAAAATTCCAAAAATTGAATTAATCTATATAAATTCAGATATTTTTATATAATTTGAATTTGACGAAATTTTTGAAATGAAATATAATTCAAATTTAATTGTGAATTGAACCATATTTTCAAATTTGACAAGAGTCAACTCTAACTAGTGACTTTTTATCCCTTCTTAATATAATTTGATTTAAATATAGTTTTAAATCCATAAATTGAAATAATACATATGATATATGTTTTCTGATTAGAAAAATGCCAGGAATTCAAATATGCCATCCAAAATAATTTTGGAGCAATTTAAAATTTCGAAATAATTTAAATGCTAATAAATTCATTTTCTTAAGAAATTCATAACTTTATTTCCGTAAATCCAAATTCCACAAATAATATGTCCAAATTGATCGACGCTAAGAGATAGTTCAAGATATGCATTCCATGATATCAATTTAAGCATGCATAATATAAATATTAAATATTCAGAAATGTTTATGGGAGTAAAACATGCCTAAATAAATTAATAAAGTGCTTTATTATTGTTTCCACACCTCACCCATGCCATGCTATGTTATACCATGCAATTGTGCATCATTCTATCATGGAATACCTTGTTTTTTTGTTGCATATGATATATATGATTGTGTAATATATTTAGTTTTGCCCTTGTGTGTTTGGTTTTATTCGGATCGACGCTGAGCAAGGAGAATATTAGGAACCTCTGGAGTAATACCCGGATCCTTCCTATTCTGCAACTGAACTGACATGCAAGCAATTCCTCATTCTTGCATACTTATAGTATCCATGCTTCTATCTTACTATTGCATCATTGAGTCGCGATTGCATTAAATTGAATCCCAAGTATTGCATAGCCTTTAGTTTTAAACTCCACCGAAGCTTGTTCCTCAATCCCATGAGCCATTACTATAGGATTTGTTTGAGCCATGTGAGTCATAGAATTGCATGTGTCGGGTTTGTGCGATTCTTTGGATAATGAGGTACCTAAATAACTTAAACTAAGTAGTAATGCGATAACTAAAGAAAGATACACCGGTGGGCAATTGCTGTTACTTGGTTCTTCCACGCTCACTTGTGTCCCGCAGGACCTCGAGTACTTGATTCGTGTTTCTTGACTATTCGCACTATCCACATACGGGAGACTCTATGGATCCCCCTTCACCTGAGCTTGATTCACACTTTATTTCTTGGGGCAACAAACTAGTTTGGGGCTTTATTATTATCTTATACTTATGGCATGCTTTACTGCTTTATTAATAATTGCGTGTAGAGCGTCTGTACTGTTTAGGATTGGAGAGTGTTTTCGCGGCATCGACAAGCTCAGTCACACTTTTGGGTTCCTAGTCGTTTATAGCCATTGGCGCAAATCTTGGGTCCGTCTCGGAGCCGGCCAACTTTATTGTGTGTAGCTTAATGGGCTATCCCCCTGAAATAATTTATGAATCCTGTGAATGCATTGTCATGAGGCCTCGTTGCTTTTTATTTGGTTCTTCCCGATGTTAATCGTGTGTGTGTTGCTATTTGTGCACCCCTGCAGGGTAAATATTTCTGAAAGCCGTATCCTCTGTTATGGATGACTTGGAGGACAGTTTCTCGATCATAGACAAGCATAACTAAAGTACCGCCTTTAATTTGACTAAGACATGACTAGTAAATAGTGTAATACTCATGGAATGGTTAATAAAATTGCGAACAGATGGGATGTTCTTACGCCTTCTCGTCGGTAAGCGAGAAGGAGGGCAAGCGATGTTTATTTATGTTGCTTATATAAGTATTGTCACTAATTAATGAGCGTCTGTCCATTTCTGGTTGGGCAGATGTGTAGCGTGTCTCTATAGAACTATTTAGCTGCTATCTTTCGCTGCAATTGTGTCACCCTAGGTTGTTCTCTTTAGATGCATTAAGACTTGATGAGTAACCCTAGGGTCTCATACGATAAATATTTTGTTCAGATGGATAGGTGTACTCTCAGGACGGTTACTGGGTCAGGTGTAGAGATTCCAGTATGGAGATCCATGAGATATGTGGGAGGGATGTGCTTATTTTCAGGGTATCTTATGCCAATTTTCTTCTTATCCCTACTCGGATCTTGTTTTCCTCTTCCTCTTGATCCTCTGATGTGTGATGTATGAGGATGTATCCTAAAATATTATCTCCATCTATGATATTTGGATCTTGCCATATGGCATTGAACATTTCTGTTTCTATTCTTTCTATATGGTGTTGCTCTGATGTCTATTGTATGTCGCTGACAAACATACTCATTTGTGTATGTTTTGATTGCTTTACCTATCGACTACGTGGCTCGCTCTTGTCCCGATGTTCTCGAAAGTGGGTGGGATGGTTGCCCAGTGTCATGCCCTGCTCAACGAGGTGGGCCTACTATGTGTGGATGTGTGGCCCCATGGTAGTATGTCCTATCCTATTTTGGTTCATCCAGGCTTAAGCTTAGAGAGTAGGGTCCGAGGTATTGCTATCATCACTGGTGACGACTCTGAGTACATTGCCTTTGTAAATGCCCGTCTTATTGAGCAGTTTCTTATGTCAAATCTTGGTTCTCTTTGCTACTTTCTTGGGATTTAGATTTCTTCTACCTCTGATGACTTCTTTATTTCCAAAGAAAAGTATATACAAAATCTTCTTGCCCGTGCCACTCTTAGTGATGAGCGAACTATTGAGACTCCTATGGAGCTCAATGTTTAACTACGTACATATGATGGTGATCCCTTATCTAACCCGACGTGTGATTTTCATCTTGTTGGGTGCCTTGTGTATCTAGTCGTTACTCGTCTAGATATTTCTTATCTTGTCCACATTCTTACTCAGTTAGTTTCTACTCACACTTCAGTTCACTACAGTCACCATTTGTGCATTTTACGATACTTTCGTGGCACTATTTCTCACTGTATGTTCTTTCCCCGTTCCAACTCGTTACAGCTTGAGGCCTATTCAGATGCTACGTGGCCTAGTGATCCTTTGGATCTCTGTTCATTTTCTGCTTACTATGTTTTTCTTGGTGGTTATCATTGCCTGAAAGACAAAGAAACAGACCACAGTTTCCCGATCGAGTGTAGAGGCTGAGTTGCAAGATATGGCTCTATTGACCGCGGTGGTGACTTGGTTACGATGGTTACATGCGAATTTTGGTGTTTCTATTACTACACCAACTACATGAAGGAGATATGCCCTAGAGGAAAATAATAAATAGGTTTTTATTGTCTTATCTCAATTAGTTTATAATAGTTTCATATTGTGCTATCACTGTATTAAGTAGAAACATTGGTACACGTGTGGTATGAAACAAACCAAATCCCTATTAGCCTCTATTCATACTAGTTCGTTGGTCATGAGGATGATCTGGGTTTCAAGATCATGGACATTTAAGCCAATTGACAACGAGGTCATATCGTTGGTGAATGATGTGATGGACATTCCTCGAAAGATTGCGACACGATCAAGTCATATAGTTCATTATTGCAATAGCTAGAATCTAGTCTTCTTTTCCTTATACCGTGAGTTTATATTACTCACTGTTTCCTGAGGCTGCTTTGACTGCATCAAACGTCATCTGGTAATACGGTTATCATAAAGGGGTATGTTAGGAATTTCAAAGGAACAGTAGATGACATGTGACTACAAGAGCGGGATTTGTTCATCCACATGATGGTTGAGATACATACGGCCGGCTTGGTGAGATTACATCCATAAATGTTGCAACATGTGACTCGTTCACGGGGATGTAACATCATTGTACCAAGTAAAACTAAACTTGTTGCTAACGATATTGAACAGGGTATGTGATACCAATGATCGGATCTCTGACAAGTCGTATCAAAGAAACAAAGGGAAATTGGATTCTACATTTTACGGTTCAAACGACATTGTCATCGTGGAATGCATAGGGGTCACATGGGCATCCCTGGTCCCTCCATTGATCATTGATATAGATAATGTCTAAAGCATTCCCGAGCTGTGAGGGGATACACTTAAGGGTACGATGAGAGAGATCATCCGTAGGATGGAATCATAGTAGAGAAAGAGAAAGCCAGAATTGTTCCGCGGAGAGATCCGAAGCTGTCCGGAGAAGGAATAAATGAAAAGACGGGAAAAGTGTTTTCGGATAAATAGGAATTTAATATACATTTATTATATGTTAATTATGAATTAATATATTCTAAATAATATTTAAATTAAGATTTATAATGAAGGAAATATGCCCTAGAGGCAATCATAGAGATGATTGTATTTCATGTGTATCCATGAGTTATTATAATGTTCCTTGAATATCCATATACCAGGCAACTTGTATTGATTGGCAATTATGTGAATTGTTTGTGAAACTCTTTACTTGTATGGTTATCTAATAATTGTCCCTAGTCGGAGTTCATGCGAGGACACACGTGAATATTAGACTAGCACGTCGATTGGTTGATGACTATGTTTCGCAAGTCATAGACATAGAGATGTCAAACCAATGATGTGGACACATGTTATGAACATGGGGTTGGACTGACCCAACATGAGACTGGCAATAATACTTGCAGCTCTCTCTACACATCGTGTACGTTTTGTCCTTAGACCTGAGATTGTCGCATGTACTTGAGATGTGGATCAACCTACTTTGGGGCTATCAAACACTACTCCGTAACTGGGTAGTTTTAAAGGTAGCTTTCGGGTTTGTCCTGATACATGCTGCAGGGCATCGATCATTCAAGATGGGATTTGCCCCTCTCTACATGAGAGAGATATCTCTGGGCCCCTCGAGTGATCGGATCCAGAAATGCATGGCCGTGCTACATATGGTTAAGAGTTAACCTAGTAAAGGGATTCCGAATCACATTATCGAGAAAGAGAGGTCAGCTTGGAGCTAGACCAAATATCGTGAGGCAAAGGGAAAGACATGTACTGAACCTTGTGATGGTTCGTCCGAATGATCTTTATATGCGTTTAGGAGTTGGCACGTCTTGCTAGAGGCTGCTACCAACTATTGACGGAGTAAGTGTACTCGCGTCATGTCTATACGTGTATGAACCTATAGGGTCACACACTTTAGGGGCTGGAAGCCTAATGAGGATTGGATCCGAATTAGACCAGGCTTAGGCTGCTAATGGGCTGCTAATGTAGAAGCCCACCAGGGATGCCTATATAAGAGAGGGTGAGACGAGCTGAATAGGGTTGAGCATTCCACCCAGCCGCCACTCCTCTTCCGCCTGTGTTGCACGCGCAGACCTAATCTGGCGTGTGACGGCTTCCACTCCGGACGTGTGGATACCTCAGAGGTGCTGCATCTGTAGCACTTGGACGAGCCGCCCAAAGGGGAGCTGCTCGTGGGACAAGGACGAGGAGGAGACATAGAACATCTACACTGCTGCAACGTGCTTCATCGAGTTCTGCACCTGCGCGTCTAGCGGTAATCTCGTGATCTATGACAATAGTATTCCTGGTTGACGCGGTAGAAAATTTTGATTTTACGCTAGTGTAGCCTACCCGTTACCCTACATATAAAAGCAACTTTCATATTAGGACAAATCCCCGAAGGGAATTAGCCTAGGAGAAAAGCTGCAAAAAACAGGAAAAAGAAAACAGCTACAGCCCACATGGGCGGCAAATAATAGTCGCCGCATGGGAAGGCACACAGCTGGGCTGCGCTGGCGGACGGGTAGCAAATACTTCACGCCGCTCAGGGTGGCGCAGAGCTAGGCTACGCGCGGATCCCAGTCGGGCCGCAAGCGTCCGGCCTGCCCAATCCGAGGTCGTTGCCGCTGCTAGCCAGCCGGGCCGCCCGAGCACGCATGGGACGCCGGGGTGGGCAGCGGCGGCCCACCTAGGGCACCTGCTGCTGCGCTGGCTGTAGGCCGCCGGTCAGCCGGGTCACGCGAGGCTGGCTCGTTTCGGTCGCCTGTGCTGCTTGCTGCCTGTTGGGCTAGGGGGCAGATGGCCCATCTGACTATCCCAATTCTTCCTGCTATTTTTCCCTTATTATTAGTCCCACATAGCTAACCTAATAGGGGAGGGCACACCCCCTCCGCCTATATAAAGGGGTGCCCATGGGTGGGATTGAACACACCAATATTTGGAGAAGTCCTTTGGTTGACTTTCTCCTTCCCTCTCTCTTTAGTCTCCATGTGTTGGCATGGTCCCAAGAAAGGACTGTTTGGGCAAGAGACACCAAACCTGTAGCACGCCGTTGCGCTGTAGGGACTCCTCGCCGGATATCAACTTCCACACTCCAGGCGGGATCAGGGAGCCGGATGTTTCATCGTACACCGGATGTGTATGAAGGCACGAGGTACAACACTTGGGGCACTTGGATGTCGTGAGCCGGAGGTGCTTGACGGTAAAGAAGGAGCAAGGGCTGACCTGCGAGGAGCTTCGCGACCTTGAGGTCAGCTACGAGTTCAACTACATCAACTACGTTCCCCTCGGAACGTTAACTGTGTACAGTCTACAAGGATATGTATTCCATACGCTCTGGTCATTACTACATTACTACATAGATAGATCTTGGGCGTTAGGAAGTTCCAGCGTAGGAATTTTTTGTTTTCTGCTACGGAACCCTTTAGTGGTATCAGATCCGATCTATGCATAGAAGTATTGTACGGCCAGTACGCACACGTATTGTGCGGGCATTGATCCCTTAGTTGTTCCCCTCTAACGTGTATTTGTTTATATCGTGGTATTGTCTGATGAAGCGGCCCAGACCGACCTTACGCGTATTCATACGTGAGACTGGTTCCACGCTCAACATACGACTTGTACCATATAAGTGGCTAGCGTGTTTTGTCTCTCATTCAATAGTTGATATACCATTTACAACGAAGGGCCCCGAAAGGGGTGTAGTAGAGACAACTGTTGGATCCATTTTATGGTTGGAAAGTTCGTAGTTTAGAAATGGTTCTATTGCAAAAGCCCTAACAACCACGTAAAACTTGCAAAAGATAAAGTAGAGGTGTCTAACGGTGGTTTGCAAGAGCGCATGTGATTATGATATGGTATTGGTCTTTATGAAGGGAAAGTAGTTTACTTTTCTATTAATAAGTAGTGTAGTAATAGTCATCATTCCGATGGACGACCGGGGTGGTGGCGTCGTGGACTTGGCGTCAAACCAGGGGCAAGATGGAGATCATGTCAGAGCGCTCGATGGAGATCAAGGAGCAAGAAGAAGGACCATATCATATCAAAAAATATACATGTGATATTGATACCTATTTTTACATCTTATTGTGTGCTAATATTAGATACTCAATGGTAGCAAATAAGATAATCCCTATATAATTCCAATGATAGTGTTCCCCTTGTTTGTGCACCACCAAGAAAGTTCTTTGTTATGAAGCCGGCCATGACAATCGGGGGCTAGACATATTTACGTTCGTATACGGTGGGTGTAATCCATGTTGCACAACGAATACATACAAGTTAGATTTGGCGAGCCTAGCATGTGTATACATGGCCTCGGAACACAAGAGATCGAAAGATCGAGCATGAGTCACATGGATGATATGATTGACATTAGGGAATCTCTACATTTTATATTGCATTGCCGGTCGTGATGATCGGGGGTGGTGTAGAGGATTGGGATCATGTGATCACTAAAATCGTCTAGGCGATGACAATTTTAGTGGAAGATCAATTATTAATTGAACTCATATTATGAACTTAGTCTATTTGCAAATATCTTAGTAAATCATGGCCTATCCCACTGAGGTCCTTTGCGACCATGGGAAATTTGTTGTTTGATCTAGAACTTAGCAAAAGGGTCTAACTTCATAGATTAATACCCACGCCTGAGGGATATCCTCGTAGAAGATGATCTTCTCTTCTTGATACAATAACCATTAGGAGATAATTCGATGACTCCACAATGTTTGTGTTTTCTCCATTATCATCCAATAAGCCATTCTCCATTCGATGGAGAGTTGGACTACAATTTTTTATTATGCAAGATCTGGCACATAAAGTATGAGTCGTTGGATGAGTTTTCCTCCATCATGGATGAAAAGAGAATATTTGGAGAATCATTTAGCGATCTTGCATTAGAGTTAAGAACTCTCAGAAGGTCTTGATTGCAATGGAGGTCATGAATGGTTATGTTAGATATACAAAGTTATAAAAGTAATTCTTGCAAAAACTCGTTGCATTTTGCAAAGTATTTGATACTTGTCCAGTTTTGTGAAAACATGATGGTATGCTGGAGAATTGCTGGAATTGAGGCAATGTGGCTTGATGATGGCAAGCATAACCGTTGATGACCGACATCATTCCTTTCCTCAAAGTTTATCGTTTGGATTAGTGGACTTGAATATAATTTTGTAATCCTTGTTTCTTTGTCTTTCTTTTGGCGAGACGCATATTCATATGAACGAGTTACAAGCCAGTTGTACTATTCTTATGAACAATACTGTTATGGTCACATCACGATTATAAATAAGTTATTCTCATCACTATGTTAATGATAATAGTTTAAGTATTTATAAAAGATTAGAATGCTAAAAGATATCCAAATTTAATTATGACATGACACTATAGTTTAAGTCATTTTGGTTATTGTATGTTCTTCATTCTTAATAAAGATCGGGGTCTTATATGCTTAATCTAGAGCCTTTTCAAAACCATGCCTCATTGGGCAGAATGACTAAAACTCCGTATTCTGGTAAAACGGTGATATGCGAAAGAATGTTGAATCTTATACATAGTGATGTATCGTATTTTCAACAAGATAGTGGAAATCATTAGTTAATTGTGGACTTAAGTTAATAGGCGTATTTACTTAATGATACATAAGTTTGAAATTGTTTTGAATAGTTCAAAAGATTTCAAAGTAAAGGAGGATATTAAAATTAACAAGAATAAAAGGTCTTTTCGATTTGATCGATATAACTAAGGTACTCAAGTTAAGTTTAGCATAAAAGGGAATTGTGAAAGAGGTTTCACAAATTATGATAATTTGAAAGTTTCAAAGTGTATTGAAATTCCTAAATGTCATAATCAATTTTTATTAGATACATATGGTATAATATTATCTCTTATGAGGGTTATAGTTATCGTTTAGAGTTAGATATTGAAATAAGCAAACACTCAGTTGAAATACATAGGAACATCTAAAGATTCGTGGAAACAACACCATAAGAGTTATGCCACGTCCAAGTTTCTAGAGATTTCGATAAGTCAAAATCGTGGCGAATAAACAAGTCTTCGTAGCGTATTACATGATTCAGTTTCTATTATTTATTTTCATTGTTTTTTCTTGGTAGGGGATCATGCATGACTTCACTGTACAAAGGTAAACATTGAGAATTCATGAATAATAGAAATTGGCTTCTTGGGTAGTAGTTACTAAAATACCAGTTTTTAAAGGTTATCTTCATCGTTTAGGTTTAATGATTCGTGTTTAGCTTTAAGGATGCACATGCACAATTCCATAAATAAAGCATCTTCTATTTATAGAGTTTACTTAATATGATTACATCCATCATGTTTTGCATTTGTGCTATGTACAGGTGTCATTTTCTGGAGCACAACTCACCCATCTACGAGTAGAAGTTAATGAATGGAACACTGTACTCATTTCTAAATTTTGCTCAGAGTCTCCTATGCTAGGTCGCAAATTGGGGGAATTCGTGCCTACTCGGCATTTGACGAGTTATGGAAACTAGAGTCTCCACTAGGGAATGCATATGATTTCAGGTAAGAAATCTCATCAGTTGAGATTGTTAATTCTACATCTCATTTATAGGGGATTCATACTATCTTCACAGATTCTGTAACGAGGTCAAATTCCCTTGTTCAATTCTACACTTCATTGTTCTACAAATTATAGCCGTGTACGAACGAAAATGACAGTTGTAATGCCTAAGTTACATCTTAGTTACCGCCTCATCGGAGCACCGAGCCATGTTGGTTGTAGATTACAGATGTCAATCGATCTGTGATTGCATTTTTTTAGTGAACCGAAGTTAGAATTAAGTTGCAGATTTGCACAAATGTCGATATGTAGCTGATTTTTCTGCAGATTCACAAAGGTGATACAAGCAAGAACATGTCATCACATATTTTACTCGGAAGTTAATAACTAAATTTCAGATGTGCTGCTAATTTTTCTACAGATTGACTGAGGCGAGACGAGCAAGGGCATGCCATTACAGGTGTTAGTCATAACTGTTACACGTTAGGAACAATCTTTTCCTTGGTTTTATAGATTTTCATATGTGGATGTCATAAGTTCAGCTAAATATATTAGTATTTACTCTCACATGTCATTGTTGCTTAGGTATTTACATGTACACAAGATCTGTCTCTTTCCTCCCAACCCCTGCTCCTCTCCCGAGGTATTTACATGTACACAAGATCTGTCTCTTTCCTCCCAACCCCTCCTCCTCTCCCGACCCCGTGTGGCGCCACCGCCGCCGCACCGGGTCGTCGCCCTCGCCCCAGCCAACCACCACCTCCCGCGCGTCCCCCTCCTCTCCGCCGCCGCTAGATCCGTCGCCGGACAAAGCTTCTAGCGGCACGGCAGCAGGGCCCCAGCCCTCGCGCGTGCCCCTTCCATGGTGGCGGCGGCTCGAGTACCAGGAAACATCGGCGGCTCTCTAGCGGAACTCCAGCAGTGATGGCGATTGGGTGGCGGCCGGTTAGTTCTGGCGGCAGCGGTCCTTGGGCTGCGGGGCAGTGGATGATGGCAAGATCTATGGTTCCTAGATCACTGACTTCTTCACCTCCTCGACATCGGCCGATGTCGTCCGGAGGTTTTCCGGAGCCCACTTTGCATGACGAGGACGCCCCGGACAGAGGCCCTAGGTTTGGTGGAGGTGGAATTTTCTCCGTCAAAGGTGGCCGGCTATGGCTGGATTGGCGGATCTCGCGATCCGTGTTCCAGTCCCAGCAGCGAGATGGGGAGACCCAGGTGCCGGTGAAAACCGAGCCATTGGCAGGCGATGGCGGCGTTACCACGTCGTTACCTTGACGAAGGCATCGCCGTGCACCTTTTGTCGACCTCACTCATGCTACTCTGGGGGAAACTCTAAGATCTTCGGGTCGGGCGATGGCGGTGCCGTGGTGTCGGTATCGCGTTCACGCCTGGGAGCATCGCCTGTGGAGCAGCGTTGGATGAAGTGGCAGGAGGGGTGGAGTAGCGAGCGCGCGAGGGGTGGTGCTTCTTTGCATCGTGTTGTGTCGGTGGCTGGTGTGGCGAGAGTCTGCGCATCGTTCTACATGTTGACGACTGGTTGGCGGAAGATAATGAAGGCGGTGACATTCGGAGCATGTGCGTGGGCGCCGCTCCGTGGATATGCCGTGCGGTTCTAGGGCTCGTTTTGCTTGAGTTCGAGCCGCCGCGCCAAGGCACTCCAGCTTCTCTTGGCGAGTGGCAACAGTGTGAGTGACCTTGGAGCGGTGTCGAAACAGATAGCTAGGTGTTTCATACTCGATGGGGAGCTAGCGATACAGTTATCGTTTTTGCTCGGTGTTTTGTATTGGCGGTTCCGGTTTTGTATGATCTTTGTAATGGCCTTTACGAAACAATGTGGTTCTAATAATAAACAAAGGCTGTGTGCAGCGCTTGATGCAGAGGCCGGGGCTCCGCTCCCCATTTCGAAGAAAAAAAATCAACTGATTGGTAATGAAAACACGCATGCCATTTGTATTTTCTCAATGAATTATTTGTGTAATGGCATGTTGTTGTGAAATGCCCATTGGATTTCATAAGTTATGCTTGTATACACAATCTTATAATCCTACAAGACGTCTAACTATGATGTTATTAAGAGATGTCGGTTCATCCCCTTTATATGCTTTATGGTTAGGTTGTGAATTAAGAATTTGTACAACTTTCCTCTACTGTATGCCTGGCTTAGCTTGCTAAGTGCGGCTCCTATCAGTGTACCTGATATCCTCTGTCGATGTATTGTGGGCCTGGTTGGTTGTATGTGGTATTGTGAGCTGCTGAATGTTAGCCACACCAATAATCTTGTCTAGACAACAGTTGTCACAGTACGCAACACATTCAGGTCATGCATCGACAGACCCACACATATGTCTCATACATAGACTATGCTGACTACCTTCTTTTATCTACGCGTGCCAGCTAAAACGCACATACAGTTCCTACGTTGTGCCATAAGAATGCCATGTAGGCGGCGAGGCGAATCTCGCCTATCGTCTAGTTTTCGTAAAAAATTTCGAGTGTATCTAGTCTATTTTCAAATATCTAAAAGGTCATAGATTACTGAATGAATGGGAGCAGGAGATTACAGACTCAACAAACTGAGCCACGTTCCGCTTCTGTCGGGCCATCCCCCGACCGCGTAGTGCAGCTCGCCACTAACTGAACTAACTGAAGAATAGCTAACTAACTGGCGGGCGCTACTACGGTCCAATCAGGGCAGAACTAGGCCTAAAGATAAGCAATACTAGCTACACTACAATACACAGCATACCATACTGGATTACAGATACAGTTGGACGAACAAACGATATGCAGAGAGGCATCGATACACGTGCGTCAGCTTCTGATCATATGCAAGCACCAGGTGGATAAAAGTCGCACCACAGATCATCGCCGGAGGCAGAGTCTCCATTATCCTGTGTAAGCATACGACATGGTTGTCAGATAAGTTGGTTCAAGTTAGTTGCTTACCACGAGATAATGATAAACAGAAATGGTTCAGGAGGATGAACTACGAAGCTGGCTACTTGTTCTGTTCCTTAAGATGAATGATAGTATGGTCAAATGTATTAGAGTGAAAGAAAACAAGCTGCCTTACCACTTTGAATTTGATCATGGAATCCAAAAGACTGTCTAAACTGCAGGCGCTAGAGCTGAGCTCGCTCAGCAGACTTGGAATGCTCGGTTCGGAGGCATTTCTTGGCGTCGAAGTATCTCCTGAGATTAGGACATCGATCTTGGTCTGTGGAACAACTGGTGTGGCACCTGCACTTGTCTGCGCAAACATGCTGCAATAATTAGTGGACCTTTGATCGATGGAATGCTGGGCACCAACGGTGCTTGGCAGTTGAGAGGAACTCTTTGCCACCTTTGGACCGATTAAACTGTTTGCACTACTTTCATTGGCCAATCTGGTTGAACCATTACGGTTGAATGAACCATGCCCTGGTAGCCTGAGAGGACTCTGCTGGGATACAGGAGACTCGAACATGCCAAAGGAAGATCCTACGACATCTTCAAGAAGTTCTAGACCTGCAGAGGGAACTCTTATTGATGGCTGGATTGCCACATTTGCTTGTGTGCACTCCGCAAGATCCTGAGGCAGTAATGGGCTGCTTGTAATAACACTTTGGACGGTGCCAGTAGCCAGGCTATTCCCAGAAACGATGGCGGACAGGTCACCGCTGTCTGCAGTCATCCACTTCTGTTGTAGTTGGACCTGCCCGAGCGATGGCACTAAACCTTGTGCCAGGTTTGCATGCTGGTTTCCTGATAGGCTGATATGACTATACATATTCGCATCAGTGCAACTGCCACCAACAGTCTGAACAGACACCGCCTGAGCCACAACCGCTGATTGATTCTCGTTGCTAACATTATGTAGCAATCCTTGTGCATTGAATGATGATAGAGCTGGAGGAGAGGTGATAGCTTGGTAATAACCTTGGAGTCTCAGAAATGCAGTCATGCAAAGAAAGGGGTCTCTACCTCCCAAAGCAGCATAGATGCCAAATTGTTGTGATTTCAAAGCATCTAACCGTCGTAGGTGGAGCCTATACTTCTGGCATGTACACCAAAGCAAATGTTCAGTATTTAACCTTCCATTTCTGGCATGTACAGGCATCAAGCACATTGTTTGTTTTTAAACAAGATATAGAAATTATTGTAGATCTGATTTTCAAGTTTAACAAACACATTCATGCTGAATCTTGTTAATAGCTGATTTTCCAGCTCTTACCAGATTACTCGTTTACTTGTTTCAGGATTTGTTCATGAACTGCAGTGTTTTACAGTGAAAATACCATGTCATCCTTTTAACCTCCATATTTAAGACGGAGATTGAAAGTACTGTATATTTGTTCCATGTTAATCCCCATGAGGCAATAATTTCTTTCAGAAAATGTTTACTAATCTGTCAGTCAGCATATTGTATGGTACTACCATGTATATTTTTATTGAAGGACTCACTTTCAATATAAAATTTTCTCTTAGTTCTAACTTGTTCTATGCACTACTCTGTTTTAATACCAAGCTGCTGTCTGCGGTACAGATTTACGATCAGCATTATGGAAAATAGACAAAACGGATCTACTGACAACTACAATATAGTAAGCAAAGTGTCTTACCTGTAGGTGACTTGCAACATTTTCCCTAGTGAGGTTCTTAACATCCATGAGCTCAAGAATCCTTCTTGGCACGGCTTCTGCATGAACAAAAAAAAGGATATTGTAGTGTTATCATTATTAGCTGTAAGAAAACAAAAAAGGCAGCATTGATGATTACTCACTGTTAACTCCAAGTTGGGTGACAGCGGTGACAAATTTCATATGCATTTCAACTGACCAAACAATTCTTGGCCTCTTTTGATCATTGCTATCCCCATTTTCATCTTCATCCACGCTGTCATATTCCTTCCTCTTGTTGTTGGGCCTCTCACTTTGGTCATATGTAACTTGGCCGTGCACATTGTCAGGATTGGTACTGAATTTACGACGCCTCCTAACAACGTGTTGCCATATATTTTTAAGCTCTTCGATTCGAACAGGTTTTAGGAGATAGTCACAGGCACCACTAGTTATCCCCTTCATAACAGATTTTGTCTCTCCATTCACAGATAACACTGCATGGAAGATAATTAGTTTGCATTAACATTTTCCCATTCCCAAATTAAAAATTATAGATCATAGGATTACGTGTGCAGAATTTATACTTTGCATGTAAAAGAATATCCATGTTTGTGTACACTGTGCATGCCTCCTAGGCTCGTATTTGTACTTTGCATGGGAAAAGGACTTACTAATGACGGGAAGGTCCATCTCAACCCCCACACGCTCAAGAAGCTGAAAGCCGTCCATGAATCGCATGTGGACATCACTGATAACTAGATCAAACATGTCCCTGTTTTCCCGCAGCATCTTCAGTGCGATAACGGCCTGATCTGTCGTTGTCACTGGAAACATGAAACATATTACTCTTCCAAGTGAGCAACAATACAAGAAATGGAAAATATCATAATCTTGTCCCAGGAAAAGGTCTGAAACGGTATATCTCAAAATGACTACGCCTCACGAAGTAGCCCGGGCAGTCCATGATAATTAAGTGGAGGGACGCCCCAGTACATGCATGCCACATAGATTAGATCTTTTTAAAAAATCCATTTAAATTGTTTTCTTTCTCAAACCGCTTACGGTTGGTTTTCACTGTCGATTTTGTCTCGACAAGATATTTAAAACTAGAGCCAGTGCTGATGTGTTTCGACAACGTTTTTTTCGCTTACAAAGTTTCAACACATGATTTATAAAGTTGTGACCATGTTGAAACTAAAATTAACATCTTTAATTAAAGTTGTGACCATGTTCGGGGGTAACAAAAATAATATGGAAAGAGATCATGAAATCTAGTTTCAAAATCCCGATAATTACGAAGACAGCAGTGTAAACAAATTGGTGCAGGATAGACACTTTATGCTAGAAAACAGTTCAAATCTCTCAAACCGGCCGTAATTGTGTTAATGTTCCCTTCCTGTGTGGTGCTGTTATCACTACGCACCATCTCATTATGTGTATCTAGCCATGCTTACTTTCTGCGAAATTTTTTAGCATGCACCCCAATTAATACAAGTCATCAAATTTGTGACAGACAATACCTGGGTCCTTTTTTACTGCCTTGTCCTCCATATGTTGGCATTTGGAATATGAGAAAACGAGCTTGCTTTGAACATAAGCTGTTCAATTCTCCCCTAGATCTAATCATGTGCTTGTGTCTTCACTAAATACTGGGCAGGGTTGCATGGGGCAGGTGAACTTTTTCTACTAGCTATATGCGGCGAGCATGGGTTTTTTCTCTTATTAGTTGGAGCTACCAGATAACTAAATCTTTAGTTTGAATTGTTCCGGGATGTAAGCGGGCCAGTGAACTTGTTGTTCTCTTATCCTATTACAGTGGAAACCACGTTGGGGATTGTATGGAAAAAAAATGAATTTTGTGCCACCCTGCGGCCTGCACATACTACTACCTCGTTGTAGAAAGAGTCTAGCGATCGAAAAAACTCTTCTTTTGTGCTAGTCCACCACGGGCGACGCAGGGGCGGTAGCCCATTAGAACCCCTTCCCGAGCCCCTTCCTCGCTCACCCCCTCTCTGCCGCCGCCAAAGGAAGCAACCCCGAGTATTTTTCATATTTTTATGTTAGGCACATTCAGAAATTTATGTTTTGTCGCAAATAATTATGTTCATACTCACCCGCAACACAAAAAATTCGACATAAAAGTACAATGTATGCATCATCATAGTGTAAAATACAATAAAAATATACATTTTATATATGTCGTATTTTTATAGGACATATAAACAATTTTTATGACTACTTATGTTATTTTTTACTTTCGAGGTAAAACAAAATTTATGTGACGTAAGAATCATATACGGTTACAAAGATTTTTTTAGAAAGGAGCATATAATCACGAAATATATACTAATTACACCCGACCTATGCAACAACGCAATGTTCTAAAGATATTACGGATGCACATAGCCCTATTGCAAAATAACAAGAAGACCAGAAAAATAAAACTAAAAGACCCCGCTATGGTGATCAAGACATTGTAGCTGCAACATCAAACACCACCAAAACAGCACCTAGAGTTCGTGCTCACAAAACAATATCTTCAACAAGGATATTGCCATGCACAACCAATTAAGGTCATACCTTGGATTTTCATCCTGGAGCAAGTCCGCTTCTCTCAAAACAATGCCTGCGAGACCATTCCCAGGCACAACCAATTAATGTCAGACCTTTGATTTTTACCCTGAAAGATAAGACCATGCACTCTTCCTGTGCTGCCACAACCGCTTTTTACTGTGGCTGCTAGAAGTCAAGAATCAACAAGCAAGGTTCTCATCACCACCAAGACATAGCCCACCATCACTAGCATCGTATCTCAGCCGACTAACATTCTCTGCCACTGTGTCCTCCATGAAAATCGAAGACAACATGTCCCATGTTGACAACAGTGAGCGCAACTTTGTGTCGCTCCTTTGAAACAGGAGCACACGCCCGAATCACACCCGATCTAGCAATCTGCAGGCAACTTGTGCGCAAAGGAGAACACTAGCGGAGCCTTTTGGAACTCATCACCGGCCAGAAAATGAGAGTCAACATCAAGCAAACCATCTTCTAGGCGCGAGCAGCCCCAAAGTATCGCCCCTTTATTGGCCAGATCGGCAGGTCCCCATGCCATCGCCCGCCAGCCGCCCCCTCCGGCGAAAGAGGAGGCGAGCCTGTGATCGAACCACGCACACGCGTCGTCCCACTAGAAGCCAGCAAGGTTGACCGCGAGCATCGCACCGCCTCCCCACTCACCTCTGGGTGACCAAAAGTTGCACCAATGGAAGGTCTAGGCGGGAGCCTAGGCGTACGACCGTCGCCTCCACCTCAAGCGTGGATGCCCAAGGGAAGTCTCCAATCGCCATGACCGGGGCGCCATCCCATGGCCTTGAGCAGAAGAACTCCACCCCGCGCAGACACCACACCCGATGGAACACCACCGCCATCACATGATCGGGGTCACTGCCCTAGATCCCGCACGCCGAAGATCACCGGCGCCATCCCCAACCGCCGCCGGAGATCTGCCGCCACGCCGCCGCCCCCAGCACCTTCGACGCTGGGGCACGCCGCCACCGCAACCCTCGCTGGCGGAAGCGGCGGCCACTGGGCTTAGGTTTTTCGGCGGCTAGGGTTTCGTCCCGATGCCGCCTCGGCAGGACGGCACGGGAGCAGTTTTTCCTCCGGTTACAAAGATATAGGGTGGGTGTAGAATGAATATTCTGCACCTTGTGGTCAAATAGCGCGACTATCTCTATGTAGACATAGAACAAATAACTTTTTACTCCTAGATGTAACTACACACGTCTCATATACTACGTCCGTCCCAAAGATTAAGGGTTATATATTTTTTTAAAGTCAACGAACGAAAAGTTTGACCAAACTTTTACAAAAAACTATCAGGAATTATAATATTATATAGATATATTATGGAAATATGTTTCGTGATGTATCAATGAGTATGAATTTTGTATTACAAATGTTAATAATTTTCTCTAAAAACTTGGTTAAACTTTACATTGAGTGGAACAGAGGTAGTACTAGTTTGAGGAAGTATTTGTAATAATGTATCGGTTCGAGCATGTTCATGCGTGTGTTCTTGTTTTGCTACTATGAATAGCAGCTGGATGCGCGTGCTTCCTCCAGTCGCTAGTCATGGACACGTGTGTTTTCTGTAGCTAGTTGTTAAGCGTGAGCCAGGCATGGGCCTTTTGTTGCATTCTCCTTGGACTGTGTTGAGTTGCATAAATGGGCCTTTTTGTAGTGCGTTGTTATCTTTTAAATCAGATTTTTCTTATTATTTTTCTTGTATTTTTTTGAATATTTCTCGTTGTTGCCATGTGACCGTTTACTGTGGTGTTATTTGGCAGCATTCTTATAATTTTGTCGTGCTAGGGTGTTTGGACACAAGGATGGGGTACTCGTGAAACGCTGAATTGAATCATTATTTTGTGACACGTTTGGGAGTTGGAAGTAATGGCGGATCCAAGAATAATTCAAATCCCGGGCAAACCGTGAATTTAAAGTCTAATAACACTATTTTTTTTATCAAATTGATATCAAATTAGGATGCGACAGTTGGCCGAAAGCCCAGGCAAGTGCCTAGGCGTTAGGACGGTTGGGTCCGCCACTGGTTTCAAGTGAGGCTGCAACTGATATTAAAATTAGGATTCAAAAGATTTTTTAAGTTGCAAGTGGTATTGTCATTTAGATTTTTTAGTTGTTCGAGTTTTTCTAGTTGCAAGTTGGGTTTGCAACGGAGTCTCCTTCTAGTTTCAAGTTGTGTCGCAACCAAGATTTTTGTCATTACAGGTTAGGTGCATCTGAGATTTTTTTTCCAGTTGCAAATCTTGTTGCAACTAAGATTTTTTCAATAGCAATTGTGTTGGAACCAAGTGTTTCCTAGTTGCAAGTGAGGTTGTATCTATGATTATTGTTGTTACAAGTATGGTTGCTACTAAGAATTTTTTCAGCGCTTATCCCGCTAATTCGGCTGCTTATGCGTACGTGCCTTTTGCTACTGGTCCAATCGATGGAGAAATCTATAAAAGTAAAGTAAAAAAAATGTCTTAGCTGTGCCATAGTAGGACCCTTTCTAACACACCTAAAATAAATTTCGGTCATAACCAAACATACCGACCACGGTTTGGCTTAAATACTCCTCTTACCTTGCGAGGGGTAAGATGGAGCATCTTAAAACTTCTAACTTTGTACATGCATACTGTAGGTGAAAGAGAGCTGCAGCTGCAGCCAGTAGCAATGTTTGCATGTACAACACAATCGAATGGCATGGATGCAGTGGCGGTGAAGAGAAAAGAAGTATTTCTCACCCTCATACTGGCAGCGCCGCAGGAGGGTCTCGAGCACCTTGAGGCACACCGGGTCATCATCAACGGCGAGCACTCGCATGCCAACGGGGAAGTGGTCCCTCCCCGTCGTGGCCACGCCCTTCCTACTCCTCTCCTCCGGCTTCATGTCCTCTCTTACAACTCCAAAGTCTAAGTCAACTCGCGCGAAGAATACGGAAAAGTCGGCCCATATGTCGGGAGAGTGGAGTAGACGAGATGAGAATTTGGTTGGTGGGAGGAATGGGGAGTGGGGTGGTGGTTCTCGTGGCCGTGGAAGAGATGGATGGAGAGGGAAGGGAATGTCTGAGGGTCCATGGATATATCTAGCAGCCCGGGTGAAAAGAGTGGAGGCGACAGATGACGGACGATGCAACACAAGGTGGTGGGGTCCAACCACGATACTCTGGCTGATAACAACACTACAGGTGTTGGTGAATGCGATCGTCTGTACACGCAAATGCTTCGGCCGACCAGCCAGAATTTTGTCTTAGGTACACGCAATAAAAATATAATATATGCTCCATCCGTTTCATATTAAGTACCTCCTCAGATGCATAACTTCCCGATTTGTCTAGATACGACAACGAAAAAAATAGCACACTATTTAACGCTATTAGCGTCGCTATAGAGTTTTCCAGGAGTTGGACGCTATGCTATGCATTACAGGACGCTATGGCGCTACGCGCGCTAAATACAGCGCTATGCGCGCTATTTAAAGTTACGTCGTAGCGGCGCTATTTTTTCCGTTGATTTTTAGTATCCCATTCCCCATTCTGGCCTATTTTGGCCCAATGGTCTACCCTAATTCTCTAATCCCATTCATCTTGTTCATCTGATTAAGTAACTTCACACTGCCTTTTTATGACGTTTATTCGATCCTTGTTGAACTTGTGGTTGTGTTCTGGACTATATGAACTACGTTTCTATGACTCTATGTTGGTGTGTGTGAATTCTGAACTATGGTTGTGATTTCGGCTATGTGATATGGAGTTATGAACTATGCAAACTATCTCTAGTTGATGCTATATCTGTGGTTTTGGGACGGTGATAGAGTATATATAAAATGGTGATTCATCTTCTGAAAGGTTGGTGGGCCTCCGTTGCTAGCTTGCATGCAAGTAAAGAGGGATATATTGTGTTGTTGCCTCGAAGATGATGCCTTCAAGACGGTGGACATATACGTGATTGATTAATTATTGTCGCGTGCGGGGTCCTTCTAGCAAAGACCCATCAATTTCCAGGATGCTTTCTATAAAGCTCCGTCGTAGTCTAGGTAGAGGGACAGAGGTCACATCATGTCAATAGAGACAGATGAGTAGTGCTACAGGCAAGTTACGGAATTTTTTTACGAGATGACGTGGGAAGAAATCAGTGGTTAGGATCCGGAAATAATGGGGTGCACGAGGATTTAAACCAACCAAAGACATTCACCTAATCTCGTAAGTCGTTTCGGTAGGAAATCTTTTTGTAAGTCCAGCATTTCCGGAGACAGATAGCCTACGTGCAAGAGGGTTTTTTTTCTGAACGGGAACGGTCCCTTCAATAACTCTGAGGCGGGTACAAAATTACAGACAAACCCTTTGCGACTAGTGCAAATAAAAAACCAAAATTAAAACCAAAATAAAAACCAAAGTTTGAAGGGAGGAGGTGGGGACAGCCAAGCACACCCATTAAAACTGATCTAAGATCTAATCAAAAGAACCAGCTGGATCTTTGGTGAAGACCGGGTGCTGCGCCTCCGAGGAGAATAGATTGATCTCCCCGGAGACGGGTGATGCGGAAGGTTTAGGATCGGCGTCGTGAGGCTAACTGCTCTAATATCATGCATGTAGAAAATATTGATCTCTTTAATTATATTGCGTGTGGTATATATAGATATACACGATGGAGAGATTTGGAGTACGAGATGGTGTAGAGTCCTTCTCTATTCTAACAGTTCCTACTTGCTGCCTTGTGATGGAGGCGCAGTAATTTACGAGTTATAGCTTGTCATGATCGCGTACCTAGCTATGCGCGGTATCTCAGTGTTACTTGATTGGCCTGCCTGGTAGCAGATACGTAGTGAATGCTTGCAGCCTACTGTACACCTTCGCTGTAGCCTGTAGATGCGATCCCAAGAGGATTCAGTACACAGTGGCACCATGCATATGTACGTACTACTTGTGCTACGCGATCGAAAACTACAGTGTGCATGCATGCCGACTGAAGCTACTCATTAAGACCATCGATGGATCAGCTGTATGCATGGCATTTTGCTTTTGAACGCCCGGCAATATTTGAATGATATATATATATATATATATATATATATATATAGGGAGGTGACCTCTGTCCCTCTACCTAGACTACGACGTAGTTAGCGTGTTATTTGTTCTAGTACGTTTGAAAGTGAACCTAACTGTGAAGCACCTAAGTGAAACATGTAGTACTCATTAATCTTTGCTTGCGAAACAACATTTTCTGTAACATATGGGTTTTATAGGGGCGATTAGAATGGAAGAAGTTTTGAAGGGATTATTGGAAAATAGCTGTGTGTTTTCACCTAAAACAGGAAACACAGTGGATAATACTCCCTCCATTCACAATTACCTCGCATCTTAGATTTAGTTAAAGTTAAATTTTATAAACTTTGACCATATATTTAGGAAAAAATATCAATATTAACAATGTAAAAACTATTGTATTAGAATCGTCATAAACCATATTTTCATATTATATGCATTTGGAATTATGGATGTTGATATTTTTTCTTATATTGTTGGTCAAACTTTGCAAAATTTGACTTTGACTAAATCCAAAACGCGGGGTAATCGTGAACGCAGTGAGTATATACTTTGAAATTGCTCCCTTATCTTTCCACGTACGTAGTGCGTTTTCTTTGGGAAGTAGATATTCGACGTTACTCCCTCCGTTCAGAAATATAAGACATTTTAGCTTTGTGAAACGAATCTATCTATCTAGATATCTTTTAGTGTATAGGTTTACTCTGATACATTAGTTTCACAAAGCTAAAACGTCTTATATTTCTAAGCGGAGGGAGTACATGCATGTAGTGTAGGGTAAATAGGACAAAGTACGGTCAAGCCTCGTCAAGTCTATATGTACGTATGTTACCAAGCAGCAGATTGTAATGCTAGCTGGACGCCCTGCAATGAAATATGGTATAGGCACGTACGCGCGCGATACGGTCGACACACACTGGTTTGAAACAAGATAGGGCGCGCGAGGATCGATCCATGAGGCGCCATCGCTTCCGGTGACACACACGCGACATACGGTATCAGCTGTATATGCGCAGGCAGGCGGTACTAAGGGCGGATCCAGGTCCCCGGCAACCAGGGCCATGCCCGGGGCCTGGAAATGTTTCTGGCCTACTATCAATTCATACGTTGGATTTGGCCCTGGTTGTAATCTATCAGTTATATCTCTGAACGTTTCTCTGCGGTCATCAGACGGAAGAGAAGAGAGTGGACCAGCGTGGAGGGATGTCCTGATCGATGGATCCGTCTAGGGTCCCCTGGTTACTCTAGAAAAACAGCTAGGGTCCACTCACAATTAAATAAAGATCGAACAAGCCAGGGCAAATGGTACATGCTATTGACAGGAATTCCCTACATATACAAATCAAATTCAAGGGTGGCGAAAAAAGAGTATGTCATTGATTTCAAAGGTTCAAAAAGATACGAGAGAATTCCTGGACGTAGCCAACTAATGTCCGATCAGTGTGTAAATACATATCTTGAAATAGTTTGTATTTTTGGCTAAGCAAAATTAATAGAATTTCACAAAACGATATAATTTCCACTTTAGTACACTGTTCACAACTGTTCGCCGGCGATAAAATCTTGATTTTACACATATTGTTGCGAAATCGAGCAATATTTTCAATCATTTTATGTGAATAATTCATAAATGTACATGGTCTTGTTTTTTTAATGTTTTTTTGTATGTAACATATATATAGGCATGGCTTTTTCTCCGGAAAATACAATCTTTTTGGCCCCGGGCTTATTCGAATCCTAGCTCCGTCACTCGGTACGCATACACCTCACATAAGTGTACTGATCAAAGAAGGAGACTCCCTCTAATGTCACAATCACATGGTCACTATCAATACAATCTCAGCGGGAGTAGGTCTATACCTCTCAAACAGGGGCCGAAGCTGGGTAATACCACGCGTGTTCATCTTGTACCAGGAATGCCTAATTTCTCTCACTCGTCTCCTCACCGAAAGCTATCGTCTGGTAACAGCTACCGGATTTATATACCGATATACTAACAGGATACTAGTTACTACTACAGGAGAAGGTAGCAGCAAATTAGTATACCTTAGATATGAGACTAAAGGCATCGTGTCTTCTCCCATGCAAGTTATCTACCGAGCCACGACGATCCTTCGATTATGGATCACTCTTCAACATATGGAATTCCGCGACTTGTTTGCGAAGGGCTGTACGCGATTGGAGGACACTCCAACTGAGACCACTCGACCGATCTCACCCACTTGAAAATTCGATGAGTGATATCTTCTCCCGACATGGATGGCAGCGTGATTTACGGATAGATCTGCCATAGCGTGTTTGGAGGACTACGTTTTTTTTACCATTATTTGTAATTCTGGTACTTTTGCTTTGGACTTGAGTTGTGTGGTTGATCGGCTATGTGCATTCTAGTTATGCAGAGGCTGGGTGTAAACTTACTATTAAGTAATAAAGCGCCTATTTCAAAAAAAACAAAAGAGACTAAAGGCATAAGCTAGTGAATCTTTGACGTTTCCCTGATCTAGGCACCCTAAATGGACCAGCCCGTGAGACAACCTCACATCAAGTCTAAATGCAACATCTAGATGGAAGCTTTAGGCGCGCAGACTTGCCTCATGCTTCTCAGCGCGGACTAGTATAATTATTCAATAATACGGATAACAAAAATGAAAAGAATAATTTGTTGCATTAGGAACCCGAAGTCATGTCTCCCCAAATAAACATTGGGTGCCCCAAATTCGAACCACTATAACCCTAGGCGGCACGGGACATGCTCAGCTACCCCAAGTACACAAGAAACCTAACCCTAGCCACCACGGATCAGAGGAAAGAGGAGGATATGAGATTACAAGTAAGAGGAGAGGTGGGCATCGAGTCATCTTTGCCTCTATTGTCGCCTTCTACTCCGTCGCACTGGTCGCCTCTCTCCACTCCGCCGCCCCGCATTGTCTCCGCTTTCCTCACTTGTCGCGACGTCGCTCTTTTTTCTCTCCTCAATTCAAGCATCCGCCCTCAATGCTTCTATCCCAGCGAAAACCAGGTGGGTTTCAATGGGGTGCACCGGGAGAGAATACCCACCGGGCCTAATGGAAGAACATAATATTTTGGACCTGGAATGAAACCACGTGGGTATATTTGACGGGTATTGGACCCCGACCCTGACCGACGCGGCCCAACCGAACCACTACGGGAACAAATCAAGACGCCGACGGCCCAAACGCTATGCCGACTGCTATATGTCGGAGCCGTAGGCGTAGGCCCCGAGGCGGGCAGCCGAGCAAACCAGCCATCGTCCTAGGTTGGTTGTTGAATGAATATTTCATGATCTCTAGTGTTTTGTGTGTTAGATAATAATACCATGGATTATCTCATGTGTGCTAAGTGCTGCAGACAAGTGTTCACATGAAAAGCTGCAAAATCCTGTTGTTGGGGGCTGGATAATCCGCCCATGCCAAGGGCCGGATAATCCGGCCTGACCCCTTCGACAAAGGTGGACGCGCGTCACTCGGTATGGGGGGCGGATTATTGTTCGGATTGTCCGGCCAGGGCCGGAGGTTTTTCCCGGGCTGGATAATCCGCCCCTACAGGGGCCGGAAAATCCGCCGCCCTAAGAAGTTTTTCAAAGTCTGGCCAGGCACGTCATGCAGTGAGGGGGCAGACATTCTCTCAGATTGTTCGGCCAGGGCCAGAGTTTTTTCCCGGGCGGGATAATCCGCCCCCAGTGAAGTTTGCAAACAGAGCCATGGCGCATCATGAGGTATAGGGGGGGGGATTTTCTCCTAAAAAATCCGAATCTGGGGCGGTGTTTTGCCCTAGCCGGATAATCCAGCCATCACTTGGGCCGGATAATCCGGCTCCCAACTTCACCAACGGCCAAGTTTGGATAGGGGGTATAAAAGCCCCAATCACCCCTCCTGTCAGATCACTTGATTCATTCGAAAAAGTACTGGCCTGTTGAAAAAGCTCTCATTCAAGATCTCCCACTTCAACCACCCGAAGGCTCCAATCTTTGGGGAATCGAAGGAGGAGACTTCATTCATCGACATCACGAATCAAGCGCATCACTTCCCCTTCATTCACTTGGAGATTTCTCAATCTAGTATTACTTGTTAATATATAGATCTTGTGTTTCGGTTTTGATAATATTTGTTCTTGTGGCAGCTTGTTGTCATTACGGGAGCCTCCAATTCGGTTGTGGAGTGTGCCCTGCTAGTTATGTAAAGGCATCGGATCCCTCCTTGAAGGGTACCAACAGTGGAAAGGTGGATCAGGCCTTTGGTGGTGAGATCAGCCGGAGAACAGGGTGAGGCCTATTGTGGCGTGGTGGTCTTAGTACCGCCCACCCCTCCAACACATATGTACTTCCCTTAACAAGGAAGGAATTGTGGTAAATCAAATTGTGTGTCTCCGCGTGCTCCACTACGGTTTCCTCGCTCCTCACTTTTACTCGCCTTTACGCGCTAGTAGTTAGGTTTGCATATAGGAAAATTTGTCGTAGTTGCATATGTAGCGAATTTCCCTTTGTGTCAAGCCTAAAATTGAAAAAGTATTAAAATTTGGTGTAGCACCTATTCACCCCCCTCCCTCCCTCTAGGTGCCCATACGATCCATATGAGCCGTCGGCGTAGGGTGGGATAGGCCCACGACACTGATGACCCACAAGTATAGGGGGTGTATCGCAGTATTTTCGATAAGTAAGAGTGTCGAACCCAACGAGGAGCAGAAGGTGCTGGCTAGTGGTATGGATCAGGAATTCTCTGCAAAACTTAGCAAACGGATTTTTAGGGGTTTTTGATAAAGCAATTAAATAAAGTACGAGTAAATAAAAGACAGTAGGAATAAATGCAGCAAGTGGCCCAATCCTTTATTCAGCAAAGGACAAGCCGGTTGTATTACTTAAGATGACCAAACGTTCTTGAGGACACATGGGAATTCTGTCAAGTGCTTTCGCTTCATATAGTTGATTAATCTTCTTTAGCTTGCTATGTGTTGTGTGGGTGAACCTGTGCTAATGTACCGACCTTCCTAGGACTAATACATACTTGTGATTATACCCCTTGCAAACATCCGTAAGTATAAGAAAGTAATTAAGGTAGAAACCTAACCACAACTTTAGACTCTAAGACCCTTACGTCCCTTGTGCAATGGTTTTCTAACAGGGGTTCAGGTTTCTGTCACTCCGGCAACCCCTACGATTAGTAGCCAAATACACAATGCATTCCCCTAGGCCCATATAGGTGAAGTGTCATGTAGTCGACGTTCACATGACACCACTAGAAGAAGTATACCACAACTTAAATATCAAACTATTGAATCTTGCTCAACACAACTCCACTACTAACAACATGACTTCTCCCATGTCCTCAAGAACAAAACGAACTACTCACAAGACATCATATGGATCATGATCAGAGATGGAATAATGATGTATAACAATCTGAACATAAACAATAATTCAATGGTTCACTCAATAGCATCAACTACAAAGAGTAATCAACACCAGGAAAGTTTCCCATAAGAACTATTGCAAGATTCAACCCAATTGTTACAGAAATATGGAGATGGTGATGATGGTGCTGGTGGTCATGATGGTGGTGGTGATGATGATGATGATCCCGATGCAGTGCAGCTTGATGGTGGTGTTGATGCCGACGATCTCCCCGCTCCGGGAAGGAACTCCCCCGGTAGAAATCTGTCTGCCGGAGAGATCTTTCTCTCTCGGTGTTTTCCGCCCCGCAGAGGCAGCAGAATCTTTCTATGGTCGCTCCCCGAGTATTAGGGTTTCGGGAGGATTATATACGCCAGAGGGGAGAGCCAGAGGTGGGCCAGGGTGGCCACCCCACCTGGTGGCGCGGCCTAGGGTGGCCCGCGCTAGGGGGTGGTGTGGGCCCTATATGGCCCATCTCCACTCCTCCTTCTAGCAGTCTTCGTCTTCTAGAAAAATAGGATTTTCCGTATATTTTTTCGGATTTTCTGATCTTCGCGAATTTTGCCTCCTCACAGCACCTTTTCCATCAGAATCCTGACTGCAGCGGTCCATGCTCCAAAATTCATCAACCATGCAAAAACAGATGAAATAACATAAGTATCATCTCTTAATATGAAATATATCAATGAATAACAGTGAATTATGATATAGAATAGTGATGCAAAATGGACGTATCAACTTCCCCAAGCTTAGACTTCGCTTGTCCCCAAGCGAAACTGAGCTCAATAAACATGACCTCAGGTTTATGGAGTAAAGGGTCGATAAAAGAATACGGACAAGAAGCATCACATTCATCAATACATAGATCATAATAGAAGACAACTCATTATTATATAACTTAACTTGCAATAAGTAAAGGAAACACAATAAAGATACATAAAGTGAATCATAATTGGTAATGGCAAACTTAGGTCTTGGTCGAAGAATAGTTGATAATTTGCTGGAGTTCACAAATAACTAGTTTTCAATGATAGCTTTCAAAGTAGTAAACATCAAGATAAGAGCAATGTGCAAAACAAGGAACATAAGAAACATGATTGAATAAATCATCATATGAATGAATGAAACACAACAACTCAAAATACTTGCTGAGATAGAAGGGAATAGGTTTACTAACTCAACTAAAAAGTAAAAGAAAGGCCCTTCGTAGTGATGGGTTCGTAGCATGGAAAACAAAAAATTTCTACCGCAAGAACGAACAAAACCCAGATCTAATCTAGATAAAAGCCAAGATATAATCTATTAGACATGTGCAACGAGATAGATATGTACTAACCCTCGTAGATCCGAAAGCGTTACGAGATTAGATCTCGTGGTTGATGTAGTCGATCACTTGCCGATCTCAAGATCGTGTGGACGATCCTTCCAACGCCGCGTTCCGGTAGCGCTACCGCAGTCGGTCACACGTGCGGAGTCAAAGCAGACCTTCCTCTCCTCGTTCCAGCGAGCAGCGGAGGTAGTAGATCTTCTCCACGGAATCACAGCAGCACGACGGCGTGGTGGTGGTGGTGGAGTAGAGAATTCTGCAGGGCTTCGCCTATGCCTGTGCAGAAGAAAGGAGGAGGAGAGAGGCGACGGAGATTTGGAGTTGTGGCGGAGGGCCTGGAGGTGGCGCCCCCACCCCTCTATTTAAAGGGGGGAGGCGCCATGGGAGGGGGAGTCCTTGTAGGACTCCCCTCCCTCCTATGGCCGGCGGATTGGGGAGGGGGGAAGGAGTCCTCCTCCCCCACGACTCCTTGTCTTGCCCCACCAGGACTCCTTGATCCCTTTCTTGGTTTTGAAGCAAACTCCAAGAAATCTTCCAGAACCTTCCGGAACATTCCGAAACCTTCTAGAATCCTCATACAAATACTCCGGAACATTTCCTAACTCAGAAAATGATCCCCAATATATGAATCTTATTCTCTGGACAATTCCGGATCTCCTCGTGATGTCCCGGATCCAATCCGAGACTCCGAACAACATTCGGTCTCCAACGCACATTCCATATCTACTTAAAACAACTTCGAACCTTAAGTGTGTCACCCTACGGTTCATGAATATGTAGACATGACAGAGACACATCTCCTATCAATAACCATCAGCGGGACCTGGAGATCCATAATGGCTCCCACATACTCAACGATGACTTCGTGATCGATTGAACCATTTACATACGAAACCAATTCCCTTTGTCACGCGATACTATACTTATCCGAGGTTTGATCGTCGGCATCTCCATACCTAGTTCTACCTCGTTACTGATAAGTACTCTTTACTCGTTCCGTGATATGTCATCCCTTGTGACCCAGTCACATGCTTGCAAGCTAACTAGATGACATTCCACCGAGAGGGCCCAGAGCATATCTATCCGTCATATGGATGGACAAATTCCAATCTTGGTCCATGCGCTTCAACACATACTTTCAGAATACCCAATGACACCTTTATAACCACCCAGTTATGAAGCGGCGTTTGATGCCATCAAAGTACCCATCCGGTGATGGTGATTAACACAACCTCATGGTCGAAGGATTAGGTTACTATGCATTTTAAAAGCTTATAGCAATACGAACTTAATGACTTGATCTTATGCTACGCTTACTATGGGTGTATGTCCATTACATCATTCTCCTAATGATATAACCTTGTTATTAATCACATCCTAATGTCCATGATCAGGAAACCATGATCATCAATTAATTAACAAGCTAGTTCAACAAGAGGCTTACTAGGGACTCTTACATGTTTACAAAACACACAAGTATTAGTGTTTCCTAATAATACAATTATAGCATGGGATGTAAACATTCATCATAAACACAAAGATATAATAATAACCACTTTTATTATTGCCTCTTGGGCATATCTCCAACAGTCTCCCACTTGCACTAGAGTCTCCCACTTGAAGGGTTCGTAGCATGGAAAACAAAAAATTGCTACCGCAACAACGAACAAAACCTAGATCTAATCTAGATAAAAGCCAAGATCTAATCTATTAGACATGAGCAACGAGATAGATAGGAACTAACCCTCGAAGATCCGAAAGCGTTAACGAGATTAGATCTCGTGGATGATGTAGTCGATCACTTGCCGATCTCAAGATCGTGTGGACGATCCTTCCGGCGTCGCGTTATAGCAGCGCTTCCGCCGTTGGTTAAGTGGACGATCCTTCCGGCGTCGCGTTCCGGCAGCGCTTCCGCCGTTGGTCAAGTGGACGATCCTTCTGGCGCCGCGATTCGGCAGCGCTTCCGCAGTCGGTCACACGTGCGGAGTCGAAGCAGACCTTCCTCTCCCCGTTCCAGCGAGCAGCGGAGGTAGTAGATCTTCTCCACAGAATCCCTAGCAGCACGACGGCGTGGTGGTGGTGGTGGTGGAGTAGAGAATTCTGCAGAGCTTCGCCTATGCCTGTGCAGAAGAAAGGTGGACGAGAGAGGCGGCAGAGATTGGACGTTATGAGAGCAGGGCTTGGAGGGGGCGCCCCTGCCCTTCTATTTAAGGGGAGGAGGCGCGCCTGGGGAGGGGGAGTCCTTGTAGGACTCCCCTCCTCTATGGCCAACGAATTTGGGGAGGGGGAAGGAGTCCTCCTCCCCCACGAATTCGTGTCTTGACCCACCAGGACTCCTTGATCCCTATCTTGATTTTCAAGCAAACTCCAAGATATCTTCTAGAACCTTCCGGAACATTCCGAAACCTTCTAGAATCTCCATACAAACACTCCAGAACATTTCCTAACTTAGAAAATGATCCCCAATATATGAATCTTATTCTTCGGACCATTCCGGATCTCCTCGTGATGTCCCGGATCCATTCCGAGACTCCGAACAACATTCGGTCTCCAACGCATATTCCATATCTACTTAAAACAACTTCGAACCTTAAGTGTGTCACCCTACGGTTCGTGAATATGTAGACATGATAGAGACACATCTCCTATCAATAACCATCAGCGGGACCTGGAGATCCATAATGTCTCCCACATACTCAACGATGACTTCGCGATCGATTGAACCACTTACATACGAAACTAATTCCCTTTGTCTCGCGATACTATACTTATCCGAGGTTTGATCGCCGGCATCTCCATACCCAGTTCTACCTCGTTACTGATAAGTACTCTTTACTCGTTCCGTGATATGTCATCCCTTGTGACCCAGTCACATGCTTGCAAGCTAATTAGATGACATTCCACCGAGAGGGCCCAGAGCATATCTATCCGTCATATGGATGGACAAATCCCAATCTTGGTTCATGCGCTTCAACACATACTTTCAGAAATACCTAATGACACCTTTATGACCACCCAGTTACGAAGCGATGTTTGATGTCATCAAAGTATCCATCCGGTGATGGTGATTAACATAACCTCATGGTCGAAGGATTAGGTTACTATGCATTTGAAAGCTTATAGCAATACGAACTTAATGACTTGATCTTTATGCTACGCTTACTATGGGTGTGTGTCCATTACATCATTCTCCTAATGATATAACCTTGTTATTTAATCACATCCAATGTCCATGATCAGGAAACCATGATCATCAATTAATCAACAAGCTAGTTCAACAAGAGGCTTACTAGGGACTCTTCTATGTTTACAAAACACACATGTATTAGTGTTTCCTAATAATACAATTATAGCATGGGATGTAAACATTTATCATAAACATAAAGATATAATAATAACCACTTTATTATTGCCTCTTGGGCATATCTCCAACACCGAACACCCATGGCGTTCTGGTGTTGGTCATGCTTTGCCCTAGGGAGAGGTTTAGTCAACGGATCTGCCACATTCAGATCAGTGTGTACTGCAAATCTTTATGTCACCATCTCGGACATACTCGCGAATAGCGTGGAAACGTAGCTTGATGTGATTCAGCTTGCTATGTGATCTTGGCTCCTGTGCATTAGCTATGGCACCTGTGTTGTCACAGTAGATGGCCATCGGGTCCAATGCACTGGGAACCACGCCAAGTTCAGTAATGAATTCCTTCATCCATACGGCTTCTTGTGCAGCCTCCGAAGCAGCTATGTATTCCGATTCAGTTGAAGATTTCGCCACAACGCTTTGCTTTGCACTCCTCCAGCTCACTGTAGCACCATTCAAAATAAATACGTATCCCGACTGTGACTTCGAGTCATCCGGATCGGTGTTCCAACTAGCATCGGTGTAACCGTATACAACAAGATGTTCATCACCTCCATAAGAAAGAACCATATCCTTAGTCCTATTTAGGTACTTTAGGATATTCTTGACCGCTGTCCAGTGCTCCATTCCAGGATCACTTTGATATCTGCTAGTCAAACTAACAGCATGTGCTATATCCGGTCTTGTACACAGCATGGCAGACATGATAGAACCTATGGCCGAGGCATAGGGAATATTATTCATTTTCTCTCTATCTTCTACCGTAGCTGGACTTTGAGTTTTACTCAAGGTCTTACCTGACAACATGGGCACGAACCCTTTCTTGCTATTTTCCATTCTAAACTTCTTTAGAACTTTGTCTAAGTATGTACTTTGTGAAAGCGCTATTAGGCATCTTGATCTATCTCTATAAATCTTTATGCCTAGAATATATGCCGCTTCGCCAAGATCCTTCATTGAAAAACTATTATTCAAATAGGTTTTGATGCTATTAAGAAGTTCTATATCATTTCCAATCAACAATATGTCATCTACATATAGTACTAGAAATGCTACAGAGCTCCCACTCACTTTCTTGTAAATACAAGCTTCTCCATAAGTTTGTATAAATCCAAAGTTTTTGATTACTTTATCAAAACGTTGACTCCAACTCCGGGATGCTTGCTTTAGTCCATAAATGGAGCGCTGAAGTTTGCATACCTTGTCAGCATCTTTAGGATCGACAAAACCCTTGGGTTGTACCATATATAACTCTTCCTCAATGTCACCATTAAGGAACGCCGTTTTAACATCCATCTGCCAAATCTCATAATCGAAATGTGCAGCAATTGCTAACAAAATCCTCACAGACTTTAGCTTCGCTACTGGTGAGAATGTCTCCTCATAGTCAACTCCTTGAATTTGTCGGAACCCTTTCGCGACAAGTTGAGCTTTATAGACGGTAACATTACCATCAGCATCTTTTTTTCTCTTGAAAATCCATTTGTTCTCGATAGCCTTATGGCCATCTGGTAAGTCCACCAAAGTCCATACTTGGTTTTCGTACATGGATCCCATTTCGGATTTCATGGCTTCGAGCCATTTGTCGGAATCTGGGCTCACCATAGCTTCTTCATACGTCGCAGGGTCATCAGCGTTGTCCACCAACATGACGTTCAAGGCAGAGTCATACCAATCAGGAGTGGTACGAACCCTCGTTGACCTGCGAGGTTCAGCAGTAACTTCGTTTGAAGTTTCATGATCATTATCATTAGCTTCCTCTCCAATTAGTGTAGGCGGCACAAAAACATCTTCCGGTGCTGCGCTACTCTCAAATCTGAGAGAAGGTTCAATAACCTCATCGAGTTCTACTTTCCTTCCAATCACCTCCTTTGAGAGAAACTCCTTCTCAAGAAAGGATCCATTCTTGGCAACGAAAACTTTGCCTTCGGATCTATGATAGAACGTATACCCAATTGTTTCTTTAGGGTACCCTATGAAGACGCATTTCTCCGCTTTGGGTTCTAGCTTATCAGGTTGTAACTTCTTTACATATGCTTCGCAACCCCAAACTTTAAGGAACGACAACTTAGGTTTCTTACCAAACCACAATTCGTACGGTGTCGTTTCAACGGATTTAGATGGTGCCCTATTTAAAGTGAATGCGGCTGTCTCTAATGCATAGCCCCAAAATGATAACGGTAAATCTGTAAGAGACATCATAGATCGGTGCATATCTAAGAGAGTTCGATTACGATGTTCGGACACACCATTACGCTGTGGTGTTCCCGGCGGTGTCAACTGCGAAAGTATTCCACATTTCTTTAAATGTATGCCAAACTCATAACTCAGATATTCACCTCCGCGGTCAGAACGTAGAAACTTAATCTTCTTGTTACGATGATTTTCCACTTCACTTTGAAACTCCTTAAACTTCTCGAAAGTTTCGGATTTATGTTTCATAAAGTAGACATACCCATATCTACTTAAGTCATCCGTGAAAGTGAGAACATAACGATATCCACCACGCGATGCTACACTCATTGGACCGCACACATCGGTATGTATTATTTCCAATAAGTCTGTAGCTCGCTCCATTGTACCAGAGAATGGAGTCTTAGTCATTTTTCCCATTAGACATGCTTCGCATCTTTCAAGTGATTCAAAGTCAAGTGATTCAAGAAGTCCATCAGAATGGAGTTTCTTCATACGCTTCACTCCAATGTGACCAAGACGACAGTGCCACATGTATGTAGAATTATCATTCAATTTTATTCGTTTAGCATCTATGTTGTGAACATGTGTATCACTACTATCGAGATTCAGTAAGAATAAACCATTCATCTTAGGTGCATTACCATAAAAGATATTACTCATATAAATCGAACAACCTTTATTCTCGGACTTAAAAGAGTAACCGTCTCGCAATAAACAGGATCCAGATATAATGTTCATGCTTAACGCAGGCACCAAATAACAATTATTCAAATTTAAAACAAATCCCGAAGGTAGATGTAGAGGGAGCGTGCCGACGGCGATCACATCAACCTTGGAGCCATTTCCAACGCGCATCGTCACCTCGTCTCTCGTCAGTCTTCGTTTATTCCGCAGCTCCTATTTCGAGTTACAAATATGAGCAACCGAACCAGTATCAAATACCCAGGCACTACTACGATTACTAGTAAGATACACATCTATAACATATATATCAAATATACCTTTCTTCTTGATGTTGCTGTTCTTTAGATCCACTAGGTACTTGGGGCAGTTACGCTTCCAGTGACCAGCACCCTTGCAGTAGAAGCACTCAGTTTCAGGCTTGGGACCAGCCTTGGGCTTCTTTGCAGGTGCGGCAGCTTTCTTGCCGTCCTTCTTGAAGTTGCCCTTCTTCTTAGGCTTGCCCTGTCTCTTGAAATTGGTGGTATTATTGACCATCAACACTTGGTGCTCCTTCTTGATCTCCACTTCAGCAGTTTTCAGCATGGACGATAGTTCAGGCAACGTCTTGTTCATGCAGTGCATATTTTAGTTCATCACAAAGTTCTTGTAACTTGGTGGCAGTGATTGGAGGAGACGGTGAATCCCTAACTCATTAGGAATCGATATCCCCAACTCTTGGAGCTTGTTTGCGTACCCAGACATTGTGAGCACGTGCTCGCTAACGGAGCTTCCCTCTTCCATCTTACAGTTAAAGAACTTTTCGCAGGCCTCATAGCTCTCCATGGCCGCGCGAGTCTCAAAAATTAGCCTGAGCTCCTTAATGATCTCGAACGGGTCGTGGTGCTCAAAACGCTTTTGGAGCTCCGCTTCTAACCGTACAGGATGGCACACTGAACTGTGGAGTAATGATTTTTCCGAGTGGCGTAAACATTCTTTATGTCATCGGTGGCATCATCTGCAGGTGGGTCACCCAGCGGTGCTTCGAGCACATAGGTCAACTGACCAGCCCTGAGGACGATCATCAGTCCACGGAACCAGTCCGTGAAATTGCTTCCATTGTTCTTAAGCTTTTCTTTCTCTAGGAACGCATTGAAATGGATGGAGGGGGTCGCCATAATCTACAACAAATTTGCAAGTAGTTTAGACTAAGTTTATGATGAATTGAGTTCAATTTTAATTCTTAAGTTAACTAGGTGAACTCCCACTCAAAACAACATCCCTCACATTGTCTTAGTGATTACACGAACCAAGTCCACTACACCAAGTCCGATCTTCACGAGGGAAGATGTAGTTTCATCGGCGAACAATCTTCATGTTCATCATATCATTTATATGACTCATGCTCTACCTTTCGGTATTCCGTGTTCCGAGACCATGTCTGTACATGCTAGGCTCGTCAAGATAACCTTAGTTTCCGCATGTGCAAATCTGTCTTGCACCCGTTGTATGCACACGTAGAATCTATCACATCCGATCATCACGAGATGCTTCAAAACGACGAGTCTTAGCAACGGTGCCAACTAAGGGTGAGCACTTTATTACTTGATATTTAGTGAGAGGGATCATCTTATAATGCTACCGTCGCGATCTAAGCAATACAAGATGCATAAAGGATAAACATCACAGGCAATTCATAATTAGTGTGATATGATATGGCCCTTTCTTCTTGCGCCTTTGATCTCCATCTCCAAAGCACGAACATGATCTCCATCATCACCAGCATTGCGTCAAGGTCAGTGGCGCCGCTTCATGGTTGTCCATCATCACTAGCAACTATTACAACTACTTGAAATAAAGCTATTACAAGATGAATAGACACGTATGTCTTAACAGAATTAAAGACAACCATTAGGCTCCTGCCGGTTGCCATATTACAACAAGGATCATTGCATACATCAAATATAATCACAATCACATGATGGCCATATCACATCACAAAACCCCTGCAAAAACAAGTTAGACGCCTCTAATTTTTCTTTGCATGTTTTACGTGGCTTGGGGCTTTCGAATAATAACGGATCTTACCTACGAAACTGAACCACAACGTTCATACAAGTGCTATCGAGTGCAAAGTGTAAATTGGATCTATACTATGGTGGGAGAGACAGACACCCGCAAAGCCACTTGTGCAAAGCAAGTTACACGTCAAGCATGGAGCAAGTCTCATGTGCGATGACATGTAAGGTTAGCCCGAGCCGCTTCATCCCACCATGCCTAAGATGCAAAGTACACAAAGCAAAAGACGGCACGAGCACCAACGCCCACAACACCATTGTGTTCTACTTGTGCAACAGATCTACGCATAGACACGGCTCTGATACCACTGATGGGTTCGTAGCATGGAAAACAAAAATTTTCTACCGCAAGAACGAACAAAACCCAGATCTAATCTAGATAAAAGCCAAGATCTAATCTATTAGACATGTGCAACGAGATAGATATGTACTAACCCTCGTAGATCCGAAAGCGTTACGAGATTAGATCTCGTGGTTGATGTAGTCGATCACTTGCCGATCTCAAGATCGTGTGGACGATCCTTCCGGCGCCGCATTCCGGCAGCGCTACCGCAGACGGTCACACGTGCGGAGTCGAAGCAGACCTTCCTCTCCTTGTTCCAGCGAGCAGCGGAGGTAGTAGATCTTCTCCACGGAATCACAGCAGCACGACGGCGTGGTGGTGGTGGTGGAGTAGAGAATTCTACAGGGCTTCGCCTATGCCTGTGCAGAAGAAAGGAGGAGGAGAGAGGCGGTGGAGATTTGGAGTTGTGGAGGAGGGCTTGGAGGTGGCGCCCCCACCCCTCTATTTAAAGGGGGGAGGCGCCATGGGAGAGGGAGTCCTTGTAGGACTCCCCTCCCTCCTATGGCCGGCGGAATAGGGAGGGGGGAAGGAGTCCTCCTCCCCCACGACTCCTTGTCTTGCCCCACTAGGACTCCTTGATCCCTTTCTTGGTTTTCAAGCAAACTCCAAGAAATCTTCCACAACCTTCCGGAACATTCCGAAACCTTCTAGAATCCTCATACAAATACTCCGGAACATTTCCTAACTCAGAAAATGATCCCCAATATATGAATCTTATTCTCTGGACAATTCCGGATCTCCTCGTGATGTCCCGGATCCAATCCGAGACTCCGAACAACATTCGGTCTCCAACGCACATTCCATATCTACTTAAAACAACTTCGAACCTTAAGTGTGTCACCCTACGGTTCATGAATATGTAGACATGACAGAGACACATCTCCTATCAATAACCATCAGCGGGACCTGGAGATCCATAATGGCTCCCACATACTCAACGATGACTTCGTGATCGATTGAACCATTTACATACGAAACCAATTCCCTTTGTCACGCGATACTATACTTATCCGAGGTTTGATCGTCGGCATCTCCATACCTAGTTCTACCTCGTTACTGATAAGTACTCTTTACTCGTTCCGTGATATGTCATCCCTTGTGACCCAGTCACATGCTTGCAAGCTAACTAGATGACATTCCACCGAGAGGGCCCAGAGCATATCTATCCGTCATATGGATGGACAAATTCCATTCTTGGTCCATGCGCTTCAACACATACTTTCAGAATACCCAATGACACCTTTATAACCACCCAGTTACGAAGCGGCGTTTGATGCCATCAAAGTACCCATCCGGTGATGGTGATTAACACAACCTCATGGTCGAAGGATTAGGTTACTATGCATTTTAAAAGCTTATAGCAATACGAACTTAATGACTTGATCTTATGCTACGCTTACTATGGGTGTATGTCCATTACATCATTCTCCTAATGATATAACCTTGTTATTAATCACATCCTAATGTCCATGATCAGGAAACCATGATCATCAATTAATTAACAAGCTAGTTCAACAAGAGGCTTACTAGGGACTCTTATATGTTTACAAAACACACAAGTATTAGTGTTTCCTAATAATACAATGATAGCATGGGATATAAACATTCATCATAAACACAAAGATATAATAATAACCACTTTTATTATTGCCTCTTGGGCATATCTCCAACACGTAGAGGGAAGCAGGGATTGCAAGTTTCATAAAGAGCTCCCAAAAATTATGATACTTATTAGCTTTCAGCTCTCATTGCCCCTATCATAGGCATCTTTAGGTGATTACGGTTAAAGTGATCAAATACGAGGACATGCTTGATAAGTTGTAAGTTAAAAATCTCATGTCCCTCGAATACGACGGTCGCTCCTCATGCTACTCAACTTTAGTCACCGGTAAGTTCTTGTCATCGTAAGCACATGTGTATCATGGAGAACTGCCAACGGGGTACCCCTTGCCCGATGATACGGCAGAATCCCCATATCAAAATGACAAGGCAAGCAGACAATAAGCATCTCAGCAATCTTCTTATTTACCATGGGAATATGGTGCTTTTTTCTCTCTTTCCTCTTTTCATAATATCTCTGTTTTCTTTTTCCTTTTTCTCGATCTCTATCTCTTTTTTTATAAGAAGAATGCTTCATAGATGCTCATTATGGTTACCCTACAGGTTTCCACCATGATAGCATGGATTAGACCAGCGGCCCAGGCGTTTCTCTAACACACATGCATAACTCCATGGACTTACAAGCTCCCCTTTCATTTCACACCGACGACATCCATTGACAAAAGAACACGATATCAACTAGGTACAAAGTACCAGTGAAATGTTGAAAGTGTTCCCCATGACATCATGGTTCTGCTAATTCACAACTTACAAAGTGCAAGCATATACGCAACATAGATTGGCACAATGGTTCAAGTTTATTAGATGCAAGAAAGTAAAGTGTGCCATCAAGTTCGTGAGAGCTTTAATCACTCATTTTCACATAACAAGTTTAATTTGGAAGGTAGATAAAAACAAGAATTTACTTGGAATAGCAATAATGCTAATAGGTAGGTATGGTGGACACAAATGGCATAGGTTTTGGTTTAAGGATTGGATGCACAAGAACAATTCCCTCTCAGTATAGGTTTTTGGCTAGCAAGTATAAGAGTTGAAGGAAACAAACAAACAAACAAGTGATAAAGACAAACATGCAATCTTCCTTGGAAGCACAAAAGATCTTAACCAGAGAATACTAGACTGATGAGCAAATCAAGAAAGAAAGATGATGATTTTTTTTCTTTAGAGTACTTTTATCTTTTCATTCAACTCTCAAAAATAGTGTTGCTACTGACCGAGCCAGGTTTGCCAAAACCAATTAAATTAACTCAATGATCCCAAAGTGATAACAATACTAACAACAAGGTCAATCATATAACCACGAATTGAAAACTAATATAAGATATGCAAAAGAGTAAATGATAGAACTTCTCATTAATAATCCATAAAGGCAACTCACACCAAGGGATACATATCTAACGAGAGAGGGGACATATCCATAATGCAAACCATCCTACATGATAACTTCTCTATTCATGATATGAATCTACTAAAAAGGTAAAAGATAGAAGATAGTGATGCGATACCGCGGCACTCCCCCAAGCTTGGAACAAGCCAAGGGGATGCCAAACCTGATGACGAATTACTCCTTCGGTGGTGGTGGTATCCTCTTGGTGAGCTCTTTGATCAATTTCCCCAAGTCCTCAATCTCGAAGGTGAGATTACGAATAAGCTGTGAGTTTTGCTCAATGCGGCTCATGATCATGTCAGGTTGAGAATCCCAGCTCCTGCGATTCTTTCCCCACTCTACCTCCTTGAAGTCTTCTTTTCCTGCATGGCTAGAACGAGGCAAATCCCAATTGGAGGGTAATCTCCCCTTGGGCATATTCTGGTATTGATGCTCATGGATAAGAGTATGGAAAGGATTCTTGGTGCATGGAGGAAGTGACCAGGGATCTGAATGGTGATGAGGAGGCTTCCCACCAATTGAAATAGTCGTGGCAGGGTTTGCCACCACTCCAATGCTCGCAATGGTAGTGCCGGTGTGTTTTCCCTCCTCTTCATCTTCACTCTTGATCTCCTTCTCCTGCCCGGGGTCCTGGAGATCTTCCTCCATAGGCTCCTTTCCTTTATCCTTGGCAGACACCATTGTGCTTCAAAGCTTTCAAATATAGTTCCTGGCAGAAACAGATCAAAACGAAAACACGATGAGTACACGATATGCGAGCCTTGGGAGATCCGGGGGGTTATATATTATGAAGTTTCACAACAAAAGGAAGGTATTGGGAGAAAACGAGTTGGAGGCGGAGTCCGGAGTGGCCACACCACCTGGTGGCGCGGCTAGGGGTGGGCCCGCGCCACAGGGTGCTGTGAGCCACCCTGGCTCCGTTTCTGTCCCTCTTTCGCTTTGTAGCTTTCCTTATTGACTAAAAACTGCAAAACTATAATTGGATAGTATTTTCGCGGAACTTTTCTTACCAGAACTATTACCTATTTGAAAACGGACTCTGCAGGTCTCTGAATTTGTTATCTAGTAGATTCTTCTAGAGTCACCACTTGAATAACGTCAATATCTTCATCTTCATACACTTATTACTTGAGTCATAAAACCTTTCACTTCCTTATTACACCATTATCTCCATTACCTTGAAATTTCTTTCACACAAAACTTCACACAGTTCTCATTAGCAACATTAGCATAAGTGAAGTGATAAAACCTGTTGAGTCCAAATTCAACTGAAAACCATCAAAACATAAGCTAATGTAGCAACTCCTTCTGAAAACCCAAAAAGAATTCAAAAAGGAAATCGAATAAAGAAGCAAATGCAAGAGTGGCAAAATCTGTCAAAACAGACCAGCAGGTAAAGGTCATTTTTTTCAAAAATCTTTTGTTGATCAAATCAAAAGGTGCAAAACTAACGAAAGTTATATAACAACCTGGGGCACAAGCACAAAAAATTACAGCTCAATCTGACACACAGAGATCTGTCACGAATTTTTACGGTAAAGCATAAAAATCTGTTTCGGGACAGCAACTTCCCCAAATCTTACTTCTCTCTCATTAGAGGTTGATCTTGACACGAAAACCAAACAAAAGGATAAGGAGAGGTTATTACCTAAGTATTAACTTCCAAGACTCAAAGAAAAATAAAAACAACCTAAAAGCAAAAAACAAATTGGGTTGTCCCCCAAAAAGCTCTTTCTTTATAGCCATTAAGATGGGCATGATAATTTTGAAGATGCTCACAAGGAATATAAATTGAGGTGAAAGAGAGCATTAAGAAGCAAAAATATACAAATTTAAGTCTAACCCACTTCCTATGTAAGGGAATTCTGTAAACAAACAGGTTGTTGAAACCAGAGGCTACTAGCATAGGAAGCCAAAAGAAGTGCAACATAAAAACTTTCAGCATAAAACGAGGAAACTTGATATTATTGAGATACATAAGAACACTTTTCCCTCTCTCATACTAACTTTTAGTATCATGCATAAACTTAACAATATAACTATCACAAGGACCATCGTAACAATGATCACTTATTCTAACAGAAAACACAGGAATACTAGCTCTCATAACACTACTTTGTGAGACAATATTAGAGGTATCCTTACAAAGGATAGTGTGTCCCTCTTCTACATATTTAGTAATAAAGTCTTTCACATTTGCTATTATAGGTTCATCAACCATTTGTTTATCAGGTTCAACATCTTTGCTTATACTTTCATCAACCACACTAGCTATCATAGAATGTTCCTTTATCTTAACTAGGAACGACATTTTCTCAATATAAGGTTCAGGTAAAACATGATTAGCAGTATAAACTTCAGTATTTCTTGCAGGAACACTCTTAGAAATATATTTATAAGGTTCATAATACTTATTCCACTTCTTTTTAGGCACTTCAATGTAGGAAGCAAAAGCCTTAAAATAAGAAGCAATAGCTTGAGAGTCTAGACCATAAGCATTTTTAATATTCTGAAAGTCATAAGTTCCCATAAAAGATTCGATGCATTCATAATCATAATTTATACCTGACTTTCTACCTTCGTCATTCTCCCAAGCTTCAACATTGTCTTGAATACGGTCCAGAAGATCCCATTTAACTTCTTCTTCCATGCGAGTGAATGATCCAGCACAAGAAGCATCCAATAAATCCTTATCATGAAGAGAAAGCCTCGCATAAAAGTTATTGATAACAATATTGTTGGGGAGCTCATGAATGGGACATTTGAGCATTAGTAACTTCAACCTTCCCCAAGCTTGAGCTGTACTCTCTCCATCAAGAGGCCAAAAGTTGTATATTTGATTCCGATCTTTATGAATCTCACTAGGAGGATAAAATTTTGAATAAAAGAGAGGCACTATTTCCTCCCATTCCATAGCTTGACCATTCTTTAGCAGCTTATACCATTCCTCAGCTCTTCCTTTCAGTGATAATGAGAATAACTTATTCTTAACTTGATCTATAGTAATACCTGCACACTTGAACAACCCCCATAATTCGTGTATAAAGAGCAAATGATCACCGGGATGGACAGTTCCATCCCCAACATAGTAGTTATCCATAACACGATCAATAATTCTTGTAGGTATTTTAAAAGCATCATTCTCAGCAGGTGGTGGTTCGTCTACTACCTTAGCAGTGGTAGCAGATTTACCAAATAAGAAACTCAGCGAATTATCCATAACAAAAATAAAGCAACTAACAGAAGTAAACAATACTCATAGTAGAAGTTTCCTTTACCAGTTCCACTCTCCAATAACGCTTCACTCCCCAGCAACGACGCCAGAAAATAGTCTTGATGACCCACAAGTATAGGGGGTGTATCGCAGTATTTTTGATAAGTAAGAGTGTCGAACCCGACGAGGAGCAGAAGATGCTGGCTAGTGGTATGGATCAGGAATTCTCTGCAAATACTTAGCAAACGGATTTTTAGGGGTTTTTGATAAAGCAAGTAAATAAAGTAGAAGTAAATAAAAGATAGTAGGAATAAATGCAGCAAGCAGCCCAATCCTTTATTCAGCAAAGGACAAGCCAGTTGTATTACTTATGATGACCAAACGTTCTTGAGGACACAGGGAATTCTGTCAAGTGCTTTCGCTTCATATAGTTGATTATTCTTCTTTATCTTGCTAAGTGTTGTGTGGGTGAACCTGTGCTAATGTACCGACCTTCCTAGGACTAATACATACTTGTGATTATACCCCTTGCAAACATCCGTAAGTATAAGAAAGTAATTAAGGTAGTAACCTAACCACAACTTTAAACTCTAAGACCCTTACGTCCCTTGTGCAATGGTTTCCTAACAGGGGTTCAGGTTTCTGTCACTCCGGCAACCCCTACGATTAGTAGCCAAATACACAATGCATTCCCCTAGGCCCATATAGGTGAAGTGTCATGTAGTCGACGTTCACATGACACCACTAGAAGAAGTACACCACAACTTAAATATCAAACTATTGAATCTTTCTCAACACAACTCCACTACTAACAACATGACTTCTCCCATGTCCTCAAGAGCAAAACAAACTACTCACAAGACATCATATTGATCATGATCAGAGATGTAATAATGATGTATAACAATCTAAACATAAACAATAATTGGACGGTTCACTCAATAGCATCAACTACAAAGAGTAATCAACACCGGGAAAGTTTCCCCTAAGAACTATTGCAAGATTCAACCCAATTGTTACAGCAATATGGAGACGGTGATGATGGTGCTGGTGGTGATGATGGTGGTGATGATGATGATGATCCCGATGAAGTCCAGCTTGATGGTGGGGTTGATGGCGATGATCTCCCTTCTCCGGGAAGGAATTCCCCTGGCAGAAATCTGTCTGCCGGAGAGATCTTTCTCTCTCGGTGTTTTCCCCCTGCAGAGGCGGCGGAATCTTTTTATGGTCTCTCCTCGAGTACTAGGGTTTCGGGGGGATTATATACGCCAGAGGGGAGAGCCAGAGGTGGGCCAGGGCAGCTGATGACCCACAAGTATAGGGGGTGTATCGCAGTATTTTCGAGGGAAGTGAAACCCAATTTATTGATTCGACACAAGGGGAGCCAAAGAATATTTATAAGCCTTAACAACTGAGTTGTCAATTCAGCTGCACCTGGAAACAATCTTGCTCATAGCAGTTTATCAGTAGCAATAGTTTTTTAGTAGGAATAGCAAAGTAGCAGCAGCAGTAAAGTAAAGGCAGCATCAATAATAGGAGTAATAGTAGGATTCGAGTGCGGTAGGCATAGAGATGGATGGACGGGCGTTGCATGGACAAGGCAATTCACATAGCAATCAGAACATAGGGAAATTGCAGATAAATAAGATAAAGCATCCAAGTACTAGATAATCCTAGGCATGTGTTCCATATATAGTCATACGTGCTCGCAATGAGAACTTGCACAACATCTTTTGTCCTGCCAACCCGTTTGCAGCGGGGCCTCAAGGGAACTACTGGCAATTAAGGTGCTCCTTTTAATAGAGCACTGGAGCAAAGCATTAACACTCCGTGAACACATGTGATCCTCACATCAAAGCCATTCCCTCCGGTTATCCCGATTTCTGTCACTTCAGGGCCATTGGTTCCGGACAACAACGTGTGTATACAACTTGTAGATAAGACCAAAAACAATACTATCATAATGAATCAATAACATGTTCAGATCTGAAATCATGGCACTCAGGCCCTAGTGACAAGCATTAAGCACAACAAGTCGCAACAAAGTCATAAAGCACTAATAAAAGATACTAGGCACCATGCCCTAATAATCTGATGCCATTACATGAACGATCTCATCCAATCCCTACCATCCCCGTAGCCTACAGCGGGGGATTACTCACTCATAGATGGGGGAAACATGGATGGTCGATGGAGAAGCGATGGTGATGATGATGGCGATGATCTCCTCCAATTCCCCGTCCCAGCAGGGTGCCAGAACGGAGTTTCTGGTGGTGGCGGCGGAGCAGAACTCCTTCTGAAAAAACGTCGAAACCCCCCCCCCCCAGAGTTTTTAGGTCAGAAAGCTCCTTATAGGGGAAGAGGGAGACCGAGGGGTGCCTGGGAGGACCACACCACCCCCTGGCGCGGACTGGCCTGGCCCGCACCACCAGGTGGTGTGGCCACCCCTGGCTCTTCTCCGTCTCGTATTCAGGCTCCTCGAGTCTTCGGGTGAAATAGGATTTTTGGCATATTTTCCGGGATTTTTCCTGATAGTTGATTTTCTGCACAAAAAGTAGACACCAAGGCAATTCTGCTGAAAACAGCGTCAGTCCGCGTTAGTTGCATCCAAATCACACAAATTTAGAGGAGAAACAATAGCAAAAGTGTTCGGGAAAGTAGATACGTTTTGGACGTATCAACTCCCCCCAAGCTTAGCTTATTGCTTGTCCTCAAGCAATTTAGTTGAAAACTGAGTGCGATAAAAGAACTTTCACGGACACTTCATATGATGTAAATATTCTCAACAATGTGATTAACTACTTAGACAGTTCATAATAAAGAGTATGCAACTAAGTTTACTTAATAGGCATTGCAAGCTATGAAGATATTCCAACTCAAAAATAATAAGTAGCATGAAGTATAAACATAAGCAATATTACAATGCTCATAAAAAGGTATGATAGAGTGGTATCTCGCTTGCCTTTGATTAATATCAAGGCACGTTTGAAGTTCAAGTGATGACTAGAGGTAAAGATATCAAGGATACAAGCATCAAAGTCATAACACAAATAGTCAGGTAATGGGACAAGCACAAAGAATGACAACTATACTCTCAAGAAGGTGCTCAAGAATAAATGGGGACTCAACAATAAAAGGTTTTAAATAATTTTGAAAGGCTTCCAAATGCTGAAAGTATGATACGCATTAGCTTTGAGCTCTCATTGCCCCTATCATAAGCATCTTTAATGTGGTTAAGGTGAAAGTGAGGTCCAATCTGAGTTATATGCTTGACAGACAATAAACTGAAAATCCCAAGTCCCTTGAGTACGAGGGCCGCTCCTCATGCTACTCAACTTTAGTTACCGGTAAGTTCTTATCATCGTAAGTATGTACGTATCATAGAGAACCGCCAACGGGATACCCCTTGCCCGATTATACGGAAGAATCCCCATATAAAAATGACAAGGCAAGCAGACAATGAGTATCTCAGCAATCTTCTTATTTGCCATGGGAAAATGGTGCTTTTTTCTCTCTTTCCTATTTTCATAAATCTCTTTTTTCTTTTCTTTTTCTCAATAGCTATCTCTCTCTCTCTTTTTTATAAGAAGAATGCTTCATAGATATCATTATGGCGCTGCAGGTTTCCACCATGTTAGCATGGATTAGACCAGCGGCCCAGGCGTTTCTCTAACACACATACATAACTCCATGGACTTACAAGCTCCCCTTTTAATTCACACCGACGACATCCGCAAATAAAAGAGCAAGGTATCAACTAGGTATATATTTACAAGTATTGAAAGCGTTCCTCGTGACAGCACGGTTCTGCTAATCCCCAGCCTATAATTTGCAGGCATATAACTTTCATGGAGAGTCACAATGGTTCAGGTTTATTAAGTGCAGGAAATAAAGTGTGCCATCAAGTTCGTGAGAGCTTTACCAACTAACTTTCTCGTAACAAGCAAACATTTTATTCGGAAGAAAACAAGGCATATTGAATATGCACGGAAGTAGCAAATGATGCTAATAGGTAGGTATGGTGGACACTTTGGAAATATTTGGTTTAAGGGAGTTGGAAACATGAGTAAAACACTCAGTGTAAGTGAAGGCTAGCAATAGTAAGGGAGCGACAAACGAGAGAGCAATAGCTATCATTATCATGCTTGCAACAAAACAGGACTACTCATGGCATGAAAGTGATTCAAGATCCTCAAGGCAAAATAATTCATCGAGGCTTAACTGATTATTGCAGTCATATGCATGCGTGAGCATGTGCCAAGTCAATTCAAATGAACCATTCAGAGGAGGATACCACGATGTCATACCAATTTATGAATAGAGCAATGCAAGCAAACATTCATAAGACATGCTACAAACTATTAGCGAGCTGGAGCTAATCATAAGAAAGCAAGAACTACTAAGCATCCAAAGATAACATAAACCCTACATGAACGAACTAAGCAAGCCCACAATGATGAGTATATGTACAAGAATGAAAACAAATAGAGTTCGTTTCCAGCCTCTTACCACGCCTCAAGTTGTCATTAATCCTCATTATTGCTCTTCACTTGTGTGGCTTGAATAATAATATGAAACCAATATCCACTGAGGACTGCTGAACCCTGTAGCCAACTTACAAAAACCAAAGAAGAACGACAAATATTTTTGATTTTTAAAACAAGAACCAAAAGGAAAAACAAGCAAAGCAAAATCTTTTTGGTTTTTTCGAATGGTTTAAACAAAGCAAAAAGGGAAAAACAAACCAAGGAAAAAAAGAAGAAGCAAACCAAAGAGAAACAAAAGAAATATTTTTGGTCTTTTTGTGTTTTAGAAAGCAAAAGCAAAGAAGAACGAAAACTAAAAAGAGAACGAAAACAATGAATATACAAAGTACCGACACAACATGATATGGAGATGAGTGCGGTGCCAGCGTACCTTCCCCCAAGCTTGGGCTTTTGGCCCAAGTGGGTATCAATCCCAAGCCGGCCAGGATGATGTGTCGCCGTAGTATGACGAGGAGGTCCCCTCGTCCTGGTGCGCGCTCGAGTACGTCCCTCCATAATGTGCGGAGTAATCATAGGAGGGTACATCCTCCTAGAGCTGCTCGTGGAAACCCAGCAAGCGAAGCTGCTCGTCCACCTCCTCCTTGGAGCGCGACCATGGTCTCCTCTGAACAGTAAACAAAGAAGGCTGTGGCAAAAGGATCTCCCTTTCATCCCCGTTAGTGAAAAGCATCCTATATACTAGACTGTTCAAATCAGAAGTAGCAGTGACAAAGTGATGAGTTTTCATAGCAACAAGGTCAAGCCTCTGTGGTGCCAGTATAGCATCATTGGGATCCACTAAAAGACCTAATGCATTGACTATACGCAAGGCAATGATGCCCCGATAGATAGCCCCCTAGCAGCTAGGCGGCGAGCAATAAGCGAGCCAAGATTGTACCGAGTATCATTGTTAAGCGCAGCATCAAGGAAAGCTAAATGATAGTTGGAGATATTACTTGTGTTCTCCCTACCTAGTACACTAGTAGCAAGATAATATGCGAAGTATCTAAGAGCGGGGAGTTGGATATTTCTTATCTTTCCGCGTTGCGCCATGCGGTCATCATCATTGGTCACCCCTCGGTAAAGCTCCATCAAAACAGCGGGTCGCCCTTGAATTTTCTTCACGGTCCCTGTCATGCGTACACCTACAATACTGCAAAATCTCTCCAAAGGCATGGTGAAGGGCAGATTATAGATTTTAAAAGAGACAGTCGACTGATAGGATGTGTTAGTAAACGTGAAGCTCTCAACAAAAGTTTTGGTGAGCATAGCGTATTGCTCACTCTCATCTTGCATATATGAGGTCAAACCAACCCTCTCAATCAGTAGAAAGAAATCATCAAGAATAACTGTAGCTTGTAAGAAAGTAAAACAAGGAAAAGAGGATGGGTGAGCATCCCCATCATCCCTTTCACTACCAATATGAGTTGCAATGAGATCTTCGTTGTATGATGGCCTCAACTGAGAGGCTGATCTTGAGGGCCTCGACCTCCTAGGTGCATCACTTTCAAATATCTCTCCAAAAGTATGGTTGTTCATGCTTTGTATTCTGAAATTTAAACACCTATTAAACAAGTGATTGCAAAGTAAATATAATGAAGGATTCTACTGATAGGGACTTGTAAGAGGCCTAAACATGCATCAAAACTATATCTCTAAGCATCAAACAAGCTTACAAGCTCTCATAACCAGTCACCTACAGCAGCAAAACACTCAATATACAATCCACCAAAAACAAATCTACTTGGACAAGGAGAGGAGTCACATACCAGGGAATAATTGCTCCAAATTTCAGCAAGAAAGATGGGCTGAGCAAGGAGATCGAAAAAATCGAGAGCAAGTACAGAAGAACGCGATTTTGAGCAATGAATTGGAGCTTACTCGGGAGAGAGAAGAAAGTGGCAGGCGAGAGAGTTTGTGGGGGGGCAGGGGTGGCCCACACCAGGGCATGGCGCCACCCAGGGCTGGCTGCGCCACCAGGTGGTGTGCCTGCCTAGTGGGTGCCCCTGGTGCCTCCCAGGTACTCCTCTGCCCCTTTTTTCACGCAAAAATTTAATATGAATTTTCTGGAATTTATCGAGACACTTTATTTTTGGGCATTTTCAAGCATAGAAGAATGATCTTCTGACAGCCAGATATATTTTTCTTTCTTTTTGGAAACATGATGCAAAGAAAAAACAAAGCTAGAACTACAGAAGTTCTAAGACACTCTAACATGCAAGCAACTAACAACAAAAAGAAAACTAAACGAAAGCAATAACTAAAATGCATAGGATAGAAGTAAACGGAGATAATCATAGTGAAAACATTGTTTTGTTCAATGAAATCCTTTTGTTAACAAGGTTGATCAGGTCTTGCTACCAAAACAATTCCATATGAGACAAAACTTTGTATTCCACTAATGATTATGTTACCTCAACTTTGATAGCAATGGTCACAATCATAATAGTTTCAAATTTTTCTCTTGGTATGGGACAATATATTTCTCCAACTTGAATGCCCTCAACATGTTCTATTGAATTCAAACCATAAGTCCTTTCAATCTTCTTAGGGAAACAGACAGTATGTTCCTTGTCATTAACATTGAAAGTCACCTTTTCTTGATTACAATTAATAACAGCTCCTGCAATATTAAGAAAAGGTCTCCCAAGAATAATAGACATATTATCATCTTCAGGAATTTCAAGCACAACAAAATTAGTTAATATCAAGCAATTATGAGCCACTTGAATAGGTACATCCTCACATATACCCACAGGAATAGTGGTAGATTTATTAGCCATTTGCAAAGATATATCAGTTGGTATTAATTTTTCAAGTTGAAGCCTCTCATAGAGAGAGAAAGGCATAACACTAACTCCAGCTCCCAAATAACACAAAGCAGTTCTAACATAACTGTCCTTAATAGAGCAAGGGATAGTTGGAATCCCTGGGTCTCCAAGTTTCTTAGGAACCTTACCATTAAAGGAATAATTAGCAAGCAAAGTAGAAATTTCTTCATTAGGGATCTTCCTTTTATTCGAGACAATATCCTTCATATACTTTGAGTAAGGAGGCACTTTAATAGCATCAGTCAAAGGAATTTGCAAGAATAAATGTTTCATCCACTCACAAAACTTGTTATAGTGTTCATCTTCCTTTGACTTGTGTTTCTTATCAGGGAAAGGCATAGGTTTTTGGACCCAAGGTTCTCTTTCACTACCATGTTTCTTAGCAATAAAAACTTCTCTAGTGTATTTAGTATTCTTAGTGTGGTTTTCAGGTTCTTCTTCAACTTTTTCTTCATTAGGGACTTCATTTTCTTCATTACCACTTTCAGTTTCAGCATCATAGATAGATATACTATTAGGATCTATAGCAGGTTTAGAGGGTTCTACAACAGTTTTATGTTTCTTTTTCCTTTTCTTACGAGTAGAACCACTATTTTTAGCTTGTTGAGAATCCTGCTCAATTCTTTTGGGATGCCCCTCAGGATATAGAGGATCCTGGGTAGCAGCTCCACTTCTAGTTCTCATTTCATAAGCATGTTTTTCTTTAGCAGCATTAACTAGCAAATCGTTTTGCACTTTAACGAGTTGATCTATTTGAGTTTGAACCATTTGAAAGTGTTTAACAATCATTTTAACATCATTAGAGGTTCTTTCCACAATATCTTTCAACTCAACAATAGCTCTAGTGTTTTCCATTAGATGATTTTGCACCCTTTTATTAAAGTTATCTTGCTTAACAATAAAGATATCGAATTCTTCTAAGCATTGATCATGAGGTTTAGAGTAAGGGATATCACCTCCATCAAAGTGTTGGAGAGAGTGTACCTCAATAGTGGATGAGTAGGGAATAGGCTAACATAATTCTTCTATAGGAGGTAAATTCTTGACATCTGAAGCTTTAATTCCCTTCTCCTTAAGACATTTCTTAGCTTCCTTCATCACTTCATCATTTAATTCAATAACTCCCCTGTTCTTTGATGTTGGAATAGGCACCGGAATGGACGGTTCAGGTACAATTACTTCAGGTATAGCTTGTTTAGGAGGAGTCCAATCTTCATAATTCTTACTTATTTTAGCCATTAATTCCTCAGCTTCCTTAGGAGTCCTATTCTGGAAAACATAATCAGCACAACTATCTAGGTATATCCTAGATTCTTCGGTTAGTCCATTATAAAATATATCAAGAAGCTCATTCTTAGGTAATGGACTTCCAGCTTGTGCATGAATCAAAGCACAAAACCTTGCCCAAGATTCAGGCAATACCTCTTTTTCTCCCTGTTTAAAATCAAAAAGTTCCTGCAAAATAGCATGTCTAGCACTAGAAGGAAAATATTTCTGCAGGAAAGTACTAAGCAAGCACTTAGAGCTATCAATAGATCCAGGAGGTAAATTACTAAACCAAGTTTTAGCTTCTCCTTTCAGTGAAAAAGGGAAGATCTTGGCAACAAAGTAGGTACGCATCTTAATATCATTAGAAAACAAGCCACTCATGGTAGAAAGTTCATTCATATTTGCTACCGCACTTTCATTCTTAGTCCCACAAAAAGGTTCTTTCTCGACAATGGCTATGTAAGATAGATCGAGAGAGAAATCATAATGTTTATCTATAATGTTTATGGGAGAAGCAGCAAACTTAGCAATAGGAGACAATTTGGGTCTAATAGTACGCCTCTAAAGGAGACTCTTAGTAGCGCTCCTATCATGGGTGTTTTTACATTCTTTAATAAATTCATCGGTCATCTCAACATAACCATCTTCAATATCATAACTTTCACTAGACTCAGGTGAACTAACAGGTGTGGTAGTGTCTTCATTAGGAGTTTCAGTATTTCCAGCTATAGTTCTAGCAATCGTAGCATCTAGGAAAGGACCTAATGAACCACTCTTATCAAGCACAGTAGAAGCAACATCATAAGCATCAGAATTTTCAGATTCAGCAGTAGTAGTAGTGTGTGTAGCATGTGTATGTGGTGGTGTAACGAGGTTACTTATAACAGATGGTGAATCAAGAGCAGCAGAGGTGTTCAGAACCGTACCTCTTCTTGTAGTGGATGGTAAAATAGGAAACTTGCCATCACGAGACTTACCCATGATGGATGGATAGCAGCGAACAATAGAGAATCCAAGTGAACTTGATAAATAAAGCTATTCTCCCCGGCAACAACGCCAGAAAATAGTCTTGATGACCCACAAGTATAGGGGGGTATCGCAGTATTTTCGAGGGAAGTGAAACCCAATTTATTGATTCGACATAAGGGGAGCCAAAGAATATTTATAAGCCTTAACAACTGAGTTGTCAATTCAGCTGCACCTGGAAACAATCTTGCTCACAGCAGTTTATCAGTAGCAACAGTTTTGTAGTAGGAATAGCAAAGTAGCAGCAGCAGTAAAGTAAAGGCAACAGTAATAATAGCAGTAACAGTAGGATTTGAGTGCGGTAGGCATATGGATGGATGGACGGGCGTTGCATGGACAAGACAATTCACGTAGCAATCAGAACATAGGGCAATTGCAGATAAATAAGATAAAGCATCCAAGTACTAGATAATCCTAGGCATGTGTTCCATATATAGTCATACGTGCTCGCAATGAGAACTTGCACAACATCTTTTGTCCTGCTAGCCCGTTTGCAGCGGGGCCTCAAGGGAACTATTGGCAATTAAGGTGCTCCTTTTAATATAGCACCGGAGCAAAGCATTAACACTCCGTGAACACATGTGATCCTCACATCAAAGCCATTCCCTCCAGTTATCCCGATTTCTGTCACTTCGGGGCCATTGGTTCTAGACAACAACGTGTGTATACAAGTTGTAGATAAGACCAAAAACAATACTATCATAATGTGTCGGGCGCTAGTTACAAGCATTAAGCACAACAAGTCGCAACAAAGTCATAAAGCACTAATAAAAGATACTAGGCACCATGCCCTAACAATCTGATGCCATTACATGAACGATCTCATCCAATCCCTACCATCCCCGTAGCCTATAGCGGGGGATTAATCACTCATAGACGGGGAAACATGGATGGTCGATGGAGAAGAGATGGTGATGATGATGGCGATGATCTCCTCCGATTCCCCGTCCCGGCAGGGTGCCAGGACGGAGTTTCTGGCGCTGTTTCGTGGAATCTGGTGGTGGCGGCGGAGCGGAACTCCTTCTGGAAAAACGTCGAACCCCCCGGAGTATTTAGGTTAGAAGGCTCCTTATAGGCGAAGAGGGAGACCGAGGGGGTGCCTAGGGGGCCCACACCAACCCCTGGCGCGGCCTGGCCTGGCCCGCACCACCAGGTGGTGTGGCCACCCCCTGGATCTTCTTCGTCTCGTATTCTGGCTCCTGGAGTCTTCGGGTGAAATAGGATTATCGGCATATTTTCCGGGATTTTTCCTGATAGTTGATTTTCTGCACAAAAAGTAGACACCAAGGCAATTCTGCTGAAAACAGTGCCAGTCCGCGTTAGTTGCATCCAAATCACACAAGTTTAGAGCAGAAACAATATCAAAAGTGTTCGGGAAAGTAGATACGTTTTGGACGTATCAGCGGCCACACCACCTGGTGGCGCGGCCTAGGGTGGCCCGCGCCAGGGGGTGGTGTGGGCCCCCTGTGGCCCATCTCCACTCCTCCTTCTGGCAGTCTTCGTCTTCTGGAAAAATAGGATTTTCTATATATTTTCCCGGATTTTCTGATCTTCGCGAATTTTGCCTCCAAACAGCACCTTTTCCATCAGAATCCTGACTGCAGTGGTCCATGCTCCAAAAGTCATCAACCATGCAAAAACAGATAAAATAACATAAGTATGATCTCTTAATATGAAATATATCAATGAATAACAGTGAATTATGATATAGAATAGTGATGCAAAATGGACGTATCAGACACCCATCGGCGTAGACCGGGCTGTCATCATAGTGGACTGCCATGACGGGGATGCGACACTGTCAAGGCTAGGCCGATGGCTTAGCCGTCTGCCTACGTTTCCGTAGGGGTTCCCCGTATGAAAACAATAATTTTTACCCTATGCCTCTCAACCCCTGATGTTGCCAGGACCTATCTATTAGTAATACAGTAACGGGAGGGGCTTTTAGCGAACTAACCCTTGAAGACCGAAAAGCGTTGTGAACACTCAGGAGAGCATGGTTGATGTAGATGAGCCGAAGCCGACCTCAAGGTCATGATGAAGTCCTTGCGCTCCAGCGGCTCCAACGACTTGAGTGCCTCAAGTGCGACACCTCGCGGGATGTTACACACGTCTGATGCCTGATGATGACTCCCGCTTCCTCGATCCAGCAGCAGTTGCGGAAGTAGAGCTCCTGGATCCAAATCCCGCAGCGCGATGATGCTCCGAGGTGAAGATATCTCTCGTTCGCGCAGTCCGAACTTGGGACCACGGTCACAGAGAGAGAGAGAATATCAATTGGAGGTCATTCCAAAAGTAAGAAGACCTTTATTGAATATTGTGTGTATTTATCTTGCCAAATACCCCTACTATATATAGGGGGAGGGGAGGTACTACCTCCCTCAACGTCCCGGGGTGGGACTAAAGGATTGCTGCTCTGAGGAGTGGGTGGCCTTGGCGGCACATAATTTGGAAGCATGATGCGCTCCTTTGGCCATAGAATAGTCCCCCCTTTGGCTTCTCCTAGTTGAGTCATCTCCATATCTTCCCCTGCAGGGTGGTCTAGCTTCAGCTCCTCAAAATCTTCCTTCACCTCATCCACCGTGACGACAGCGTACCCTTTTGGTACCGGTCTGCAATGCCAAGTTGGGTTAGGCACAATTGGTACCACCATGCCGACCGCCGCCGTCACCCTTAAGTTCATAACCTGCACCTTTAGCTCACAAGTTGTGGTCTCCATGATATCATCCACTAGGTAGCGTTAAGGAGGAGATGTCATCGGTGCATCATCATTAACATCATGGAGCTGCGTGGAAGCGACGCTGCTTTTCTTATTCGATAGGGCGCCGGTACCCTCGAATGCAGCTTCTTGATACGTCCATTTTGCATCACTATTCTATGTCATAATTCAGTATTATTCATTGATATATTTCGTATTGAGAGGTGATACTTATGTTATTTCATCTGTTTTTGCATGGTTGATGACTTTTGGAGCATGGACCGCTGCAGTCAGGATTCTGATGGAAAAGGCGCTGTTTGGAGGCAAAATTCGCGAAGATCAGAAAATCCGGGAAAATATACGGAAAATCCTATTTTTCCAGAAGACTAAGGATGCCAGAAGACGTAGTAGAGATGGGCCACAGGGGGCCCACACCACCCCCTGGCGCGGGCAACCCTAGGCCGCGCCAGCAGGTGGTGTGACCGTCCTAGCCCACCTCTGGCTCTCCCCTCTAGCGTATATCATCCTCCCGAAACCCTAAGACTCGGGGAGCGGCCATAGAAAGATTCCGCCGCCTCTGCGGGGCGGAAAACATTGAGAGAGAAAGATCTCTCCGGCAGACAGATTTCTGCTGGGTGAATTCCTTCCCGGAGAGGGGAGATCGTCGCCATCAACACCACCATCAATCTGGACTTCATCGGGATCATCATCATCATCATCACCACCATCATCACCATCAGCACCCTCATCACCATCTCCATATTGCTGTAACAATTGGGTTGAATCTTGTATAGTTCATAGGGGAACTTTCCCGGTGTTGATTACTCTTTGTAGTTGATGCTATTGAGTGAACCATTGAATTATTGTTTATGTTCAGATTCTTATACATCATTATTCCATCTCTGATCATGATCCATATGATGTCTTGTGAGTAGTTCGTTTTGTTCTTGAGGACATGGGAGAAGTCATGTTGTTAGTAGTGGAGTTGTGTTGAGAAAGATTCAATAGTTTGATATTTAAGTTGTGGTGTACTTCTTCTAGTGGTGTCATGTGAACGTCGACTGCATGACACTTCACCTATATGGGCCTAGGGGAATGCATTGTGTATTTGGCTACTAATCGTAGGGGTTGCCTGAGTGACAGAAACCTAAACCCCCGTTAGGAAACCATTGCACAAGGGATGTAAGGGTCTTAGAGTTTAAAGCTGTGGTTAGGTTTCTACCTTCATTATTTTCTTGTACTTACGGATGTTTGCAAGGGGTATAATCACAAGTATGTATTAGTCCTGGATGGGTCGGTACATTAGCACAGGTTCACCCACACAACACTTAGCAAGCTAAAGAAGATTAATCAACTATATGAAGCGAAAGCACTTGACAGTCTTCCCATGTGTCCCCGAGAATGTTTGGTCATCTTAAGTAATACAACCGGCTTGTCCTTTGCTGCATAAAGGATTGGGACACTTGCTGCATTTATTCCTACTGTCTTTTATTTACTCGTACTTTGTTTACTTGATCTATCAAAAACCCCTAAAAATCCGTTTGCTAAGTATTTGCAGAGAATTCCTGATCCATACCACTAGCCAGCACCTTCCGCTCCTCGTTGGGTTCGACAATCTTACTTATCGAAAATAATGCGATACACCCTCTATACTTGTGGGTCATCAAGACTATTTTCTAGCGCCGTTGCCGGGGAGTGAAGCGCGATTGGAGAGTGGAACTAGTAAAGGAAACTTCTACTGTCAGTATTGTTTACTTCTGCTAGTTGCTTTATTTTCATTATGGATAATTCGCTGAGTTTCTTATTTGGTAATGCTACTACCACTGCTAAGGTAGTAGATAAGCCACCACCTGCCGAGAATGATGTTTTCAAAATACCTACAAGAATTATTGATCGTGTTATGGATAACTACTATGTTGGGGATGGAACTGTCCATCCTGGTGATCATTTGCTCTTTATACACGAATTATGTGGGTTGTTCAAGTGTGCAGGTATTACTACATATCAAGTTAAGAAGAAGTTATTCTCATTATCGCTGAAAGGAAGAGCTGAGGAATGGTATAAGCTGCTGAAGAATGGTCAAGCTCTGGAATGGGAGGAAATAGTGCCTCTCTTTTATTCAAAATTTTATCCTCCTAGTGAAATTCATAAAGATCGGAATCAAATATACAACTTTTGGCCTCTTGATGGAGAGAGGATAGCTCAAGCTTGGGGGAGATTGAAGTTACTAATTCTCAAATGTCCCATTCATAAGCTCCCCAACAATATGATTATCAATAACTTTTATGCAAGGCTCCCTATGCATGACAAAGATTTATTGGACGCTTCTTGTGCTGGATCATTCACCCGCATGGGAAAAGAAGCTAAATGGGATCTTCTGGACCGTATTCAAGATAACTCTGAAGCTTGGGAGAATGGCAAAGAAAGAAAGTCAGGTATAAATTATGATTATGAATGCATTGAATCTTTTATGGGAATTGATGACTTTCAAAATATTAAAAATGCTGATGGTCTAGACTCTCAAGCTATTGCTTCTTATTTTAAGGCTTTTACTTCCTACATTGAAGTTCCTAAGAAGAAGTGGAATAAGTGTCATGAACCTTATAAATATATTTCTAAGAGTGTTCCTACAAGAAATACTGGAGTTTATACTGCTAATCATGTCTTACCTGAACCTTATATTGAGAAAATGCCTTTCCCAGTTAAGGTAAAGGAACATTCTCTGATGGCTTGTATGGTAGATGAAAGTATGAATAGAGCTATTGAAACTGATAAACAAATGGTTGGTGAACCTATAATAGCAAATGTGAAAGACTTTGTTACTAACTATGAAGAAGAGGGACACACTATCCTTTGTAAGGATACCTCTAATATTGTTTCACAAAGTAGTATTATGAGAGCTAGCATTCATGTGTTTTCTGTTAGAATAAGTGATCATTGCTATGATGGTCCTTGTGAAAGATATATTGTTAAGTTTATGCATGATACTGAAAGTTACTATGAGAGAGGGAAAAGTGTTCTTATGTATCTCAATAATATCAAGTTTCCTCGTTTTATGTTGAAAGTTTTTATGTTGCACTTCTTTTGCCTTCTTATGCAAGTTGCCTTTGGTTTCAACAACTTGTTTGTTTACAAAATTTCCTTGCATAGGAAGTGGGTTAGACTTAAATGTGTGTGTGTGTGTTTGCTTCTTAATGCTCTCTTTCACTTCAATTCATATTCCTATGTGAGCATCTCCAAAATTATCATGCCCATCTTAATGGCTATAAAGAAAGAGCTTTATGGGAGACAACCCAATTTGTTTTTGCTTTCAGTTTGTTTTTGTTTCTTTGAGTCTTGGAAGTTATTACTTCGGTAATAACCGCTCCTTATCCGCTTTGTTTGGTTTTTGTGTCAAGATCAACCTCTAATGAGAGAGAAGTAAGATTTGGGAAGTTGCTGTCCCGAAACAGATTTTTGTGCTTCACCGTAAAACTTTGTGAGAGATCTCTGTATGTCGGATAGTGCTGTAATTTTGTGTGCTTATGCCCCAGGTTGTTATTTAACTTTCGTTAGTTTTGCACTTTTTTATTTGAGCAACATAAGAGTTTCGAAAAAATTGATCTTTACCTGCTGGTCTGTTTTGACAGATTTTGCCACTCGTGCATTTGCTTCTTTATTCGATTTCCTTTTTTAATTCTTTTTGGGTTTTAGGAAGGAGCTGATACAGTAGCTTATGTTTTGATGGTTTTCAGTTGAAAGTGGACTCAAAAGGTTCTATCACTTCACTTATACTAATGTTGCTAATGAGAACTGTGTGAATATTGTGTGAAAGAAATTTCCAGGAAGTGGAGATAATGGTGTAACAAGGAAGAGAAGGGTTTTATGACTCAAGTAATAAGTATATATGAAGATGAAGATATTGATGTTATTCAAGTGGTGACTCCGGAAGAATCAACTAAATACCAAATTCATAGTGGACTGCCATGACGGGGATGCGACACTGTCAAGGCTAGGCCGATGGCTTAGCCGTCTGCCTACGTTTCCGTAGGGGTTCCCCGTATGAAAACAATAATTTTTACCCTATTCCTCTGAACCCCTGATGTTGCCAGGAACTATCTATTAGTAATACAGTAACGGGAGGGGCTTTTAGCGAACTAACCCTTGAAGACCAAAAAGCGTTGTGAACACTCAGGAGAGCATGGCTGATGTAGATGAGCCGAAGCCGACCTCAAGGTCGTGATGAAGTCCTTGCGCTCCAGCGGCTCCAACGACTTGAGTGCCTCAAGTGCGACACCTCGCGGGATGTTACACATGTCTGATGCCTGATGATGACTCCCGCTTCCTCGATCCAGCAGCAGTTGCGGAAGTAGAGCTCCTGGATCCAAATCCCGCAGCGCGATGACGCTCCGAGGTGAAGATATCTCTCGTTCGCGCAGTCCGAACTTGGGACCACGGTCACAGAGAGAGAGAATATCAATTGGAGGTCATTCCAAAAGTAAGAAGACCTTTATTGAATATTGTGTGTATTTATCTTGCCACATACCCCCACTATATGTATGGGGAGGGGAGGTACTACATCCCTCAATGTCCTGGGGTGGGACTAAAGGAGAGGAGAGGGGGAGGGGTGGCGCCGCCAGCCACCCCCATGGGCCCCGCGCGTGAGGGCTGCCCCACTAGGGCACCGACCACCCCCTCCGGCCCTTCCCCTCCTACCTTTCCCTAATGGGCCCTATTCCCTCCGCAATTGGCCCATTAAGCCTTTTGACCTTTGAATTGATTTTCTCTTTTATTAAATAATTATGAATAAATGCTTAAATCAATATTTAACATTCATTCACATATTATTTAATCTCCGTGGCTATGGAACACCTTCCACCTCCACTCCGGACTTCCTCCGGACTTATCGAAACCCTTCCGGTTTTCTCTCTACTATTCTTTGGTGATTCTACCAATCCTATAAACACTCCTAAGCATCATCAAACCCTTAAGCGTGATACCCTATGGTTCGGGAACACTCCAGACATGGTCGGGACACTCCCGGACCAATGATCGACAAAGGGACCTGGATGGCCATGTGACCCCTGTGCGTTCCATGAAGATCTTTCGTCGTTTGAACCGGGACGGTCGTGTCTTATTTCCTTTGTCTCTCGATACTTGCATTGCCCGAGATCTGATCAATGACATCACCATGTCGTGTTCAATCTCGTTACCGAACAATGCTACTTGACTCGTTTTGACAAGTGATATCCCTGTGATCAAATCACACGCTGTGCAGCTATTGGATATAACTTCCCCAAGTGGGCCCTTGAGTATCTTTCCGTCACGTGGATGGACAAATCCTGCTCTTGATATATATTGCCTCTACGGTTTCCTCCGAGTACCTGAACACACCTTTATAACCACTGTATTACCAAGTGGCGCTTGATGCTATCTAAGCACTCCCGAGAGACAGTAATTGATAAAGCCTCACAGTCTAAGGAATAGTCTATGAGGATCCATTTCTAATCATCGTAACTTGAACTTCGTGCAATGATCGGGCCACGATGTTTAGGTTGGGTATTGGTTCATCATCTCATTCTCAGAATGAGTTGACTCCATTTCCAACTAGCATAAATGCCACATGATCAGGAAACTTGATCATCTGCTGACCAATGAACCAATGACTAGAGTTTCACTGGGAACCCTTGGTTGTTTCTCTATCACACGTGTATTAATGTGTCCACTCAAGACAGTTATAGAATGATGTAAAACTTAATCATAAACTTTATGAAATATGATAATAGTCCTTATTACTATTTGTCTCTAGGGCATATTTCCAACAGTCTCCCACTTGCACTAGAGTACAAATAAACTAGCTACATTTGTTCTTAATCATTGGCACCATATCCGGTACCCTGAATATGCTTGCTCATGGAAGAGGTTGAATCTTGGGTATGTACTTTACAATCCAAATGCCTTTGAAACTTACTAATGTCACATTGATTAACATTAATACTTTATCATCACATGATAACATCTGTGTGTATGCATCGTCGCTATGGAAGCAGAACAAGGCCTGATTCCAGGAGCCTATAGTGACTTTAGATCAACCTCGAGGGCTTTCTCATTGGCACTATGCCCTGGGACACATCATTCTACGTTAAAAGCGAACTAGCCCCACCATAACATTATACAACACTTTAGATGGTACCCTTATCTATTATTATAAACGTAATTATCGAAACTCGAGTGTATTATGATGCAACTTTCGATGTTTTGTTCTCCTTGCTTCCTACTTGACTCTAATCAGTATTTACAGGAGATTCCAACATATTCCCTTATAACATAACCCTTTATGTTTTAAGATATGTCATCCTTTATGGATTTGGAAAATGTGTCTGTAGTATTCTATTAGACACTGCAAACAAACCTTAGCTCAACGTTCTGTGATTCAAACTTAATCACTTTTAAATGTTTCTTATTGGATCATATATTATGTCAAGTTATCATCATGGTTTTCAAGATAGAACCTATGTCTCGACATAGTGGATGATGATCATCCTTTCTTTCTTTCAACCATTGATGTTAAACTTAATACTATTCCTAACTTGAGTTATTAAGGACTAGTTCCTTAATTAACTTCTGTTCTGAAACCCTTTTCAGAATCTCTTAAGGAATACTACATAATATCATAATACACTTATTATCAACTTCTACTCCTTATAAATCATTATTTATTGGTACTTCCGCTTTTATTCTTAACCCACTTAAGAATTACTCTATAAGCTCCCACTCAAAATATGTTCCTAAAATATTTGGGTATGAGTCATTACTCCTACTCAAACTATGTTCCTACATATTTGAATTTGAGACTTATATTGCTCCCACTCAAAAATATGTCATTCACATATTCTTTTAGGAAGACTTTTATAGCTCCCACTCAATTTTATGCAAATTGCATATCCACTCACTATTTTGAACGGTTTGAAAATCCTCTGATCAAATATCAAACTTGGAGATTTACTATGAGATACTAGTACTTTTACTAGTTTTAATTCCACTAGACATTTAGCACACTTGAATGAAATTCATTTGAATTCCTCCAATACTTGACAAATCGTGCTTTTGTCATTCACCCCCTTTTCCACTATGGCTTTGCAGTCATTTGGGAAAATTCAAGTAACCCCTTTTACTTGTGAAATTCAGCAATGAATTGCTTTCTAATCTCAAGGGAATTTTCTTTGGGATTTCTCATAAATTTAGTTTACCATTATTTCCTTAATAGTTCGTAGGTATGTCATATTCCAAGAATTATGACAAATGATTCACAAATGTCTCCATACAAGATATGGATTATATTTTGAATCCTACTTCATGTAGTGAAAACACCAGAGGGGAAAACACAATGATCATTATCATTGATTCTTTCCTTTGTGAAGAGAATCGTTCAGGAACGTTTTCCATTGCGCTTCTCAATACTCTAATGCATGGTTCTGAATCCTCATCGTGTTTTTCACTATCTTCCAATTTCTCCATAATCGAGAAATATCACTAAAAGTGAGCTTTCTCAAGAATGTACCAAAATCCAAGCAATAGAAGTTTTGCTTCTCTTTTGGTTTCAGCTATGGATTTCGTATTCGAAGTTTCCAATGAATACTCTATAAGGACTTATTTCCTATTGTTTTGGTTATATCGAATAACCCCAAAACATTCATGACGATCCATACTAGATATGGAGCCGCTTTCACGAATCCAGATGGTTCACTATATGTTCTAACTAAGTGCTAACTATTTCTAACTAATGGTCTCTACATTTACACTACAACGATTTATTTGGCGCCATCTATTCACCCACTTTGATATCTAATATCACATTGTGATGCTTTGCATTTTGACGTTTCGAAACGCTTTGCATTTCACAATTTCTTTTATGCCAATCTTATAAAGTCGAATTTCATTACTATTGATCAAATTCTAGTAATTAGTTCTCTTTTATATTTATACACTTTGTTGATGAAACACTTTGATCATATCAAATAGTTTCATACTCATGTTTCCTTTGGTAAACTACTTTACACTTTTAAACAATCATATAATGATAATTACCATTTTCGTTAAAACACAATACATCGAATATGTATTTACTTTCAAGAATTCATTAAACACTTTGTATTCAAGTACTACACGATGTTCAAGTTATTTTGCCAAACTTAGGCATGATTCATATGTGATAAAAAATCAAATGACTTTCACATATTATCATATAACTTTGAATTTAAACAATGGTTTCATTCATCAATGGACATATCATTAAGTCTATTTCTACCTGCTTAAGGTATTCATCATTCCAGTATAACTGTTGCATTAAATCATTTCAATATTTTACAAATGTTCATGCATTATCAATTAGTTTCAAACAACTAGGATAATTCATATATAATCAAACAAGTTATGAATACAAATAGAAATCATTCATAAAAGTGGAACAATGGTTTGTTACAAACTGATATGAATAACCGTCTCACTAAGTGTGAGACACACTAAAGAAGTTCACAATCTTTTGATTACAATAATCATCCTAAACCATAAACTAAGTGATAAATGTTGAGGGACAGTGCTGTTGGCCATCATCATCATGCTCACCATCAACACGCAACGTCACCTCCTCTCCAGCAAGCACCTCTCATGCAGAAGGAACTATTTTCAGTACAACAGAACAAGTATCAAATATACTTAACACTACAAATGTGTTTGCAAGATTATAACATTTATAAAATTGTATATCAAATATATACCTTTGTCATGGATGACCTCAGCGACAATGGGTCCAACCATCACATTCCTGAGATGTGATACGAACCTGTGGAATTCCATCGATTCCGCGTCGCCTCTCATAATGCAAGTCCTGACTTGTGCTTGGTAGCTTGGTGGCAGCGACCGCAGCACAACGCCATTTGCAAAAGAGCCCGTCATCCAGCTATCCAGGAAGTATGCATGCCTCATGTACGCATCATGCATGCGCTCCAAGTGGTCTTCAAGTGATGAGTTCTCCTCCATCTTAATGGAGCGGAAGTCTCCCATCAGCTCATGCTCCCATATGCGTGCTTGTTCCATGAAATGTGTCCTAAGATGTAGCATTACCGTACGAGGGTTGACATTACCCATGACATGCCGCAGTTCGTCCACCATTCCGAAACGCATTGTAACTGAAATGAAAGAGGCCATCTCCCGATGGTGATAGCGGTCTTCCCGCTGCTCTGGGGTCTCTAGGTGAATGGACTGATCCAAATCCATCTCGTCGAGTATGTAGTCAACCACGTCATTCTCGCTAAGGAGAACGTGGAGACGCGTAACCCACATAGAGAAGTTTGAGCCATCTAGTCTGAGCTTCTCTCCTTCTAACCAATCAATCGTCAACAGGAAAGGTGGCATCAGGGAGAACCTTTTCTACATTTATAATTGCAAAGAGGAATTTAGACTAAGTTTATAATTAAATGAGTTAATAATAACTCCACTCAGAAACACCTATCCCCAGAAGGGTTCCTAGTGATAACACAACCCCTTTCAGCCACATCTCCCCTGATCATCACGACCATCAATGTGGGTTCAAGGGTGGACGCTAAACGTCGGTCACATCATTCATGCGACTCGTGCTCGATCTTTCGACCATCCGCGTTCTGAGGCCACGTCTTTGTAACGTGCTAGGCTCGCCAACTCAACCTTAGTGTATTCGCTGTGCAACATGGCTTACACCCACTGTATGCGAACGTAGATGTGTCTAACACCCACGCTTGTACCGTGGATCGCCTCATACCGAAGAACTTTCTTGGTGGTGTACACTAAGGGGGAACCCAATCGTTGGTAATTTTAACAGGGATCATCTTATTACGCTACCGTCGAGTATCTAATACTAGCACACAATAAGATATACAAAAAATAACATTGAATGAAAATGCGATGTGATATGGTCCTTCACGTTGTGATCTCCATCCGTCGTCACCAGATTCCGGTACCAGGGTTCCGGGGCCGTAGACACTAGGGTACCGGTGCCTTTCCGGCGTGGTAGTCCGTCACCTCCGTGACTATCTACTACTACGTAACATAAGGTAATCACTTTATCTTTGCCACAACCATATCACCAAGCAATGCCCCCTTGCAAAACAAAGTTAGACGCCTCTACTTTATCTTTGCATGTTTTACATGGCTGAATGGGCTTTCGCACAAGAACCGTCCTTACCTATGAACTTTCAGCACAACGCTGATCAAGTAGTTGTCTCTACTACACCCCTTTCGGGGCCCTCCGTTGTAAATGGCATACCAACTAATGCGAGAGAGACAGACACCCCCTAAGCCACTTTATATGGTACAAGCCGTATGTCAAGCGTGGACCAGTCTCACAAATGAACGCGTAAAGTCGGTTGGGGGCCGCTTCATCAAGCATTACTGCGGTATACACAAGTACACGTGGGAGGGTAACAACTAAAAGATCAATGCCCACACGCTACATCTCGTGTGTTCTACCCGTACTAGCATTACTACGCATAGATCTAGCTCTAATACCACTGTACGGGTTCCGCATATGAAAACAATAATTTTTACCCTACGCCCCTGAACCCCTAATGTTACCAGGACCTATCTAGTAGTAATACAGTAATGGGAGGGGCTTTTCACGAACTTACCCTTGAAGACCGAAAAACGTTGTCAACACTCAGGAGAGCGTGGTTGATGTAGACGAGCCGAAGCCGACTTCAAGGTCGTGATGAAGTCCTTGCGCTCCAGCAGCTGCAACGACTTGAGTGCCTCAAGTGCGACACCTCGCGGGGAGTTACACACGTCCGGTGCCTGACAATGACTCCCGCTTCCCCAATCCGGCAGCAATTGCGGAAGTAGAGCTCCTGGATCTGAATCCCGCAGCACAACGGCGCTACGCGGTGAAGATATCTCTTGTTCGCGTTGTCCGAACTTGGGACCATGATCACGAGAGAGAGAGAGAGATAGTATCAATTGCAGGTCTTCCCAAAAGTGAGAAGACCTTTATTAAATATTGTGTGGATTTATCTGGCCAAATACCCCCACCATATAGGGGGAGGGGAGGTACTACCTCCCTCAAAGTCCCGGGGTGCGACTAAAGGAGAGGAGAGGGGCAGGGGTGGCGCCGCCGGCCACCCCCATGGGCCCCGCGCGGGGGTGGGGGGTGGGGGGGTGGGGGGGGGGGGCTGGCCCACTAGGGCGTCGGCCACCCCCTCTGGCCCTTCTCCCTCTTAATTTCCCTAATGGGCCCTTTTCCCTCCGGAATTGGCCCATTAAGCCTTTTGACCTTTGAATTCATTTTCTCTTTTATTAAATAATTATGAATAAATGCTTAAATAAATATTTAACATTCATTGACATATTATTCAATCTCCGTGGCTATGGAACACCTTCCACCTCCACTACGGACTTACCGAAACCCTTCATGTTTTCTCTCTACTATTCTTTGGTCATTCTACCGATCCTATAAACACTCTGTAAGCATTATCAAACCTTTAAGCGTGATACCCTACGGTTCAGGAACACTCTAGACATGGTCGGGACACTCCCAGACCAATGATCGACAGAGGGACCTGGATGGCCATGTGACCCCTGTGCGTTCCCCGAAGATCTTTCGTCGTTTGAACCGGGACGGTCGTGTCTTATTTCCTTTGTCTCTCGATACTTGCATTGTCCGAGATCTGATCAATGACATCACCATGTCGTGTTCAATCTCGTTACCGAACAATGCTACTTGACTCGTTCCGGCAAGTGATATCCTTGTGATCAAATCACACGCTGCGCAGTTATTGGATATAACTTCTCCAAGTTGGCCCTTGAGTATCTTTCCGTCACGTGGATGGACAAATCTCGCTCTTGACATATATACCTCCACGGTTTCCTCCAAGTATCTGAATACACCTTCATAACCACTGTATTACCAAGTGGCGCTTGATGTTATCTAAGCACTCTCGGGAGACAGTGATTGATATATCCTTACGGTCTAAGGAATAGTCTACGAGGATCCATTTCTAATCATCGTAACTTGAACTTCGTGACATGATCGGGTCATGATGTTTAGGTTGGGTATTGATCCATCATGTCATTATCAGAATGAGTTGACACCATTTCCAACTGGCATAAATGCCACATGATCAGGAAACTTGATCATCTGTTGACCAATGAACCAGTGACTAGAGTTTCACTGGGAACCCCTGATTGTTTTTGTATATCACACGTGTACTGATGTTTCCACTCAACACAGTTATAGCATGATATAAAACTTAATCATAAACTTTATGAAATATGATAATAGTCCTTATTACTATTTGTCTCTAGGGCATATTTCCAACAGATTCAAACCTACTCCGATGGCAAAGCCGTCGGATATTTTCTCTTTTTGCCACATTAATCCTAGAAAATTAATAACTAAATCGTTCTAATTCGTAAAAATACATATAGGGTATCAAAATTTGCAGAAAAATAAGATCTATCTATCTAAACTCAAATATTAGATATTTGTGTTGAATAAATTATGAAAACATTACTTATACTTTTGTATAACACATTTGCATTTTCCGAGTGCCAAAAAGGGTGTTTTGTGAAGCAACCACCAAATGAAAAATATCAAAATGGTACCACCCCATTCAAAAAAAATACCAGACCACCTTTCATGGAAAAATGTCCCAACTGGGATATCTTAAACCTTTTCGTCCACCTCTCATGAAATAGACAATTCTATTACGAATCGGCGGGAAGTGGGTCAGATTGGAACTATAGGTACATGATCTGATGCTCGTGATTTTTCAAAAAAATCATTTTTAGGTTCACAATATGCTATTTCATTGGGGATCGAATGCAAGTTTAGCGAGACTCAACCCCGAGCTAAGAATCTTCGTGCCCGCCATTTTGACCATAGTTTGAAACGGGCCTAAGAAATTTAAAAATGATTCGAACAATGTAAAACCTTAGCGCTGTATCATATTATGTGACATAGTTGCAAGGAAGAATATCAAACTTGGTATATTGATTGCATCTTTAAAAAAACCTTTTTAGAAATGAGCTATCATGTTTGAGGTTTCATGGCTTTCAGGCCAAACGACCAATGTTATATCCAGAATCACGACATAGTTTATGATAATGTTCCCATATTATGCATGCATGTGCATTATGGGATGATAAACAATATTGCAGTAGCAAGTTTTCCTTTTCGATGCACGAAAAAGCCATTTTTCATTTTCTGAGTGCCAAAAACGGGTGTTTTGTGAAGTAACCACCAAATAAAAGTTTCAAAATGGTACCACCTCATTTTTCAAAAATACTAGACCACCTTGCATAGAAAATGTACCAACCGGGATATCTTAAACCTTTCCGTCCGCCCCTCGTGCCGAATCAGTAGGAAGTGTGTCAGATTTAAATTACAGGTACATGATCTGATACTCATGATTTTTCACAAAAATCATTTTTAGGTTCACAATATACTATTTCATCAGATATTCAATGCAAGGTTCGCGAGGCTCAGCCCCTAGCTAAGAATCTTCATGCCCGACGTTTTGACCATAGTTTGAAATGGGAATAAGAAATTCAAAACTGATTCGAACAATGTAAAACTTTCGCGTTATGTCATATTATGTGACATAGTTGCAAGAAAAAATATTAAACTTGGTATATTAATTGCATCTCAAAAAACACTTCTCAGAAATGAGCTATCATGTTCGAGCTTTCATGTTTTTTAAGCCAACGACCAATGTTATGGTCAGAATCGCGAAATAGTTTGCGATAATTTTCCCATATTATGCACGCATATGAATCATGGGATGACGAACAATGTTACATGAAAAAGTTTTTCTTTTCATCACACAAAACGCTATTTTCCATTTTCCGAGCGCAAAAAACAGTGTGTTTTGTGAAGCAACCACCAAATACAAATTTCAAAATGGTACTACCCTATTTTTCAAAAATACTAGACCATCTTGCAGGGAAAATATTCCAACCAGGTATCTTAAACCTTTCCCTCCGCCCCTCGTGAAATAGACAAAGTCCAAAAAATAAAGTAAAAAGAAAACATTTAGACGGTGGCACCAGGCTTGTACACGTACTTCGACTACGCGATCCTGTGCATGCGTGCCACTACGTACAAGCCAGAGCATCAAGATCACATTAAGACCGCATCACAACAGTATGCATGGTACTATTTGTTTTTACGCCCACACTATTTGAATTTGAATGATACATTCAATGGCTTTGGACCTGTTGTTAACAGGTTATTTATAAAGCGAGTCTGTTTCTAATATAAATGTAAAGACAATTAATTAAGCCTAATAATCTGATTATAGCTTATTTTTAACATTGCCGGGTTGGTCGTATAAGTGTGAAGCACCTGAAGAAGCTATATAATGACTGTCTTATACACCCGAGACGTTCTTGTTCTATCCCATTCCTGTGTGAAGTTGGTGTGATGTTTGTTGTCACAAAGTGCTGCTGAAACCGTGTGCCCACGATCTAAATAAAAAATGGGCTTTGTTACTCAAATCTACTACTCCCTCCAATTCATATTATTACTTGGCTCAGAGTTTTTAGATCTGAATGTATCTGAACATGTTTTAGTATTAGATACAACCGAATCTTGACAAATATGAGCCAACTAGCCAACTAATTTGCATCGGAGGGAGCAGTAGACTCTATTGTTATCAATGTCCCAATCTTTGCTTGCAAAACAACATTTTTTGTAAGATATGGGTCTATAGGGAAAAATATTTGAAGGGATTGGGACATTGGAGTGCTTCACCTAAAACGAGAAAAGACGGTGGATAATATATACTTTCAAATACTCTAGCTCTGATCTTTCCACGTACCTAGGGCGAATTGTTTGTGAAAAGATAACTTGAGGCAAGACGTGGATATTCCGCTTACATGCATATACTCCTTCCGTTTGAAAACATAAGATTTTTTAGCTTTGTAAAGAAAATATGTCTAGACGCCTTTTAATGTATGGTTCAAAAAGGTTCACTCCGAACCTACACTAAAAGTCATCTGGATACATTACATTCAAAAAGGTAAAACATCTTATATTATAAAACGGAGGGAGTAGGGTACACACGATGATGCTGTGGCATTAATGCCACTACAAGAATGGAGTGAGGCGCTGACGGCTAGGACGTAGGCCACGAGCTGGGCACCCCACGAATCTGGCCGTCGGTGTAGGATTTCCCTCCGCGTAGGATCGTTATGCTGACGGCAATGCCCTCGGCATAGCTTTCATAGCTACGCTGACGACAATGTCCTTGGCATAGCTATTTTTCCTTTTACCATATTAATCTTTGAAAAATCATAACTAAACTCACACTGGTGGAAAAATGGCTTCTAGTCCCGGTTCATAAGGGCCATTGGTCCAGGTTCCCGAACCGGGACCAATCACTCGGGACTAATGTTGGTCCTGGTTTGCGCACGAACCGGGACCAATGGGTCTCCACGTGGCAGCGCCAGAGACGGGCGGGGGTGGATCATTGGTCCCGGTTCTTGGCACGAACCGGGATCGTTGGTCTCTGTGCCGCGGCAAGATTTTCGGGCTATTTTTCTGCCGCGACAGGGTTTTGTGCCGCGGCAGGATTTTCGGGCTCTTTTTCTGCCGCGGCAGGATTTTTTTATCAATTTAATGGTACTACATATATACAGAAATAATGAAACCACGATATATATTACACATCATGCATGATCACAAATATATACACCGTCTCATCCGTCTTCTTGGTCGAAACATATTATAATTACAAACGATACTCTCACACGAATTTGATCTAATTTACATCTTGTTTTTTACACTTCACCCTTCCAAATGAAGCGGGTAATAGTATTCTCCTTTCGGATCTATGACTTGTTCTAACAAGAATCCGGTAATTTCCTCTTGAATTGCTTGCACGCGTTCTTGTGATAGAAGACCGTCCCGCATCCGTTCGATCTAATATAAAGAAGGGGATCAATTTATATGAATGAAACTAAACACAATTGGTGGTAATAAAATGAAGTTGTGATTATTGTTTATCGTACTTCAATTTTTTGATGTTCCGGTCTGCGCCCTTCTCTTTGGTCGTCTGGCGAATGAACTCGCAGACATAGTATCCACATAAGTTATTCCCGGCTTCCTGCCTCAAGCACTTTACGAGAACGGAGTTCAATAAAATAATAATCAAGTATGGTAATGGTGGTATTCAAACTAGAATCAAAGAGATGCGTGGATCTAGCAAGTAGTACTTACAGTCAATGGTTGAAATGTAAGCTTCTGGCTTCCAAACACCCCTAGTTTTGGCGGTGAATCGTTTTCAAACCTTCTGGAGGCATTCCTGCATGTCCGCCCACTTTTCTAATGGTGTACGTTTCGAGTCCAGGAGTTTTACTACTCCTGTGTCAACAACAATGATTAACAGAATATAGTGAAAGCTGGACACACTAACAAATTATAACACGAGTGAATTATACGCTTAACATCGTGTAAGCGAAAATAGAATGTGTACAAGACAGTAACACTCACCTAGCGTTGTAAGGAAATAGTATTTCCCTTCTGTTGCTGAAATGCTTCAACGCTTGGAACAAGTTATCCTCTGTCTCTTTGGGTTTTGTTTTTAGAGTAACTTCATCAACAAAATTACAGTCAACAAACCCAAGGTCATAGATTTGTCCTTTGTTGCATTCTTGAATCTTCATTCTGCATATGTAATTAGTATAGTGATTAGTAAGATTATACAAGCAACGAATGAGCTGAGCTAGAAAGACTTAATTACAGAAATTAATAATACTTACAAACAATAGGCACTGAAGATAGTTTTGTCGAGGGCGTCTTGTTGGTAAAACTGAAATAATTCTGGAAATTTGATCAGTAGGAAGCCCATCTCCATGATCCGTAATGGTGGTGTTTATATGCAGCATAGATCCAGTTTTTGGAATCAGCACAGGCTTGGATGTACCAGTTATGCAATCTTCGCATTTTGTTGGTAGATCTTTGACTAACTCGGGTTTTGACGAGAGGAGCCCCGTACTGGTACACGTATGCTGTTTCTTGGTACCCCTCGAACTCATCCATACGGCTCATGTACTCAGTAATAGACAGTCCATATAATTGGGCCTTTTCTCCGTACAGTCGAACAAACTCCGGATCAATGTTCCGATCATGCCGCTCCTGGGCTCTCCACTTATTGGTATTGTACACTTTGAGCGGTTTCGATCGATTGATTTTTCCGTTGTCTGAGCTGGGCAACTTCTTTCCCGACTCTCCGCTCTTTTGCCTCAGCCGACTTGGTAATAGAGCGATTATAGTCTAATGTGAGCACTATGGGTTGGGTGAAGCTGAATCTTAAGCGCGACTGCTTTGGCCTTTATCTTCTACGGTGACCGGGAAATATGCCTCTATCGGCTTTTTCTTGTTAGCCATTGTCAATCTTCCACTTTTCATAATGGGCAGCTGCGGCCCGCATCAGTTTCCTCATCTGTCTTCTCGCAAGGTAGCTTCTTCAGATTCTGATGAGGTACTTTTTGGAGGGGCGATAGCTTACGTTTCGTTGATCGGAACGTGCTCTTGCTGCTACTGGTGGTGCTGCCCCCCTTAGTATACTTCCGCTTTTGTCTCTGAGGCTCAGGGGACGGAGGCGGCTGACGCGGCGGGCGGAGACGGCTGAGGCGGCGATGGAGACGGTTGCGCTGAGTGGTGAGGCGGTGAAGGCGACAATTGCGTTGGAGAATGGTGATGGTGGCGGCGAAGGTGGATTGCTGCTCTGAGGAGTGGGTGGCCTTGGCGGCACATAATTTGGAAGCATGATGCGCTCCTTTGGCCATAGAATAGTCCCCCCTTTGGCTTCTCCTAGTTGAGTCATCTCCATATCTTCCCCTGCAGGGTGGTCTAGCTTCAGCTCCTCAAATCTTCCTTCAACTCATCCACCGTGACGACAGCGTACCTTTTGGTACCGGTCTGCAATGCCAAGTTGGGTTAGGCGCAATTGGTACCACCCTATGCCGACCGCCGCCGTCACCCTTAGTTCATACCCCACCATGCACCTTTAGCTCACAAGTTGTGGTCTCCATGATATCATCCACTAGGTAGCGTTAGGAGGAGATGTCATTCGGTGCATCATCATTACATCATGGAGCTGGCGGTGGAAGCGACGCTGCCTTTTCCGGATTTCGATAGGGCGCCTGGTACTCCTCGAATGGCAGCCTTCTTGAGACGTCCATTTTGGCATCAACTATTCTATGTCCATAAATCCAGTATTATTCATTGATTCTTTCCTTTGTGAAGAGAATCGTTCAGGAACGTTTCCATTGCGCTTCTCAATACTCTAATGCATGGTTCTGAATCCTCATCGTGTTTTTCACTATCTTCCAATTTCTCCATAATCGAGAAATATCACTAAAAGTGAGCTTTCTCAAGAATGTACCAAAATCCAAGCAATAGAAGTTTTGCTTCTCTTTTGGTTTCAGCTATGGATTTCGTATTCGAAGTTTCCAATGAATACTCTATAAGGACTTATTTCCTATTGTTTTGGTTATATCGAATAACCCCAAAACATTCATGACGATCCATACTAGATATGGAGCCGCTTTCACGAATCCAGATGGTTCACTATATGTTCTAACTAAGTGCTAACTATTTCTAACTAATGGTCTCTACATTTACACTACAACGATTTATTTGGCGCCATCTATTCACCCACTTTGATATCTAATATCACATTGTGATGCTTTGCATTTTGACGTTTCGAAACGCTTTGCATTTCACAATTTCTTTTATGCCAATCTTATAAAGTCGAATTTCATTACTATTGATCAAATTCTAGTAATTAGTTCTCTTTTATATTTATACACTTTGTTGATGAAACACTTTGATCATATCAAATAGTTTCATACTCATGTTTCCTTTGGTAAACTACTTTACACTTTTAAACAATCATATAATGATAATTACCATTTTCGTTAAAACACAATACATCGAATATGTATTTACTTTCAAGAATTCATTAAACACTTTGTATTCAAGTACTACACGATGTTCAAGTTATTTTGCCAAACTTAGGCATGATTCATATGTGATAAAAAATCAAATGACTTTCACATATTATCATATAACTTTGAATTTAAACAATGGTTTCATTCATCAATGGACATATCATTAAGTCTATTTCTACCTGCTTAAGGTATTCATCATTCCAGTATAACTGTTGCATTAAATCATTTCAATATTTACAAATGTTCATGCATTATCAATTAGTTTCAAACAACTAGGATAATTCATATATAATCAAACAAGTTATGAATACAAATAGAAATCATTCATAAAAGTGGAACAATGGTTTGTTACAAACTGATATGAATAACCGTCTCACTAAGTGTGAGACACACTAAAGAAGTTCACAATCTTTTGATTACAATAATCATCCTAAACCATAAACTAAGTGATAAATGTTGAGGGACAGTGCTGTTGGCCATCATCATCATGCTCACCATCAACACGCAACGTCACCTCCTCTCCAGCAAGCACCTCTCATGCAGAAGGAACTATTTTCAGTACAACAGAACAAGTATCAAATATACTTAACACTACAAATGTGTTTGCAAGATTATAACATTTATAAAATTGTATATCAAATATATACCTTTGTCATGGATGACCTCAGCGACAATGGGTCCAACCATCACATTCCTGAGATGTGATACGAACCTGTGGAATTCCATCGATTCCGCGTCGCCTCTCATAATGCAAGTCCTGACTTGTGCTTGGTAGCTTGGTGGCAGCGACCGCAGCACAACGCCATTTGCAAAAGAGCCCGTCATCCAGCTATCCAGGAAGTATGCATGCCTCATGTACGCATCATGCATGCGCTCCAAGTGGTCTTCAAGTGATGAGTTCTCCTCCATCTTAATGGAGCGGAAGTCTCCCATCAGCTCATGCTCCCATATGCGTGCTTGTTCCATGAAATGTGTCCTAAGATGTAGCATTACCGTACGAGGGTTGACATTACCCATGACATGCCGCAGTTCGTCCACCATTCCGAAACGCATTGTAACTGAAATGAAAGAGGCCATCTCCCGATGGTGATAGCGGTCTTCCCGCTGCTCTGGGGTCTCTAGGTGAATGGACTGATCCAAATCCATCTCGTCGAGTATGTAGTCAACCACGTCATTCTCGCTAAGGAGAACGTGGAGACGCGTAACCCACATAGAGAAGTTTGAGCCATCTAGTCTGAGCTTCTCTCCTTCTAACCAATCAATCGTCAACAGGAAAGGTGGCATCAGGGAGAACCTTTTCTACATTTATAATTGCAAAGAGGAATTTAGACTAAGTTTATAATTAAATGAGTTAATAATAACTCCACTCAGAAACACCTATCCCCAGAAGGGTTCCTAGTGATAACACAACCCCTTTCAGCCACATCTCCCCTGATCATCACGACCATCAATGTGGGTTCAAGGGTGGACGCTAAACGTCGGTCACATCATTCATGCGACTCGTGCTCGATCTTTCGACCATCCGCGTTCTGAGGCCACGTCTTTGTAACGTGCTAGGCTCGCCAACTCAACCTTAGTGTATTCGCTGTGCAACATGGCTTACACCCACTGTATGCGAACGTAGATGTGTCTAACACCCACGCTTGTACCGTGGATCGCCTCATACCGAAGAACTTTCTTGGTGGTGTACACTAAGGGGGAACCCAATCGTTGGTAATTTAACAGGGATCATCTTATTACGCTACCGTCGAGTATCTAATACTAGCACACAATAAGATATACAAAAAATAACATTGAATGAAAATGCGATGTGATATGGTCCTTCACGTTGTGATCTCCATCCGTCGTCACCAGATTCCGGTACCAGGGTTCCGGGGCCGTAGACACTAGGGTACCGGTGCCTTTCCGGCGTGGTAGTCCGTCACCTCCGTGACTATCTACTACTACGTAACATAAGGTAATCACTTTATCTTTGCCACAACCATATCACCAAGCAATGCCCCCTTGCAAAACAAAGTTAGACGCCTCTACTTTATCTTTGCATGTTTTACATGGCTGAATGGGCTTTCGCACAAGAACCGTCCTTACCTATGAACTTTCAGCACAACGCTGATCAAGTAGTTGTCTCTACTACACCCCTTTCGGGGCCCTCCGTTGTAAATGGCATACCAACTAATGCGAGAGAGACAGACACCCCCTAAGCCACTTTATATGGTACAAGCCGTATGTCAAGCGTGGACCAGTCTCACAAATGAATGCGTAAAGTCGGTTGGGGGCCGCTTCATCAAGCATTACTGCGGTATACACAAGTACACGTGGGAGGGGTAACAACTAAAAGATCAATGCCCACACGCTACATCTCGTGTGTTCTACCCGTACTAGCATTACTACGCATAGATCTAGCTCTAATACCACTGTACGGGTTCCGCATATGAAAACAATAATTTTTACCCTACGCCCCTGAACCCCTAATGTTACCAGGACCTATCTAGTAGTAATACAGTAATGGGAGGGGCTTTTCACGAACTTACCCTTGAAGACCGAAAAACGTTGTCAACACTCAGGAGAGCGTGGTTGATGTAGACGAGCCGAAGCCGACTTCAAGGTCGTGATGAAGTCCTTGCGCTCCAGCAGCTGCAACGACTTGAGTGCCTCAAGTGCGACACCTCGCGGGGAGTTACACACGTCCGGTGCCTGACAATGACTCCCGCTTCCCCAATCCGGCAGCAATTGCGGAAGTAGAGCTCCTGGATCTGAATCCCGCAGCACAACGGCGCTACGCGGTGAAGATATCTCTTGTTCGCGTTGTCCGAACTTGGGACCATGATCACGAGAGAGAGAGAGAGATAGTATCAATTGCAGGTCTTCCCAAAAGTGAGAAGACCTTTATTAAATATTGTGTGGATTTATCTGGCCAAATACCCCCACCATATAGGGGGAGGGGAGGTACTACCTCCCTCAAAGTCCCGGGGTGCGACTAAAGGAGAGGAGAGGGGCAGGGGTGGCGCCGCCGGCCACCCCCATGGGCCCCGCGCGGGGGTGGGGGGTGGGGGGGTGGGGGGGGGGGCTGGCCCACTAGGGCGTCGGCCACCCCCTCTGGCCCTTCTCCCTCTTAATTTCCCTAATGGGCCCTTTTCCCTCCGGAATTGGCCCATTAAGCCTTTTGACCTTTGAATTCATTTTCTCTTTTATTAAATAATTATGAATAAATGCTTAAATAAATATTTAACATTCATTGACATATTATTCAATCTCCGTGGCTATGGAACACCTTCCACCTCCACTACGGACTTACCGAAACCCTTCATGTTTTCTCTCTACTATTCTTTGGTCATTCTACCGATCCTATAAACACTCTGTAAGCATTATCAAACCTTTAAGCGTGATACCCTACGGTTCAGGAACACTCTAGACATGGTCGGGACACTCCCAGACCAATGATCGACAGAGGGACCTGGATGGCCATGTGACCCCTGTGCGTTCCCCGAAGATCTTTCGTCGTTTGAACCGGGACGGTCGTGTCTTATTTCCTTTGTCTCTCGATACTTGCATTGTCCGAGATCTGATCAATGACATCACCATGTCGTGTTCAATCTCGTTACCGAACAATGCTACTTGACTCGTTCCGGCAAGTGATATCCTTGTGATCAAATCACACGCTGCGCAGTTATTGGATATAACTTCTCCAAGTTGGCCCTTGAGTATCTTTCCGTCACGTGGATGGACAAATCTCGCTCTTGACATATATACCTCCACGGTTTCCTCCAAGTATCTGAATACACCTTCATAACCACTGTATTACCAAGTGGCGCTTGATGTTATCTAAGCACTCTCGGGAGACAGTGATTGATATATCCTCACGGTCTAAGGAATAGTCTACGAGGATCCATTTCTAATCATCGTAACTTGAACTTCGTGACATGATCGGGTCATGATGTTTAGGTTGGGTATTGATCCATCATGTCATTATCAGAATGAGTTGACACCATTTCCAACTGGCATAAATGCCACATGATCAGGAAACTTGATCATCTGTTGACCAATGAACCAGTGACTAGAGTTTCACTGGGAACCCCTGATTGTTTTTGTATATCACACGTGTACTGATGTTTCCACTCAACACAGTTATAGCATGATATAAAACTTAATCATAAACTTTATGAAATATGATAATAGTCCTTATTACTATTTGTCTCTAGGGCATATTTCCAACAGATTCAAACCTACTCCGATGGCAAAGCCGTCGGATATTTTCTCTTTTTAAAAATGATTCGAACAATGTAAAACCTTAGCGCTGTATCATATTATGTGACATAGTTGCAAGGAAGAATATCAAACTTGGTATATTGATTGCATCTTTAAAAAAACCTTTTTAGAAATGAGCTATCATGTTTGAGGTTTCATGGCTTTCAGGCCAAACGACCAATGTTATATCCAGAATCACGACATAGTTTATGATAATGTTCCCATATTATGCATGCATGTGCATTATGGGATGATAAACAATATTGCAGTAGCAAGTTTTCCTTTTCGATGCACGAAAAAGCCATTTTTCATTTTCTGAGTGCCAAAAACAGGTGTTTTGTGAAGCAACCACCAAATAAAAGTTTCAAAATGGTACCAACTCATTTTTCAAAAATACTAGACCACCTTGCATAGAAAATGTACCAACCGGGATATCTTAAACCTTTCCGTCCGCCCCTCGTGCCGAATCAGTAGGAAGTGTGTCAGATTTAAATTACAGGTACATGATCTGATACTCATGATTTTTCACAAAAATCATTTTTAGGTTCACAATATACTATTTCATCAGATATTCAATGCAAGGTTCGCAAGGCTCAGCCCCTAGCTAAGAATCTTCATGCCCGACGTTTTGACCATAGTTTGAAATGGGAATAAGAAATTCAAAACTGATTCGAACAATGTAAAACTTTCGCGTTATGTCATATTATGTGACATAGTTGCAAGAAAAAATATTAAACTTGGTATATTAATTGCATCTCAAAAAAAACTTCTCAGAAATGAGCTATCATGTTCGAGCTTTCATGTTTTTTAAGCCAACGACCAATGTTATGGTCAGAATCGCGAAATAGTTTGCGATAATTTTCCCATATTATGCACGCATATGAATCATGGGATGACGAACAATGTTACATGAAAAAGTTTTTCTTTTCATCACACAAAACGCTATTTTCCATTTTCCGAGCGCAAAAAACAGTGTGTTTTGTGAAGCAACCACCAAATACAAATTTCAAAATGGTACTACCCTATTTTTCAAAAATACTAGACCATCTTGCAGGGAAAATATTCCAACCAGGTATCTTAAACCTTTCCCTCCGCCCCTCGTGAAATAGACAAAGTCCAAAAAATAAAGTAAAAAGAAAACATTTAGACGGTGGCACCAGGCTTGTACACGTACTTCGACTACGCGATCCTGTGCATGCGTGCCACTACGTACAAGCCAGAGCATCAAGATCACATTAAGACCGCATCACAACAGTATGCATGGTACTATTTGTTTTTACGCCCACACTATTTGAATTTGAATGATACATTCAATGGCTTTGGACCTGTTGTTAACAGGTTATTTATAAAGCGAGTCTGTTTCTAATATAAATGTAAAGACAATTAATTAAGCCTAATAATCTGATTATAGCTTATTTTTAACATTGCCGGGTTGGTCGTATAAGTGTGAAGCACCTGAAGAAGCTATATAATGACTGTCTTATACACCCGAGACGTTCTTGTTCTATCCCATTCCTGTGTGAAGTTGGTGTGATGTTTGTTGTCACAAAGTGCTGCTGAAACCGTGTGCCCACGATCTAAATAAAAAATGGGCTTTGTTACTCAAATCTACTACTCCCTCCAATTCATATTATTACTTGGCTCAGAGTTTTTAGATCTGAATGTATCTGAACATGTTTTAGTATTAGATGTAACCGAATCTTGACAAATATGAGCCAACTAGCCAACTAATTTGCATCGGAGGGAGCAGTAGACTCTATTGTTATCAATGTCCCAATCTTTGCTTGCAAAACAACATTTTTTGTAAGATATGGGTCTATAGGGAAAAATATTTGAAGGGATTGGGACATTGGAGTGCTTCACCTAAAACGAGAAAAGACGGTGGATAATATATACTTTCAAATACTCTAGCTCTGATCTTTCCACGTACCTAGGGCGAATTGTTTGTGAAAAGATAACTTGAGGCAAGACGTGGATATTCCGCTTACATGCATATACTCCTTCCGTTTGAAAACATAAGATTTTTTAGCTTTGTAAAGAAAATATGTCTAGACGCCTTTTAATGTATGGTTCAAAAAGGTTCACTCCGAACCTACACTAAAAGTCATCTGGATACATTACATTCAAAAAGGTAAAACATCTTATATTATAAAACGGAGGGAGTAGGGTACACACGATGATGCTGTGGCATTAATGCCACTACAAGAATGGAGTGAGGCGCTGACGGCTAGGACGTAGGCCACGAGCTGGGCACCCCACGAATCTGGCCGTCGGTGTAGGATTTCCCTCCGCGTAGGATAGTTATGCTGACGGCAATGCCCTCGGCATAGCTTTCATACCTACGCTGATGACAATGTCCTTGGCATAGCTATTTTTCCTTTTACCATATTAATCTTTGAAAAATCATAACTAAACTCACACTGGTGGAAAAATGGCCTCTAGTCCCGGTTCATAAGGGCCATTGGTCCAGGTTCCCGAACCGGGACCAATCACTCGGGACTAATGTTGGTCCTGGTTTGCGCACGAACCGGGACCAATGGGTCTCCACGTGGCAGCGCCAGAGACGGGCGGGGGTGGATCATTGGTCCCGGTTCTTGGCACGAACCGGGATCGTTGGTCTCTGTGCCGTGGCAAGATTTTCGGGCTATTTTTCTGCCGCGACAGGGTTTTGTAACGCGGCAGGATTTTCGGGCTCTTTTTCTGCCGCGGCAAGATTTTTTTATCAATTTAATGGTACTACATATATACAGAAATAATGAAACCACGATATATATATTACACATCATGCATGATCACAAATATATACACCGTCTCATCCGTCTTCTTGGTCGAAACATATTATAATTACAAACGATACTCTCACACGAATTTGATCTAATTTACATCTTGTTTTTTACACTTCACCCTTCCAAATGAAGCGGGTAATAGTATTCTCCTTTCGGATCTATGACTTGTTCTAACAAGAATCCGGTAATTTCCTCTTGAATTGCTTGCACGTGTTCTTGTGATAGAAGACCGTCCCGCATCCGTTCGATCTAATATAAAGAAGGGGATCACTTTATATGAATGAAACTAAACACAATTGGTGGTAATAAAATGAAGTTGTGATTATTGTTTATCGTACTTCAATTTTTTGATGTTCCGGTCTGCGCCCTTCTCTTTGGTCGTCTGGCGAATGAACTCGCAGACATAGTATCCACATAAGTTATTCCCGGCTTCCTGCCTCAAGCACTTTACGAGAACGGAGTTCAATGAAAATAATAATCAAGTATGGTAATGGTGGTATTCAAACTAGAATCAAAGAGATGCGTGGATCTAGCAAGTAGTACTTACAGTCAATGGTTGAAATGTAAGCTCTGGCTTCCAAACACCCCTAGTTTTGGCGGTGAATCGTTTTCAAACCTTCTGGAGGCATTCCTGCATGTCCGCCCACTTTTCTAATGGTGTACGTTTCGAGTCCAGGAGTTTTACTACTCCTGTGTCAACAACAATGATTAACAGAATATAGTGAAAGCTGGACACACTAACAAATTATAACACGAGTGAATTATACGCTTAACATCGTGTAAGCGAAAATAGAATGTGTACAAGACAGTAACACTCACCTAGCGTTGTAAGGAAATAGTATTTCCCTTCTGTTGCTGAAATGCTTCAACGCTTGGAACAAGTTATCCTCTGTCTCTTTGGGTTTTGTTTTTAGAGTAACTTCATCAACAAAATTACAGTCAACAAACCCAAGGTCATAGATTTGTCCTTTGTTGCATTCTTGAATCTTCATTCTGCATATGTAATTAGTATAGTGATTAGTAAGATTATACAAGCAACGAATGAGCTGAGCTAGAAAGACTTAATTACAGAAATTAATAATACTTACAAACAATAGGCACTGAAGATAGTTTTGTCGAGGGCGTCTTGTTGGTAAAACTGAAATAATTCTGGAAATTTGATCAGTAGGAAGCCATCTCCATGATCGTAATGGTGGTGTTTATATGCAGCATAGATCCAGTTTTTGGAATCAGCACAGGCTTGGATGTACCAGTTATGCAATCTTCGCATTTTGTTGGTAGATCTTTGACTAACTCGGGTTTGACGAGAGGAGCCCCGTACTGGTACACGTATGCTGTTTCTTGGTACCCCTCGAACTCATCCATACGGCTCATGTACTCAGTAATAGACAGTCCATATAATTGGGCCTTTTCTCCGTACAGTCGAACAAACTCCGGATCAATGTTCCGATCATGCCGCTCCTGGGCTCTCCACTTATTGGTATTGTACACTTTGAGCGGTTCGATCGATTGATTTTTCCGTTGTCTGAGCTGGGCAACTTCTTTCCCGACTCTCCGCTCTTTTGCCTCAGCCGACTTGGTAATAGAGCGATTATAGTCTAATGTGAGCACTATGGGTTGGTGAAGCTGAATCTTAAGCGCGACTGCTTTGGCTTTATCTTCTACGGTGACCGGGAAATATGCCTCTATCGGCTTTTTCTTGTTAGCCATGTCAATCTTCCACTTTTCATAATGGGCAGCTGCGGCCGCATCAGTTTCCTCATCTGTCTTCTCGCAAGGTAGCTTCTTCAGATTCTGATGAGGTACTTTTTGGAGGGGCGATAGCTTACGTTTCGTTGATCGGAACGTGCTCTTGCTGCTACTGGTGGTGCTGCCCCCCTTAGTATACTTCCGCTTTTGTCTCTGAGGCTCAGGGGACGGAGGCGGCTGACGCGGCGGCGGAGACGGCTGAGGCGGCGATGGAGACGGTTGCGCTGAGTGGTGAGGCGGTGAAGGCGACAATTGCGTTGGAGAATGGTGAGGTGGCGGCGAAGGTGGATTGCTGCTCTGAGGAGTGGGTGGCCTTGGCGGCACATAATTTGGAAGCATGATGCGCTCCTTTGGCCATAGAATAGTCCCCCCTTTGGCTTCTCCTAGTTGAGTCATCTCCATATCTTCCCCTGCAGGGTGGTCTAGCTTCAGCTCCTCAAAATCTTCCTTCACCTCATCCACCGTGACGACAGCGTACCCTTTTGGTACCGGTCTGCAATGCCAAGTTGGGTTAGGCGCAATTGGTACCACCATGCCGACCGCCGCCGTCACCCTTAAGTTCATAACCTGCACCTTTAGCTCACAAGTTGTGGTCTCCATGATATCATCCACTAGGTAGCGTTAAGGAGGAGATGTCATCGGTGCATCATCATTAACATCATGGAGCTGCGTGGAAGCGACGCTGCTTTTCTTATTCGATAGGGCGCCGGTACCCTCGAATGCAGCTTCTTGATACGTCCATTTTGCATCACTATTCTATGTCATAATTCAGTATTATTCATTGATATATTTCGTATTGAGAGGTGATACTTATGTTATTTCATCTGTTTTTGCATGGTTGATGACTTTTGGAGCATGGACCGCTGCAGTCAGGATTCTGATGGAAAAGGCGCTGTTTGGAGGCAAAATTCGCGAAGATCAGAAAATCTGGAAAAATATACGGAAAATCCTATTTTTCCAGAAGACTAAGGATGCCAGAAGACGGAGTAGAGATGGGCCACAGGGGGCCCACACCACCCCCTAGCGCGGGCAACCCTAGGCCACGCCAGCAGGTGGTGTGACCGTCCTGGCCCACCTCTGGCTCTCCCCTCTAGCGTATATCATCCTCCCGAAACCCTAAGACTCGGGGAGCGACCATAGAAAGATTCCGCCGCCTCTGCGGTGCGGAAAACATTGAGAGAGAAAGATCTCTCCGGCAGACAGATTTCTGCTGGGCGAATTCCTTCCCGGAGAGGGGAGATCGTCGCCATCAACACCACCATCAATCTGGACTTCATCGGGATCATCATCATCATCACCACCATCATCACCATCAGCACCCTCATCACCATCTCCATATTGCTGTAACAATTGGGTTGAATCTTGCATAGTTCATAGGGGAACTTTCCCGGTGTTGATTACTCTTTGTAGTTGATGCTATTGAGTGAACCATTGAATTATCGTTTATGTTCAGATTGTTATACATCATTATTCCATCTCTGATCATGATCCATATGATGTCTTATGAGTAGTTCGTTTTGTTCTTGAGGACATGGGAGAAGTCATGTTGTTAGTAGTGGAGTTGTGTTGAGAAAGATTCAATAGTTTGATATTTAAGTTGTGGTGTACTTCTTCTAGTGGTGTCATGTGAACGTCGACTACATGACACTTCACCTATATGGGCCTAGGGGAATGCATTTTGTATTTGGCTACTAATCGTAGGGGTTGCCTGAGTGATAGAAACCTAAACCCCCGTTAGGAAACCATTGCACAAGGGATGTAAGGGTCTTAGAGTTTAAAACTATGGTTAGGTTTCTACCTTAATTATTTTCTTGTACTTACGGATGTTTGCAAGGGGTATAATCACAAGTATGTATTAGTCCTGGATGGGTCGGTACATTAGCACAGGTTCACCCACACAACACTTAGCAAGCTAAAGAAGATTAATCAACTATATGAAGCGAAAGCACTTGACAGTCTTCCCATGTGTCCCCGAGAATGTTTGGTCATCTTAAGTAATACAACCGGCTTGTCCTTTGCTGCATAAAGGATTGGGACACTTGCTGCATTTATTCCTACTGTCTTTTATTTACTCGTACTTTGTTTACTTGATCTATCAAAAACCCCTAAAAATCCGTTTGCTAAGTATTTGCAGAGAATTCCTGATCCATACCACTAGCCAGCACCTTCTGCTCCTCGTTGGGTTCGACAATCTTACTTATCGAAAATAATGCGATACACCCTCTATACTTGTGGGTCATCAAGACTATTTTCTAGCGCCGTTGCCGGGGAGTGAAGCGCTATTGGAGAGTGGAACTGGTAAAGGAAACTTCTACTGTGAGTATTGTTTACTTCTGCTAGTTGCTTTATTTTATTATGGATAATTCGCTGAGTTTCTTATTTGGTAATGCTACTACCACTGCTAAGGTAGTAGATAAGCCACCACCTGCTGAGAATGATGTTTTCAAAATACCTACAAGAATTATCGATCGTGTTATGGATAACTACTATGTTGGGGATGGAACTGTCCATCCTGGTGATCATTTGCTCTTTATACACGAATTATGTGGGTTGTTCAAGTGTGCAGGTATTACTACATATCAAGTTAAGAAGAAGTTATTCTCATTATCGCTGAAAGGAAGAGCTGAGGAATGGTATAAGCTGCTGAAGAATGGTCAAGCTCTGGAATGGGAGGAAATAGTGCCTCTCTTTTATTCAAAATTTTATCCTCCTAGTGAAATTCATAAAGATCGGAATCAAATATACAACTTTTGGCCTCTTGATGGAGAGAGGATAGCTCAAGCTTGGGGGAGATTGAAGTTACTAATTCTCAAATGTCCCATTCATAAGCTCCCCAACAATATTATTATCAATAACTTTTATGCAAGGCTCCCTATACATGACAAAGATTTATTGGACGCTTCTTGTGCTGGATCATTCACTCGCATGGGAAAAGAAGCTAAATGGGATCTTCTGCACCGTATTCAAGATAATGCTGAAGCTTGGGAGAATGACAAAGAAAGAAAGTCAGGTATAAATTATGATTATGAATGCATTGAATCTTTTATGGGAACTGATGACTTTCAAAATATTAAAAATGCTGATGGTCTAGACTCTCAAGCTATTGCTTCTTATTTTAAGGCTTTTGCTTCCTACATTGAAGTGCCTAAGAAGAAGTGGAATAAGTGTCATGAACCTTATAAATATATTTCTAAGAGTGTTCCTACAAGAAATACTGGAGTTTATACTGCTAATCATGTCTTACCTGAACCTTATATTGAGAAAATGCCTTTCCCAGTTAAGGTAAAGGAACATTCTCTGATGGCTAGTATGGTAGATGAAAGTATGAATAAAGCTGTTGAAACTGATAAACAAATGGTTGGTGAACCTATAATAGCAAATGTGAAAGACTTTGTTACTAACTATGAAGAAGAGGGACACACTATCCTTTGTAGGGATACCTCTAATATTGTTTCACAAAGTAGTATTGTGAGAGCTAGCATTCCTGTGTTTTCTGTTAGAATAAGTGATCATTGCTATGATGGTCCTTGTGATAGCTATATTGTTAAGTTTATGCATGATACTGAAAGTTACTATGAGAGAGGGAAAAGTGTTCTTATGTATCTCAATAATATCAAGTTTCCTCGTTTTATGCTGAAAGTTTTTATGTTGCACTTCTTTTGCCTTCTTATGCAAGTTGCCTCTGGTTTCAACAACTTGTTTGTTTACAAAATTTCCTTGCATAGGAAGTGGGTTAGACTTAAATGTGTGTGTGTGTGTGTTTGCTTCTTAATGCTCTCTTTCACTTCAATTCATATTCCTATGTGAGCATCTCCAAAATTATCATGCCCATCTTAATGGCTATAAAGAAAGAGCTTTATGGGAGACAACCCAATTTGTTTTTGCTTTCAGTTTGTTTTTGTTTCTTTGAGTCTTGGAAGTTATTACTTCGGTAATAACCGCTCCTTATCCGCTTTGTTTGGTTTTTGTGTCAAGATCAACCTCTAATGAGAGAGAAGTAAGATTTGGGAAGTTGCTGTCCCGAAACAGATTTTTGTGCTTCACCGTAAAACTTTGTGAGAGATCTCTGTATGTCGGATAGTGCTGTAATTTTGTGTGATTATGCCCCAGGTTGTTATTTAACTTTCGTTAGTTTTGCACTTTTTTATTTGAGCAACATAAGAGTTTCGAAAAAATTGATCTTTACCTGCTGGTCTGTTTTGACAGATTTTGCCACTCGTGCATTTGCTTCTTTATTCGATTTCCTTTTTTAATTCTTTTTGGGTTTTAGGAAGGAGCTGATACAGTAGCTTATGTTTTGATGGTTTTCAGTTGAAAGTGGACTCAAAAGGTTCTATCACTTCACTTATACTAATGTTCCTAATGAGAACTGTGTGAATATTGTGTGAAAGAAATTTCCAGGAAGTGGAGATAATGGTGTAACAAGGAAGAGAAGGGTTTTATGACTCAAGTAATAAGTATATATGAAGATGAAGATATTGATGTTATTCAAGTGGTGACTCCGAAAGAATCAACTAAATACCAAATTCATAGTGGACTGCCATGACGGGGATGCGACACTGTCAAGGCTAGGCCGATGGCTTAGCCGTCTGCCTACGTTTCCGTAGGGGTTCCCCGTATGAAAACAATAATTTTTACCCTATTCCTCTGAACCCCTGATGTTGCCAGGAACTATCTATTAGTAATACAGTAACGGGAGGGGCTTTTAGCGAACTAACCCTTGAAGACCAAAAAGCGTTGTGAACACTCAGGAGAGCATGGTTGATGTAGATGAGCCGAAGCCGACCTCAAGGTCGTGATGAAGTCCTTGCGCTCCAGCGGCTCCAACGACTTGAGTGCCTCAAGTGCGACACCTCGCGGGATGTTACACACGTCTGATGCCTGATGATGACTCCCGCTTCCTCGATCCAGCAGCAGTTGCGGAAGTAGAGCTCCTGGATCCAAATCCCGCAGCGCGATGACGCTCCGAGGTGAAGATATCTCTCGTTCGCGCAGTCCGAACTTGGGACCACGGTCACAGAGAGAGAGAGAGAATATCAATTGGAGGTCATTCCAAAAGTAAGAAGACCTTTATTGAATATTGTGTGTATTTATCTTGCCAAATACCCCCACTATATATAGGGGGAGGGGAGGTACTACCTCCCTCAATGTCCCGGGGTGGGACTAAAGGAGAGGAGAGGGGGAGGGGTGGCGCCGCCAGCCACCCCCACGGGCCCCGCGTGTGAGGGCTGCCCCACTAGGGCACCGACCACCCCCTCCGGCCCTTCCCCCTCTTACCTTTCCCTAATGGGCCCTATTCCCCCCGCAATTGGCCCATTAAGCCTTTTGACCTTTGAATTGATTTTCTCTTTTATTAAATAATTATGAATAAATGCTTAAATCAATATTTAACATTCATTCACATATTATTTAATCTCCGTGGCTATGGAACACCTTCCACCTCCACTCCGGACTTCCTCCGGACTTATCGAAACCCTTCCGGTTTTCTCTCTACTATTCTTTGGTGATTCTACCAATCCTATAAACACTCCTAAGCATCATCAAACCCTTAAGCGTGATACCCTATGGTTCGGGAACACTCCAGATATGGTCGGGACACTCCCGGACCAATGATCGACAAAGGGACCTGGATGACCATGTGACCCCTGTGCGTTCCATGAAGATCTTTCGTCGTTTGAACCGAGACGGTCGTGTCTTATTTCCTTTGTCTCTCGATACTTGCATTGCCCGAGATCTGATCAATGACATCACCATGTCGTGTTCAATCTCGTTACCGAACAATGCTACTTGACTCGTTTTGACAAGTGATATCCCTGTGATCAAATCACACGCTGTGCAGCTATTGGATATAACTTCCCCAAGTGGGCCCTTGAGTATCTTTCCGTCACGTGGATGGACAAATCCTGCTCTTGACATATATTGCCTCTACGGTTTCCTCCGAGTACCTGAACACACCTTTATAACCACTGTATTACCAAGTGGCGCTTGATGCTATCTAAGCACTCCCGAGAGACAGTAATTGATAAAGCCTCACGGTCTAAGGAATAGTCTATGAGGTTCCATTTCTAATCATCGTTTCTTGAACTTCGTGCAATGATCGGGCCACGATGTTTAGGTTGGGTATTGGTTCATCATCTCATTCTCAGAATGAGTTGACTCCATTTCCAACTAGCATAAATGCCACATGATCAGGAAACTTGATCATCTGTTGACCAATGAACCAATGACTAGAGTTTCACTGGGAACCCTTGGTTGTTTGTCTATCACACGTGTATTAATGTTTCCACTCAAGACAGTTATAGCATGATGTAAAACTTAATCATAAACTTTATGAAATATGATAATAGTCCTTATTACTATTTGTCTCTAGGGCATATTTCCAACAGTCTCCCACTTGCACTAGAGTACAAATAAACTAGCTACATTTGTTCTTAATCATTGGCACCATATCCGGTACCCTGAATATGCTTGCTCATGGAAGAGGTTGAGTCTTGGGTATGTACTTTACAGTCCAAATCCTTTGCAACTTACTAATGTCACCTTGATTAACATTAATACTTTATCATCACATGATAACATCTGTGTGTATGCATCGTCGCTATGGAAGCAGAACAAGGCCTGATTCCAGGAGCCTATAGTGACTTTAGATCAACCTCGAGGGCTTTCTCATTGGCACTATGCCCTGGGACACATCATTCTACGTTAAAAGCGAACTAGCCCCACCATAACATTATACAACACTTTAGATGGTACCCTTATCTATTATTATAAACGTAATTATCGAAACTCGAGTGTATTATGATGCAACTTTCGATGTTTTGTTCTCCTTGCTTCCTACTTGACTCTAATCAGTATTTACAGGAGATTCCAACATATTCCCTTATAACATAACCCTTTATGTTTTAAGATATGTCATCCTTTATGGATTTGGAAAATGTGTCTGTAGTATTCTATTAGACACTGCAAACAAACCTAGCTCAACGTTCTGCGATTCAAACTTAATCACTTTTAAATGTTTCTTATTGGATCATATATTATGTCAAGTTATCATCATGGTTTTCAAGATAGAACCTATGTCTCGACATAGTGGATGATGATCATCCTTTCTTTCTTTCAACCATTGATGTTAAACTTAATACTATTCCTAACTTGAGTTATTAAGGACTAGTTCCTTAATTAACTTCTGTTCTGAAACCCTTTTCAGAATCTCTTAAGGAATACTACATAATATCATAATACACTTATTATCAACTTCTACTCCTTATAAATCATTATTTATTGGTACTTCCGCTTTTATTCTTAACCCACTTAAGAATTACTCTATAAGCTCCCACTCAAAATATGTTCCTAAAATATTTGGGTATGAGTCATTACTCCTACTCAAACTATGTTCCTACATATTTGAATTTGAGACTTATATTGCTCCCACTCAAAAATATGTCATTCACATATTCTTTTAGGAAGACTTTTATAGCTCCCACTCAATTTTATGCAAATTGCATATCCACTCACTATTTTGAACGGTTTGAAAATCCTCTGATCAAATATCAAACTTGGAGATTTACTATGAGATACTAGTACTTTTACTAGTTTTAATTCCACTAGACATTTAGCACACTTGAATGAAATTCATTTGAATTCCTCCAATACTTGACAAATCGTGCTTTTGTCATTCACCCCCTTTTCCACTATGGCTTTGCAGTCATTTGGGAAAATTCAAGTAACCCCTTTTACTTGTGAAATTCAGCAATGAATTGCTTTCTAATCTCAAGGGAATTTTCTTTGGGATTTCTCATAAATTTAGTTTACCATTATTTCCTTAATAGTTCGTAGGTATGTCATATTCCAAGAATTATGACAAATGATTCACAAATGTCTCCATACAAGATATGGATTATATTTTGAATCCTACTTCATGTAGTGAAAACACCAGAGGGGAAAACACAATGATCATTATCATTGATTCTTTCCTTTGTGAAGAGAATCGTTCAGGAACGTTTTCCATTGCGCTTCTCAATACTCTAATGCATGGTTCTGAATCCTCATCGTGTTTTTCACTATCTTCCAATTTCTCCATAATCGAGAAATATCACTAAAAGTGAGCTTTCTCAAGAATGTACCAAAATCAAAGCAATACAAGTTTTGCTTCTCTTTTGGTTTCAGCTATGGATTTCGTATTCGAAGTTTCCAATGAATACTCTATAAGGACTTATTTGCTATTGTTTTGGTTATATCGTATAACCCCAAAACATCCACGACGATCCATACTAGATATGGAGCCGCTTTCACGAATCAAGATGGTTCACTATATGTTCTAACTAAGTGATAACTATTTCTAACTAATGGTCTCTACATTTACACTACAACGATTTATTTGGCGCCATCTATTCACCCACTTTGATATCTAATATCACATTGTGACGCTTTGCATTTTGACGTTTCAAAACGCTTTGCATTTCACAATTTCTTTTATGCCAATCTTATAAAGTCGAATTTCATTACTATTGATCAAATTCTAGTAATTAGTTCTCTTTTATATTTATACACTTTGTTGATGAAACACTTTGATCATATCAAATAGTTTCATACTCATGTTTCCTTTGGTAAACTACTTTACACTTTTAAACAATCATATAATGATAATTACCATTTTCGTGAAAACACAATACATCGAATATGTATTTACTTTCAACAATTCATTAAACACTTTGTATTCAAGTACTACACGATGTTCAAGTTATTTTGCCAAACTTAGGCATGATTCATATGTGATAAAAAATCAAATGACTTTCACATATTATCATATAACTTTGAATTTAAACAATGGTTTCATTCATTAATGAACATATCATTAAGTCTATTTCTACCTGCTTAAGGTATTCATCATTCCAATATAACTGTTGCATTAAATCATTTCAATATTTTACAAATGTTCATGCATTATCAATTAGTTTCAAACAACTAGGATAATTCATATATAATCAAACAAGATATGAATACAAATAGAAATCATTCATAAAAGTGGAACAATGGTTTGTTACAAACTGATATGAATAACCGTCTCACTAAGTGTGAGACACACTAAAGAAGTTCACAATCTTTTCACTACAATAATCATCCTAAACCATAAACTAAGTGATAAATGTTGAGGGACAATGTTGTTGGCCATCATCATCATGCTCACCATCAACACGCAACGTCACCTCCTCTCCAGCAAGCACCTCTCATGCAGAAGGAACTGTTTTCAATAAAACAGAACAAGTATCAAATATACTTAACACTACAAATGTGTTTGCAAGATTATAACATTTATAAAATTGTATATCAAATATATACCTTTGTCATGGATGACCTCAGCGACAATGGGTCCAACCATCACATTCCTGAGATGTGATACGAACCTGTGGAATTCCATCGATTCCGCGTCGCCTCTCATAATGCAAGTCCTGACTTGTGCTTGGTAGCTTGGTGGCAGCGACCGCAGCACAACGCCATTTGCAAAAGAGCCCGTCATCCAGCTATCCAGGAAGTATGCATGCCTCATGTACGCATCATGCATGCGCTCCACGTGGTCGTCAAGTGATGAGTTCTCCTCCATCTTAATGGAGCGGAAGTCTCCCATCAGCTCATGCTCCCATATGCGTGCTTGTTCCATGAAATGTGTCCTAAGCTGTAGCATTACCATACGAGGGTTGACATTACCCATGACATGCCACAATTCGTCCACCATTCCGAAACGCATTGTAACTGAAATGAAGGAGGCCATCTCCCGATGGTGATAGCGGTCTTCCCGCTGCTCTGGGGTCTCTAGGTGAATGGGCTGATCCAAATCTATCTCGTCAAGTATGTAGTCAACCACGTCATTCTCGCTAAGGAGAACGTGGAGACGCGCAACCCACATAGAGAAGTTTGATCCATCTAGTCTGAGCTTCTCTCCTTCTAACCAATCAATCGTCAACAGGAAAGGTGGCATCAGGGAGAACCTTTTCTACATTTATAATTGCAAAGAGGAATTTAGACTAAGTTTATAATTAAATGAGTTAATAATAACTCCACTCAGAAACACCTATCCCCAGAAGGGTTCCTAGTGATAACACAACCCCTTTCAGCCACATCTCCCCTGATCATCACGACCATCAATGTGGGTTCAAGGGTGGACGCTAAACGTCGGTCACATCATTCATGCGACTCGTGCTCGATCTTTCGACCATCCTTGTTCTGAGGCCACGTCTTTGTAACGTGCTAGGCTCGCCAACTCAACCTTAGTGTATTCGCTGTGCAACATGGCTTACACCCACTGTATGCGAACGTAGATATGTCTAACTCCCACGCTTGTACCGTGGATCGCCTCATACCGAAGAACTTTCTTGGTGGTGTACACTAAGGGGGAACCCAATCGTTGGTAATTTTAACAGGGATCATCTTATTACGCTACCGTCGAGTATCTAATACTAGCACACAATAAGATATACAACCAATAACATTGAATGAAAATGCGATGTGATATGGTCCTTCACGTTGTGATCTCCATCCGTCGTCACCAAATTCCGGTACCAGGGTTCCGGGGCCGTAGACACTAGGGTACCGGTGCCTTTCCGGCGTGGTAGTCCTTCACCTCCGTGACTATCTACTACTACGTAACATAAGGTAATCACTTTATCTTTGCCAAAACCATATCACAAAGCAATGCCCCCTTGCAAAACAAAGTTAGACGCCTCTACTTTATCTTTGCATGTTTTACATGGCTGAATGGGCTTTCGCACAAGAACCGTCCTTACCTATGAACTTTCAGCACAACGCTGATCAAGTAGTTGTCTCTACTACACCCCTTTCGGGGCCCTCTGTTGTAAATGGCATACCAACTAATGCGAGAGAGACAGACACCCCCTAAGCCACTTTATATGGTACAAGCCGTATGTCAAGCGTGGACCAGTCTCACAAATGAACGCGTAAAGTCGGTTGGGGGCCGCTTCATCAAGCATTACTGCGGTATACACAAGTACACGTGGGAGGGTAACAACTAAAAGATCAATGCCCACACGCTACATCTCGTGTGTTCTACCCGTACTAGCATTACTACGCATAGATCTAGCTCTGATACCACTGTACGGGTTCCGCATATGAAAACAATAATTTTTACCCTACGCCCCTGAACCCCTAATGTTACCAGGACCTATCTAGTAGTAATACAGTAATGGGAGGGGCTTTTCACGAACTTACCCTTGAAGACCGAAAAACGTTGTCAACACTCAGGAGAGCGTGGTTGATGTAGCCGAGCCGAAGCCGACTTCAAGGTCATGATGAAGTCCTTGCGCTCCAGTAGCTGCAACGACTTGAGTGCCTCAAGTGTGACACCTCGCGGGGAGTTACACACGTCCGGTGCCTAACGATGACTCCCGCTTCCCCAATCCAGCAGCAATTGCGGAAGTAGAGCTCCTGGATCTGAATCCCGCAGCACAACGGCGCTACGCGGTGAAGATATCTCTTGTTCGCGTTGGCCGAACTTGGGACCACGATCACGAGAGAGAGAGAGAGATAGCATCAATTGCAGGTCTTCCCAAAAGTGAAAAGACCTTTATTGAATATTGTGTGTATTTATCTGGCCAAATACCCCCACTATATAGGGGGAGGGGAGGTACTACCTCCCTCAAAGTCCCGGGGTGCGACTAAAGGAGAGGAGAGGGGCAGGGGTGGCACCGCCGGCCACCCCCATGGGCCCCGCGCGGGGGTGGGGGGGCTGGCCCACTAGGGTGTCGGCCACCCCCTCTGGCCCTTCTCCCTCTTACCTTTCCCTAATGGGCCCTTTTCCCTCCGGAATTGGCCCATTAAGCCTTTTGACCTTTGAATTGATTTTCTCTTTTATTAAATAATTATGAATAAATGCTTAAATAAATATTTAACATTCATTGACATATTATTCAATCTCCGTGGCTATGGAACACCTTCCACCTCCACTACGGACTTACCGAAACCCTTCCTGTTTTCTCTCTACTATTCTTTGGTGATTCTACAGATCCTATAAACACTCTGTAAGCATTATCAAACCTTTAAGCGTGATACCCTACGGTTCAGGAACACTCTAGACATGGTCGGGACACTCCCAGACCAATGATCGACAGAGGGACCTGGATGGCTATGTGACCCCTGTGCGTTCCCCGAAGATCTTTCGTTGTTTGAACCGGGACGGTCGTGTCTTATTTCCTTTGTCTCTCGATACTTGCATTGCCCGAGATCTAATCAATGACTTCACCATGTCGTGTTGAATCTCGTTACCGAACAATGCTACTTGACTCGTTCCGGCAAGTGATATCCTTGTGATCAAATCACACGCTGCGCAGTTATTGGATATAACTTCTCCAAGTTGGCCCTTGAGTATCTTTCCGTCACGTGGACGGACAAATCTTGCTCTTGACATATATACCTCTACGGTTTCCTCCAAGTACCTGAATACACCTTTATAACCACTGTATTACCAAGTGGCGCTTGATGTTATCTAAGCACTCTCGGGAGACAGTGATTGATATAGCCTCACGGTCTAAGGAATAGTCTACGAGGATCCATTTCTAATCATCGTAACTTGAACTTCGTGACATGATCGGGTCATGATGTTTAGGTTGGGTATTGGTCCATCATGTCATTATCAGAATGAGTTGACACCATTTCCAACTGGCATAAATGCCACATGATCAGGAAACTTGATCATCTGTTGACCAATGAACCAGTGACTAGAGTTTCACTGGGAACCCGTGGTTGTTATTGTATATCACACGTGTACTGATGTTTCCACTCAACACAGTTATAGCATGATATAAAACTTAATCATAAACTTTATGAAATATGATAATAGTCCTTATTACTATTTGTCTCTAGGGCATATTTCCAACAGATTCAAACCTACTCCGATGGCAAAGCCGTCGGATATTTTCTCTTTTTGCCACATTAATCCTAGAAAATTAATAACTAAATCATTCTAATTCGTAAAAATACATATAGGGTATCAAAATTTGCAGAAAAATAAGATCTATCTATCTAAACTCAAATATTAGATATTTTTGTTGAATAAATTATAAAAACATTACTTATACTTTTGTATAATACATTTTGCATTTTCCGAGTGCCAAAAAGGGTGTTTTGTGAAGCAACCACCAAATGAAAAATATCAAAATGGTACCACCCCATTCAAAAAAAATACCAGACCACCTTTCATGGAAAAATGTCCCAACTGGGATATCTTAAACCTTTTCGTCCACCTCTCATGAAATAGACAATTCTATTACGAATCGGCGGGAAGTGGGTCAGATTGGAACTATAGGTACATGATCTGATGCTCGTGATTTTTCAAAAAAATCATTTTTAGGTTCACAATATGCTATTTCATTGGGGATCCAATGCAAGTTTAGCGAGACTCAACCCCGAGCTAAGAATCTTCGTGCCCGCCATTTTGACCATAGTTTGAAACGGGCCTAAGAAATTTAAAAATGATTCGAACAATGTAAAACCTTAGCGCTGTATCATATTATGTGACATAGTTGCAAGGAAGAATATCAAACTTGGTATATTGATTGCATCTTTAAAAAAACCTTTTCAGAAATGAGCTATCATGTTTGAGGTTTCATGGCTTTCAGGCCAAACGACCAATGTTATATCCAGAATCACGACATAGTTTACGATAATGTTCCCATATTATGCATGCATGTGCATTATGGGATGGTAAACAATATTGCAGTAGCAAGTTTTCCTTTTCGATGCACGAAAAAGCCATTTTTCATTTTTTGAGTGCCAAAAACGGGTGTTTTGTGAAGCAACCACTAAATAAAAGTTTCAAAATGGTACCACCTCATTTTTCAAAAATACTAGACCACCTTGCATAGAAAATGTACCAACCGGGATATCTTAAACCTTTCCGTCCGCCCCTCGTGAAAAAGACAAATTCCTGCCGAATCGGTAGGAAGTGTGTCAGATTTGAATTACAGGTACATGATCTGATACTCATGATTTTTCACAAAAATCATTTTTAGGTTCACAATATACTATTTCATCAGATATTCAATGCAAGGTTCGCGAGGCTCAGCCCCTAGCTAGGAATCTTCATGCCCGACGTTTTGACCATAGTTTGAAATGGGAATAAGAAATTCAAAACTGATTCGAACAATGTAAAACGTTCGCGTTATGTCATATTATGTGACATAGTTGGAAGAAAAAATATTAAACTTGGTATATTAATTGCATCTCAAAAAAAATTCTCAGAAATGAGCTATCATGTTCGAGCTTTCATGTTTTTTAAGCCAACGACCAATGTTATGGTCAGAATCGCGAAATAGTTTCCGATAATTTTCCCATATTATGCACGCATATGAATCATGGGATGACGAACAATGTTACATGAAAAAGTTTTTCTTTTCATCACACAAAACGCTATTTTCCATTTTCCTAGCGCAAAAATCAGAGTGTTTTGTGAAGCAACCACCAAATACAAATTTCAAAATGGTAATACCCTATTTTTTAAAAATACTAGACCATCTTGCAGGGAAAATATTCCAATCGGGTATCTTAAACCTTTCCCTCCGCCCCTCGTGAAATAGACAAAGTCCAAAAAATAAAGTAAAAAGAAAACATTTAGACGGTGGCACCAGGCTTGTACACGTACTTCGACTACGCGATCCTGTGCATGCGTGCCACTACGTACAAGCCAGAGCATCAAGATCACATTAAGACCGCATCACAACAGTATGCATGGTACTATTTGTTTTTACGCCCACACTATTTGAATTTGAATGATACATTCAATGGCTTTGGACCTGTTGTTAACAGGTTATTTATAAAGCGAGTCTGTTTCTAATATAAATGTAAAGACAATTAATTAAGCCTAATAATCTGATTATAGCTTATTTTTAACATTGCCGGGTTGGTCGTATAAGTGTGAAGCACCTGAAGAAGCTATATAGTGACTGTCTTATACACCTGACGACAATGTCCTTGGCATAGCTTTCATAGCTTTCATAGCTTTCATAGCTATATAGTGACTGTCTTATACATCTGATTATAGCTTATTTTTAACATTGCCGGGCATAGCTTTCATAGCTACGCTGACGACAATGTCCTTGGCATAGCTATTTTTCCTTTTACCATATTAATCTTTGAAAAATCATAACTAAACTCACACTGGTGGAAAAATAGCTTCTTGTCCCGGTTCATAAGGGCCATTGGTCCAGGTTCCCGAACCGGGACCAATCACTCGGGACTAATGTTGGTCCTGGTTTGCGCACGAACCGGGACCAATGGGTCTCCACGTGGCAGCGCCAGAGACGGGCGGGGGTGGATCATTGGTCCCGGTTCTTGGCACGAACCGGGATCGTTGGTCTCTGTGCCACGGCAAGATTTTCGGGCTATTTTTCTGCCGCAATAGGGTTCTGTGCCGCGGCAGGATTTTCGGGCTCTTTTTCTGCCGCGGCAAGAATTTTTTATCAATTTAATGGTACTACATATATAAAGAAATAATGAAACCACGATATATATATTACACATCATGCATGATCACAAATATATACACCGTCTCATCCGTCTTCTTGGTCGAAACATATTATAATTACAAACGATACTCTCACACGAATTTGATCTAATTTACATCGTTTTTTTTACACTTCACCCTTCCAAATGAAGCGGGTAATAGTATTCTCCTTTCGGATCTATGACTTGTTCTAACAAGAATCCGGTAATTTTCTCTTGAATTGCTTGCACGCGTTCATGTGATAGAAGACCGTCCCGCATCCATTCGATCTAATATAAAGAAGGGGATCAATTTATATGAATGAAACTAGCCACAATTGGTGGTAATAAAATAAAGTTGTGATTATTGTTTATCGTACTTCAATTTTTTGATGTTCCGGTCTGCGCCCTTCTCTTTGGTCGTCTGGCGAATGAACTCGCAGACATAGTATCCACATAAGTTATTCCCGGCTTCCTGCCTCAAGCACTTTACGAGAACGGAGTTCAATGAAAATAATAATCAAGTATGATAATGGTGGTATTGAAACTAGAATCAAAGAGATGCGTGGATCTAGCAAGTAGTACTTACAGTCAATGGTTGAAATGTAAGCTCTGGCTTCCAAACACCCCTAGTTTTGGCGGTGAATCGTTTTCAAACCTTCTGGAGGCATTCCTGCATGTCCGCCCACTTTTCTAATGGTGTATGCTTCGAGTCCAGGAGTTTTACTACTCCTGTGTCAACAACAATGATTAGCAGAATATAGTGAAAGCTGGACACACTAACAAATTATAACACGAGTCAATGATACGCTTAACATCGAGTAAGCGAAAATAGAATGTGTACAAGACAGTAACACTCACCCAGCGTTGTAAGGAAATAGTATTTCCCTTCTGTTGCTGAAATGCTTCAACGCTTGGAACAAGTTATCCTCTGTCTCTTTGGGTTTTGTTTTTAGAGTAACTTCATGAAAAAAATTACAGTCAACAAACCCAAGGTCATAGATTTGTCCTTTCTTGCATTCTTGAATCTTCATTCTGCATATATAATTAGTATAGTGATTAGTAAGATTATACAAGCAACGAATGAGTTGAGCTAGAAAGACTTAATTACAGAAATTAATAATACTTACAAACAATAGGCACTGACGATAGTTTTGTCGAGGGCATCTTGTTGGTAAAACTGAAATAATTCTGGAAATTCGATCAGTAGGAAGCCATCTCCATGACCGTAATGGTGGTGTTTATATGCAGCATAGATCCAGTTTTTGGAATCAGCACAGGCTTGGATGTACCAGTTATGCAATCTTCGCATTTTGTTGGTAGATCTTTGACTAACTCGGGTTTGATGAGAGGAGCCCCGTACTGGTACACGTATGCTGTTTCTTGGTACCCCTCGAACTCATCCATACGGCTCATGCACTCAGTAATAGACAGTCCATATAATTGGGCCTTTTCTCCGTACAGTCGAACAAACTCCGGATCAATGTTCCGATCATGCCGCTCCTGGGCTCTCCACTCATTGGTATTGTACACTTTGAGCGGTTCGATCGATTGATTTTTTTTTTGTCTGAGCTGGGCAACTTCTTTCCCGACTCTCCGCTCTTTTGCCTCAGTCGACTTGGTAATAGAGCGATTATAGTCTAATGTGAGCACTATGGGTTGGTGAAGCTGAATCTTAAGCGTGGCTGCTTTGGCTTTATCTTCTACGGTGACCGGGAAATATGCCTCTATCGGCTTTTTCTTGTTAGCCATGTCAATCTTCCACTTTTCATAATGGGCAGCTGCGGCCGCATCAGTTTCCTCATCTGTCTTCTCGCAAGGTAGCTTCTTCAGATTCTGATGAGGTACTTTTGGGAGGGGCGATAGCTTATGTTTCGGTGATCGGAACGTGCTCTTGCTGTTACTGGTGGTGCTGCCCCCCTTAGTATACTTCCGCTTTTGTCTCTGAGGCTCAGGGGACGGAGGCGGCTGACGCGGTGGCGGAGACGGCTGAGGGGGCGATGTAGACGGTTGCGCTGAGTGGTGAGGCGGTGAAGGCGACACTTGCGTTGGAGAATGGTGAGGTGGCGGCGAAGGTGGATTGCTGCTCTGAGGAGTGGGTGGCCTTGGCGGCACATAATTTAGAAGCATGATGCGCTCCTTTGGCCATAGAATAGTCCCCCCTTTGGCTTCTTCTAGTTGAGTCATCTCCATATCTTCCCCTGCAGGGTGGTCTAGCTTCAGCTCCTCAAAATATTCCTTCACCTCATCCACCGTGACGACAGCGTACCCTTGTGGTACCGGTCTGCAATGCCAAGTTGGGTTAGGCGCAATTGGTACCACCATGCCGACCGCCGCCGTCACCCTTAAGTTCATAACCTGCACCTTTAGCTCACAAGTTGTGGTCTCCATGATATCATCCACTAGGTAGCGTTAAGGAGGAGATGTCATCGGTGCATCATCATTAACATCATGGAGCTGCGTGGAAGCGACGCTGCTTTTCTTATTCGATAGGGTGCCGATACCCTCGAATGCAGCTTCTTGATACGTCCATTTCGCATCACTATTCTATGTCATAATTCAGTATTATTCATTGTTATATTTCGTATTGAGAGGTGATACTTATGTTATTTCATCTGTTTTTGCATGGTTGATGACTTTTGGAGCATGGACCGCTGCAGTCAGGATTCTGATGGAAAAGGCGCTGTTTGGAGGCAAAATTCGCGAAGATCAGAAAATCCGGGAAAATATACGGAAAATCCTATTTTTCCAGAAGACTAAGGATGCCAGAAGACGGAGTAGAGATGGGCCACAGGGGGCCCACACCACCCCCTAGCGCGGGCAACCCTAGGCCACGCCAGCAGGTGGTGTGACCGTCCTAGCCCACCTCTGGCTCTCCCCTCTAGCGTATATCATCCTCCCGAAACCCTAAGACTCGGGGAGCGACCATAGAAAGATTCCGCCGCCTCTGCGGTGCGGAAAACATTGAGAGAGAAAGATCTCTCCGGCAGACAGATTTCTGCTGGGCGAATTCCTTCCCGGAGAGGGGAGATCGTCGCCATCAACACCACCATCAATCTGGACTTCATCGGGATCATCATCATCATCATCACCACCATCATCACCATCAGCACCCTCATCACCATCTCCATATTACTGTAACAATTGGGTTGAATCTTGCATAGTTCATAGGGGAACTTTCCCGGTGTTGATTACTCTTTGTAGTTGATGCTATTGAGTGAACCATTGAATTATTGTTTATGTTCAGATTGTTATACATCATTATTCCATCTCTGATCATGATCCATATGATGTCTTGTGAGTAGTTCGTTTTGTTCTTGAGGACATGGGAGAAGTCATGTTGTTAGTAGTGGAGTTGTGTTGAGAAAGATTCAATAGTTTGATATTTAAGTTGTGGTGTACTTCTTCTAGTGGTGTCATGTGAACGTCGACTACATGACACTTCACCTATATGGGCCTAGGGGAATGCATTGTGTATTTGGCTACTAATCGTAGGGGTTGCCTGAGTGATAGAAACCTAAACCCCCGTTAGGAAACCATTGCACAAGGGATGTAAGGGTCTTAGAGTTTAAAACTGTGGTTAGGTTTCTACCTTAATTATTTTCTTGTACTTACGGATGTTTGCAAGGGGTATAATCACAAGTATGTATTAGTCCTGGATGGGTCGGTACATTAGCACAGGTTCACCCACACAACACTTAGCAAGCTAAAGAAGATTAATCAACTATATGAAGCGAAAGCACTTGACAGTCTTCCCATGTGTCCCCGAGAATGTTTGGTCATCTTAAGTAATACAACCGGCTTGTCCTTTGCTGCATAAAGGATTGGGACACTTGCTGCATTTATTCCTACTGTCTTTTATTTACTCGTACTTTGTTTACTTGATCTATCAAAAACCCCTAAAAATCCGTTTGCTAAGTATTTGCAGAGAATTCCTGATCCATACCACTAGCCAGCACCTTCTGCTCCTCGTTGGGTTCGACAATCTTACTTATCGAAAATAATGCGATACACCCTCTATACTTGTGGGTCATCAAGACTATTTTCTAGCGCCGTTGCCGGGGAGTGAAGCGCTATTGGAGAGTGGAACTGGTAAAGGAAACTTCTACTGTGAGTATTGTTTACTTCTGCTAGTTGCTTTATTTTCATTATGGATAATTCGCTGAGTTTCTTATTTGGTAATGCTACTACCACTGCTAAGGTAGTAGATAAGCCACCACCTGCTGAGAATGATGTTTTCAAAATACCTACAAGAATTATCGATCGTGTTATGGATAACTACTATGTTGGGGATGGAACTGTCCATCCTGGTGATCATTTGCTCTTTATACACGAATTATGTGGGTTGTTCAAGTGTGCAGGTATTACTACATATCAAGTTAAGAAGAAGTTATTCTCATTATCGCTGAAAGGAAGAGCTGAGGAATGGTATAAGCTGCTGAAGAATGGTCAAGCTCTGGAATGGGAGGAAATAGTGCCTCTCTTTTATTCAAAATTTTATCCTCCTAGTGAAATTCATAAAGATCGGAATCAAATATACAACTTTTGGCCTCTTGATGGAGAGAGTATAGCTCAAGCTTGGGGGAGATTGAAGTTACTAATTCTCAAATGTCCCATTCATAAGCTCCCCAACAATATTATTATCAATAACTTTTATGCAAGGCTCCCTATACATGACAAAGATTTATTGGACGCTTCTTGTGCTGGATCATTCACTCGCATGGGAAAAGAAGCTAAATGGGATCTTCTACACCGTATTCAAGATAATGCTGAAGCTTGGGAGAATGACAAAGAAAGAAAGTCAGGTATAAATTATGATTATGAATGCATTGAATCTTTTATGGGAACTGATGACTTTCAAAATATTAAAAATGCTGATGGTCTAGACTCTCAAGCTATTGCTTCTTATTTTAAGGCTTTTGCTTCCTACATTGAAGTGCCTAAGAAGAAGTGGAATAAGTGTCATGAACCTTATAAATATATTTCTAAGAGTGTTCCTACAAGAAATACTGGAGTTTATACTGCTAATCATGTCTTACCTGAACCTTATATTGAGAAAATGCCTTTCCCAGTTAAGGTAAAGGAACATTCTCTGATGGCTAGTATGGTAGATGAAAGTATGAATAAAGCTGTTGAAACTGATAAACAAATGGTTGGTGAACCTATAATAGCAAATGTGAAAGACTTTGTTACTAACTATGAAGAAGAGGGACACACTATCCTTTGTAGGGATACCTCTAATATTGTTTCACAAAGTAGTATTGTGAGAGCTAGCATTCCTGTGTTTTCTGTTAGAATAAGTGATCATTGCTATGATGGTCCTTGTGATAGCTATATTGTTAAGTTTATGCATGATACTGAAAGTTACTATGAGAGAGGGAAAAGTGTTCTTATGTATCTCAATAATATCAAGTTTCCTCGTTTTATGCTGAAAGTTTTTATGTTGCACTTCTTTTGCCTTCTTATGCAAGTTGCCTCTGGTTTCAACAACTTGTTTGTTTACAAAATTTCCTTGCATAGGAAGTGGGTTAGACTTAAATGTGTGTGTGTGTGTTTGCTTCTTAATGCTCTCTTTCACTTCAATTCATATTCCTATGTGAGCATCTCCAAAATTATCATGCCCATCTTAATGGCTATAAAGAAAGAGCTTTATGGGAGACAACCCAATTTGTTTTTGCTTTCAGTTTGTTTTTGTTTCTTTGAGTCTTGGAAGTTATTACTTCGGTAATAACCGCTCCTTATCCGCTTTGTTTGGTTTTTGTGTCAAGATCAACCTCTAATGAGAGAGAAGTAAGATTTGGGAAGTTGTTGTCCCGAAACAGATTTTTGTGCTTCACCGTAAAACTTTGTGAGAGATCTCTGTATGTCGGATAGTGCTGTAATTTTGTGTGCTTATGCCCTAGGTTGTTATTTAACTTTCGTCAGTTTTGCACTTTTTTATTTGAGCAACATAAGAGTTTCGAAAAAATTGATCTTTACCTGCTGGTCTGTTTTGACAGATTTTGCCACTCGTGCATTTGCTTCTTTATTCGATTTCCTTTTTTAATTCTTTTTGGGTTTTAGGAAGGAGCTGATACAGTAGCTTATGTTTTGATGGTTTTCAGTTGAAAGTGGACTCAAAAGGTTCTATCACTTCACTTATACTAATGTTGCTAATGAGAACTGTGTGAATATTGTGTGAAAGAAATTTCCAGGAAGTGGAGATAATGGTGTAACAAGGAAGAGAAGGGTTTTATGACTCAAGTAATAAGTATATGAAGATGAAGATATTGATGTTATTCAAGTGGTGACTCCAGAAGAATCAACTAAATACCAAATTCAGAGACCTACAGAGTCTGTTTTCAAATAGGTAGCAGTTATGGTAAGAAAGTTCCGAAAATACAATCCAACTTTATTTTTGCAGTTTTTAGTCAATAAGGAAAGCCACGAATCGAATAAGGGACGGAAATGGATCCAGGGTGGCCCACACCACCCTGTGGCAAGGGCCCACCCCTGGCCGCGCCACTAGGTCGTGAGGCCACCCCAGACTCCGTCTCCAACCCGTTTTCACCCAGTACCTTCCTCTTGTTATGAAACTTCGTAATATATAACCCCCCGGATCTTCCGTGGTTCGTATCTCGTGTTTTCGTTGTGTTTTTGTTTCGATCTGTTCCTGCCAGGTAGCATCCCAGATTTGTAGCCACAATGTCTTCCACCGGATCAGCCGAGGGAGATTCCTTAGAAGACATCATCAACCCATACATGAGAGAGTTGAAGATTCATCCCAAGGAGTTATTGCTCGAAGGTGAGGAGGTCCGGATTAAAGAGTTTCAAGGCCCTAAAGGTGAAGGAAGTATGGAGGACAGGATGGAAGCACTAGAGCAAGAAGTCTTTAGGTACAAGAAGATGGCAGAGCGCGAAGTGGATTTCTTCAAAAAGATTTGTTCCGAACTCATCACCGAGCACCAAAAGGAGACTGCCGAACTCAAAGACGAAGTCCTCTCACTCCGCCAGACAACCAACGAACTGCAAGCACAGTTCTATGACATTCAAATCAAAACTATGAGTATGAGGCTAGATTTAAACACATAAGTGCTGCTGCAGGTTTCAGGATGTTGGAAACCACGATGTCCTTTGTTGACGGGAAGACCTTACCCTGGAAGACGGACGAAGATGAGAGGATACCAGCACCACCGAAGGAGTAATTCATCATCAGGTTTGGCATCCCCTTTGTCTGTTCCAAGCTTGGGGGAGTGCCGCGGTATCACATCACTATCTTCTATCTTTTTACCTTATTAGTAGAGTCATATCATGAATAGAGGAGTTATTGTGTAGTATGGTTTGCATTATGGAAGTGTCCTCTCTCTCGTTAGATATGTATCCCTTGGTGTGAGTTGTTGTGATGGAATATTAATGAGAAGTTCTATCATTCACTCTTTTGCATAGTTTATATTAGTTTTCAATTCGTGGTTATATGATTGGTCTTGTTGTTAGTATTGGTATCACTTTGGGATCGTTGAGTTAATTTAGTTGGTTTTCGCAAACCTGGCTCGGTCAGTAGCACACTATTTTTGAGAGTTGAAAGAAAAGATAAAAGTGCCTTTAAAGAAAAATAATTTCATCATCTCTCTTTCTTGATTTGCTCATAAGTTTAGTATTATCTAGTTAAGATCTTTTGTGCTTCCGAGGAAGATTGCATGTTTGTCTTTATTGCTTGTATGTTTCTTTGTTTCCTTCAGCTCTTATACTTGCTACCCAGCCTTCCTAGCAAAAACTTGTACTGAGGGGGAATTCTTCTTGTGCATCCACCTCCTTTAAACCAAAACCTTTGCCATTCGTGTCCACCATACCTACCTAGTAGCATTATTGCTATTCCAAGTAAATTCTTGTTTTATCTACCTCCCAAATAAAACTTGTTATGTGAAAATTAGTGATTAAAGCTCTCACGAACTTGATGGCACACTTTAATTTTCTTGCATTTAATAAACTTGAACCATTGGGTCCTTCCTTGTTGCGTATATGCTTGCGCTTTATGAGTTGAAGTTAGCAGAACCATGTATCATGGGGACCGCTTTCAACACTTCATTGGTACCTTGTACCTAGTTGATATCATGTTCTTTTGCTTATGGATCCCGGCGGTGTGAAATAAAAGTGGAACTTGTAAGATCATGGAGTTTATATGTGTGCTAGAGAAACGCCTGGGCCGCTAGCCTAAGCCATGCCTAATCATGGTGGAAACTTGCAGCATAAATATAGTGAGCATTCTATGAAGCATCCTCAATAAGAACCTATGCAAATAGCAAATAAAAAGATCGCTGAGATGCTCACTGTCTGCTTGCCTTGTCATTTTGATTATGGGATAGCTCCCGTGTCATGTGCAAGGGGTACCCCGTTGGCGGTTCTTAATGATACACATGTATTTACAATGACAAGAGCTTGCTCGTGACTGAAGTTGAGTAGCATGAGGTTCGATACTCATAAGTAAGGGGCATGGGACTTCAATTTTATAACTTGTCAAGCATATCCTCTTAGTTGTGTCACTTTAACCTTAACCACCAAAAGATGCCTATGATAGGGGCAATGAGAGCTGAAAGCTAGTAAGTACCATAATTTTTGGGAGCTCTTTATGAGACTTGCAATCCCCGCATCCCTCTACAAAGGGCCTTTCTTTTTTACTTTGTAGTTGAGTCAGTAAAACCTACTCCTTTCCATCTCAGCAAGTATTTTGAGTTGTTGTGTTTCATTCATTCATATGATGATTTATTCAATCATGTGTCTTATGTTCCTTTCTTTGCGCATTGCTCTTATCTTGATGTTTACTACTTTGAAAGCTATCTTTGAAAACCAATTATTTGTGAACTCCAGCAAATTATCAACTATTCTTCGACCAAGAGCTAAGTTTGCCATTACCAATTATGATTCACGTTATGTATCTTTATTGTGTTTACTTTACTCATTACAAGTTGAGTTATATAATAGTGAGTTGTCTTCTATTATGATCTATGTATTTGATGAATGTGATGCTTCTTGTCCGTATTCTTTTATCGACTCTTCACTCCATAAACCCGAGGCCATATTTATTGAGCTCAGTTTCTCTTGGGGACAAGCGAAGTCTAATCTTGGGGGGAGTTGATACGTCCATTTTGCATCACTATTCTATGTCATAATTCACTATTATTCATTGATATATTTCGTATTGAGAGGTGATACTTATGTTATTTCATATGTTTTTGCATGCATGATGACTTTTGGAGTATGGCCCGCTGCAGTCAGGATTCTGATGGAAAAGGCGCTGTTTAGAGGCAAAATTCGCGAAGATCAGAAAATCCAGGAAAATATACGGAAAATCCTATTTTTTCAGAAGACTAAGGATGCGAGAAGACGAAGTGGAGATGGGCCACACGGGGCCCACACCACCCCTAGTGCAGGCAGCCCTAGGCCGCGCTAGTAGGTGGTGTGGCCGCCCTGGCCCACCTCTAGCTCTCCCCTCTGGCGTATATCATCCTCCCGAAACCCTAAGACTCGGGGAGCGACCACAGAAAGATTCTGCCGCCTCTGCGGGGCGGAAAACACCAAGAGAGAAAGATCTCTCCGGCAGACAGATTTCTGCCGGGGGCATTCCTTCCCAAAGAGGGAATTCCTTCCCCATCAACACTACCATCAAGCTAGACTTCATCGGGGTCAGCATCATCGTCACCACCATCATCACCATCAGCACCCTCATCACCATCTCCATATTGCTGTAACAATTGGGTTGAATCTTGCATAGTTCATAGGGGAACTTTCCCAGTGTTGATTACTCTTTGTAGTTGATGCTATTGAGTGAACCATTGAATTATTGTTTATGTTCAGATTGTTATACATCATTATTCCATCTCTGATCATGATCCATATGATGTCTTGTGAGTAGTTCGTTTTGTTCTTGAGGACATGGGAGAAGTCATGTTGTTAGTAGTGGAGTTGTGTTGAGAAAGATTCAATAGTTTGATATTTAAGTTGTGGTGTACTTCTTCTAGTGGTGTCATGTGAACGTCGACTACATGACACTTCACCTATATGGGCCTAGGGGAATGCATTGTGTATTTGGCTACTAATCGTAGGGGTTGCCGGACTGACAGAAACCCGAACCCTCGTTAGGAAAGCATTGCACAAGGGACGTAAGGGTCTTAGAGTTTAAAGCTGTGGTTAGGTTTCTACCTTAATTATTTTCTTCTACTTACGGATGTTTGCAAGGGGTATAATCACAAGTATGTATTAGTCCTGGATGGGTCGGTACATTAGCACAAGTTCACCCACACAACACTTAGCAAGCTAAAGAAGATTAATCAACTATATGAAGCGAAAGCACTTGACAGTCTTCCCATCTGTCCTCGAGAACGTTTGGTCATCTTAAGTAATACAATCGTCTTGTCCTTTGCTGCATAAAGGATTGGGCCACTTGCTGCATTTATTCCTACTGACTTTTATTTACTCATACTTTGTTTACTTGCTCTATCAAAAACCCTTAAAAATCGATTTGCTAAGTATTTGCAGAGAATTCCTGATCCACACCACTAGCCAGCACCTTCTGCTCCTTGTTGGGTTCGACACTCTTACTTATCGAAAATACTGCGATACACCCCCTATACTTGTGGGTCATCACTTCTACCACGTGTCGCTGAGATTGGCCGCTGGTACCTTGCTGGCTAAGTCTGTCGAGTTGATCATGGTGCCTCTTTAATGCTTCTTCTACATTACGCAGCCGGTCTGCAGCGGTCGCTTTCTCAGCTGCCTCCCTTTCCTTTCTCCTCTAATGGCTTTTATCGGGATATCTCTTCATTTCCAGGGGAAGGCAACCTTCCACGGCTTGGAGCCTGGTGTGCCTCGTGCTCGTCCGTCGTGTTCAGGATTTCAAGGGCGCATGTGAGCTCGTCGTTCTCTCTATCGGGAACTAACCGTCCCGCTGCAACATCATCTACTGCATTTCTAATATCGTCGATGGGCAGTAGGGGATCATCTTTGTGTTTCTGATTATATATTGCCCTCCCTTCTTTGTGCAACGTGCCCCCATGGCCGTAAAACCCGTTTCTCTCCCGTGGTGTCCATGTTGCGGGCTCTGGTCTGATCCCGGCAGCTATGTAATTGACCTCAAGTGCATCCCACTTAGGCATGCAACCGGCGTAGCCAGCAGGCCCCATGTTATGATGGTATACTTTCTTAGCAGCGTTCTCTGTATTTATTCTAGACCTTTCCTTAGCTTCCTTCGATGTCTTGTACTTCACAAAATCCTCCCACTGGTGTCTTAACTTAGCATAGCTGGCTTGATTGAAATTCAGAGTCTTCTCTAAAATTTATTGTACAATTTCTTCTTTCACTTCTTGAATGCATCGGCCATCTTGATGAGAGCAAACTTCTTGACTCTTTGCACAAGCTGCATTCTTTCTCTCTCCTCCTCATATGGATTCACATCTGGCATCGGCTGGACAAAATTAGTCATGAGCTTGTGAAAAAGCTTATCTTTGGCATTGTCGTCGACATACAGGACTCCACCGCCGCTTGGCCGATTCCATTCTTGAACGGTGATCGGGATGTAGTCCCTCACAAGAACTCTGCATTCCTTGACAAATTTTTTTGCGACATCGACGGGAGCTTGCGGTTCGCCATCTACACCGACCACGTCGATCCTATACCTCACAGTGTCATCCAACTTTTTTGTTGGGCCTCGTTTCGTTCTTACGAAAGAAGTTCTCGATCCGGAGGGCTAAAAGAAGAAAGAGTGTTAATATATGCATGTATATATATAGACAGCAGCATTTTAATTACAAAAATACATATATACACCTTGCCGGTGTTTGCGAGATTTAAGGTTCCGCCGGAGCCGTCGCCTTCTTCCTCATCGGCTTCTCCCCTATCCCAGGCTTCGGCTTCTACCTCACCGGAGCCGTCTCCTCGGTTAAGAGACTCATCTCCCTGACCGAAGTCATTCAGAAACTCACTGGTGACATCGATATCGATATCTTCATTTTCGCAGATCATTCCTTGGAGGATGTTTTCCTGATGTGTTGGATCCATAGTATCTGCAAAGATGATGTTCTGGAATTACATATTAAGTTTATGACAAGAAAGGGGAAACAACAATCAACACATGGCATCGAGGATGATATGACAAGTTAAACAGAGTTGAAATTTAACACTAAGGCATGCTTGGCAATTTAAGTGGGATCCGAAGGTTCCAAACCCTAGTCCAGGTGACGAGGGTTTAACTCATCAATGCCCATTGATATGGACTTGGGTTTTGGAGAAGGAGGGAGGGCTAGAGACATCTATCGGCTAGCAAACTAGCACAAAGGGGACTCAAAGATTTACCCAGGTTCAGGCCTCGTAGAGGTCCCTACTCCTGCTTGTCTGCTCGTGGAATTATCAAAGGAATCGAAGATTACAATGGTGCGCAGATGCAATCTGGCGAGGGTTGTGGAAACTAGGGTTGCATATGTCCTTCTCGCCGCCCCTCCTAGCCTTTATATAGATAGGATAGGTCTCGGGTAGCAGGTCGAGTCGGTTATAGGTTAGGGTTTTCCCCTTTGAACTTTCTATCTTTAGCTTCTTCTTGTTCTTCAAGCAATCGAGAGTCTGTAGGTCACTCGAGTTCTCCCTTGGGCCTTGGCGACACCGTGGGCTTCCACTGTATTCAGGCCATATATACCAAGCTTGAGTACCTATAGGGTATACCCATGTCAGTAGCCCCCGAGTGTCCAGTGGAATCGCATATTCGAGTGGGGACTTTTTGAAGTCTTTCGAGTGCATGAATGAGTATATTTTCGACTGCTTTAATTGTGTCATAGGAATTGTTAATGTGCGTGCCTGATTTAACCGATGTATCGGTATCAGTTAACCACCTTAGGGTGAAACAACACAATCACTACAAGGAATATGGCTTTATATGACCCTCTATTCTCGTCACAGAATCGTCACAATAGTCTGTTTATGACGATTCTATGACGATTTTGATATCGTCGAAAGCTGGGCGTCGCAAATGAACTATAACGACGATTTGGGTAAAATCGTCATAATCGTCTATGACGATATTGGATAGTCATAAGCATTATGACGATCTAAAATCGTCATGAGCAAACTGGCCTAGCCATGTCAGATCCCACGTGGCCGATCTGATGTGGCATAGAATCAGCCCAGTCCATTTCAAAATTTGTATGGGCCAAGCCCAACAATTCGATCCATTAATATTTTTTTCCTATTAATTCTCGTTGCTGCTTGGGCCCACCCCAACAATTTAGCCTTTTTATTTTTAGGGCCATGGCCTTTTTACTGCCTATCTCTTTTTTATTTTGAACCATTTTTTCTAGGAATTGTTAACTGCCCCTGTCCAATATTTTTTTAGGCCGTGGCCTTTTAACAGCCCAAGTAGTATTTGTATGAACATATAGGCATTACACAAATAATATTTCGGTAAGCACAGCTCAAATCACATTCAATAGTGGTAACCGAAATTGTAACATATATTACAATCAGAGGCATAATTCACATAACCTAGGAATCGAAAACAGCTACAAAAGTACTCTGTAGTAGATTACAAACATTCCATAGTGCAAATCACCCATGACCACAAAAATATTAATATCAAATCTTTCCTAAGTATGAAGCCTTCAGTTCTTCCATCTTCAGCCTGGAGCTCATGTAAAAGAGAGGAAATGCTGGTTATGGCTCAGTCAAAGAAAGCAAAATCTTCTAAAATTAACTTAGATCAGGTAGAAAGAAAATAAACAGATGTACATATCAATTCTGAAGCATGAGGGCGTGGATAAAACTAAAAACAACATGAGAGCATCGATAACAATAAAAACAGCATGAGGGCATGGAAAATAAACAGACCATGGTCCATGACTACAAACAACCTTGAATCCACGGTAAAGGCATCCGCACTCATTGTCATTACTATCACACTTAGCATCACTAGGATATTCAGTTACTGCTTTTGGTTTTCTAAATTTTTGATAAGATCTCATAAGCAACATACTCCCTCCGACCCATATTAGTTGACTCGAGTTTGTCAAGATTCATACGTATCTAGTTAAGTATCTAGTCTAGATGCATCCGTACCTAGACAAAATTGAGTCAACTAATATGGGTCGGAGGGAGTACCAAAGTTCGACAAACAGAACATAACCAGGCCACAACTTACTGCTTCCGTTTTCTAGAATTAGCATATCCCTAAAGACAATTCAGAGACAACTACACCAGGTTTGCTAACTAAAGTATATGTAGGCATCACACATGCACCTGTAACTCATGCATCCTACCAAAAGAGTCCACTATAATTTCCAGTATCACACATAGGTGCGCTCTTGCTCAAGAAGAATAGGGGAAGAAAAAGAGGCCTTTACCTGAGGTGGTCGTCAGCGTCGGGAGGTTCCTGTAGCTTCACCGGAGATGGCCGCAGCAGGACCAGTCACACACGTATAATGTGTAGAGTACTCCAATCCTTCGCATATTCCAATCCAAATCTGCAAAATTAATGAGCAACTGTTAAGAACCAAGACTACAGTAGCACAATAAGATTCATTTCGGCACAAGATCAATCTATAGAGAATCATCAGAAAATAATTCATGGTAAAGGTGCTAGTATATTCAGAACTGAAATTGCTTTAGCAACAAACTGATTAAGATGGCATGTACTACCTCACAACAATCCAGAATTCCCAGGTAAATACTGTTGGAACTAATCATGTGACTATATAAAGTGATAATGAAGCTATCGTGAATGAGATGAAGATAAAGCAAAAAAGCAGCCAAGCAGGCAAAATAATGTAAAGCAACAAAGCATTTCACTAGTGCATTTAAACATTTAACCAAACATACGTCTCATCTATTGATAATCAACACAATTAACAAGGGTTTCAAAGACCAATCACACATAGAAGGCAGAATAGATAAGCTCAGCTGGCCATGCTGCAGTAAAACTAGTTGCACAAGTAATACACAATGAATTTAGACCATCAGTAGATTTAGTAAACTAGCTGACCACAGAATTGCACAAGATTTAATTGCCATAGAGACTATAAAATGCAGCACGACTTATGAAATTCAGAAACCAAGCTTGATAAACTGCAGTGTATAGATACAGATAAACGACGGGCAGTACTACTAAACAGAGCACAAAATCTGTGTGGCTAAGACAATACAAGGACTACTGAACCAATTACATCTATCCATGCATCTCTCTCAAGCGGAAAGCAAGAAACTACACAGGATCCACCTGTCCAAACTGCCAATTCCATTATCATGATGATGCATAAGATACGTGCTCATGGTAGGTGCAGATTTGCATCCAAATTCAAACATGTACCAACAATCATTAAACATGGACAATGGTGGCATAACAAGGTCGTGACACGCTGCACATGGGCTCAGGCAACAGCAGAGAACTCACCAACAAGAGCGGCGTATGGGGTTTCCGCATATGTGGGGGCGGAGATGGTGACGTCGATGAGGACCCGCATGCGCTCCAGGTCACGCATGGCCTCCAGGCGCCGCTCCTCCAGCCGACCCGCTTCGGCACCGGCGGTAGGTCGTGGTGCAAAGGAGCCCCGTCCTCCTCCCCTGTCTTGGACGTGGCGGCGCGGTGGTGCGGGACACTGAACGGAACGAGGGGGCTTGGCACCGGGGGGTGGGTCGATCCGCAGCTAGATCTCGTCGGAGGTCGACGCGTTCCTGCGACCCTCGAAAGAACAACGAATTGGTCACGGGTTCCAATTTAGTTTCGCTTGACAAAGGAGTAGATCAATTCGAATAGCAAAGGGCACGAATTGGGCCAAGAGACCTAGAGGGTCAGACGGGGTTTACCTGGATCTCCGCGGTCTGGAGCCATACATCGGGTTTGCCATCGGTGGTAGGGGAGCAGGTGACACTCGGCTCATTCTCACGAGAGACGGGGAGGCATCGCAAAGGAATTCTGGGGAGAGGGCGGCGACGGCAAGGCGGGTGGAGAACAGGGAGAGGGAGGCGACGGCAAGGCGGGTGGAGAACAGGGAGAGGGCGGCGACGGCAAGGCGGGTGGAGAACAGGGATCGTATCAAGGTGGAGGCGGCGCTCGTGGGTGAGTGGGAAGGGAGAGGGAGGCGGCGCTCCTGGCTGTGTGACGGGGTAGGTGGGATGCGGCTTGACTTAACATGCAGACCTAGGGTTAGAAATAGACTTTGAAGAAACTATCCCTGAATATTTCGGTGCAACAATTGGGATTTTTGGGGGCGTGTAGGTCATTTTTTGTCCAAAGTGGGGGACGTTGGATCTGGATTGTCGAGCGTGGATAGACGGTTGAGATCTTCATTTGCAGAGTGATCCGTGGATAGGCTGATGCTTTGATTTGATTGGCTAGCTCTATACTACGGGGCTAATAGGTTTATTGTAGTCAAATTCATGGTATATTTGTAATAATGTCTCCAAATTATGCACACATGTGTATCTTAGGATGGCAAACAATATTGCAGGACAAAGTTTTCCTTTTCATCGCACAAAAAGACCATTTTTCATTTTCCGAGTGCTAAAACAAGGGCATTTTGTGAAGCAACCACCAAATGTTCAAAACAAAAATGCTACGACCCTATTTTTCAAAAATACTACACCACCTTACATGAACAATGTCCCAACCAGGGATTTTAAAACCTTTTCGTCCACCCCTAGTGAAAAAGACAAATGTATGTCGAATCAACAGGAAGTGAGTCCGGTTTGAACTACATGTACATGATCTAATGCTCGTTATTTTTAGACTCACAATGTCATGTTTCTTCAGAGATCCAATGCAAGTTTAGCGAGGCTCAGCCCCGAGCTAAGAACCTTCGTGCCCGCCGCTTTGACCATAGTTTGAAATGGGCATAAAAAATTAAAAAATGGTCCGATCAATGCAAATCCTTTTTGTGGTGTCTTATTATGTGACATAGTTGCAAGTAAAAATACCAAACTTGGTATATTGCAAGTATCTCGAAAAAACCGTCACAGAAATGACCTATCATGTTCGAGGTTTCATGGCTTTCGGGCCAAACGACCAATGTTATGACTAGAATCATGGCATAGTTTGTGATAATGTGCCCATATTATGCACCCATATGTATCGTGGGATGGCGAACAATGTTGCAGGAGGAAGTTTTCCATTTTGTCGCACAATAAAACCATTTTCCATTCTCTGAGCGCAAAAAATGGGTCGTTTTGTGAAGCAACCACCAAATGAAAGTTTCAAAATGCTATCATACCATTTTCAAAAAATAATAGGACACCTTACATGGACAAATGTCCCAACCGGGATATCTCAAACCTTTCCGTCCACCTCTGGCGAAAAAGACAAATTCCTGACGAATCGGTAGGAAGTGGGTCTGATTTGAACTATAGACACATGATTTGATGCCCATTATTTTTTGAAAAAAATGAGTTTTAGACTCACAATGTCATGTTTCTTCAGAGATCCAATGCAAGTTTAGCGAGGCTCAGCCCCGAGCTAAGAACCTTCGCGCCCGCCGTTTGGCCATAGTTTTAAACGGGCATAAAAAATTAAAAAACGGTCTGATCAATGAAAATCCTTCGCGTGGTGTCTTATTATGTGACATAGTTGCAAGTAAAAATACCAAACTTGGTATATTGCAAGTGTCTCGAAAAAACCTTCACAGAAATGACCTATCATGTTTGAGGTTTCATGGCTTTCGGGCCAAACGACCAATGTTATGGCTAGAATTATCGCATAGTTTGTGATAATGTGCCCATATTATGCACACATATGTATCGTGGGATGGCGAACAATGTTGCAGAAGGAAGTTTTCCATTTTGTCGCACAAAAAACCATTTTCTATTTTCTGAGTGCAAAAAATGGATCGTTTTGTGAAGCAACCACCAAATGAAAGTTTCAAAATGCTACCATACCATTTTACAAAAATAATAGGACACCTTACATGGACAAATGTCCCAACCGGGGTATCTCAAACCTTTCCTTCCACCTCTAGCGAAAAGGAAAAATTCCTGACGAATCGGCAGGAAGTGGGTCCGATTTGAACTACAGATACATGATCTGATGCCCATTATTTTTAAAAAAAATGATTTTTAGACTCACAATGTCATGTTTCTTCAGAGATCCACCGAAATTTTATAAAAATATAGAGATGAAAATAAATTATTTTGGACTTCATATGAAAAATATACAAAAGAATTAAGAAACAGAAAAAAATAAAAAAACAATCAGGTCGGACCTAATATACAATGGGCAAGGTCAAACCGGACCATGGAGACACCGCCCCCTGCTTCCCTTTCTAGGTAGTGTAGAAAACTTGAAAGAGAAAAGGGAGGAGAATAGGAGGTTTCAAGGCCCAGGCCCAACAAACAGTTCCTATGTTAGGAAAGAATGTGCGCGGAAATATAACACGCAGTTTAGTCTGTCCTTGTGGTTCTGCTGTGCGCTGCAAAATGAACCCGCGGGGTCTCGTGTTCGAAGCCCATGTTCCGCAATTCTATTGCCATTTATCCATTAATAAGGAGATGCGGTCGTTGAGTATATATTAAAACAAAGATAATCCAGGTTTGAACACGATGGTCAGACTTTCCTAGTGGTTCGTTAGTCAAGTTCAGCCAAGTACGCACTTGGTTGCGGGTTCGATCTCCTAGCCAGTGATTTTTTGCCATTTCTCTATTTTTAATGATATGACACGTAGACATGACACGTAGACGCAACCGCTGATGTGGTCGATCAGCCATACCAAGATGTTCCAATTTACACACTATGACGATTTAGATTGGTCATAGTAGGCTAAAAATAAGACCGTAAGGTGTATTGCGGAGACTATGACGATTTCATCTAATGAAATTATGACGATATGAACACAAAACGTCGTAATTATAGAGGGTTTTGACTCCTCCAAATGGGACCATTTTGTGCGAAATCGTCATAGATCTATGACGATTTCATTCCACGTCACGACGAGAAGGTCACAAGTTAACACATTTCTTGTAGTGAATCTACTCGAACTGGAGTCCCCAGACTCGAATCCGGAAAAGTGCTGGTGTAATTCGACTCAAGCCGCGGAGGTCTTACAGGAGTCGAATTCCAGTTATATGGGTGTGAGCACTCGACGCGTCCATCAAGGCATATTCATCGTACCTGTAGGCACGGATATATTTCTGGTAGTGCGCAGCAAATCAGTTGCAAGGCCTTATTCAAGTCTTACCTTCACGTTGTAAGCGCGACATCCGAATTTTATCATCGCGGAGACGATTCTGGTGACCTAGGAGACGCAGTCTCTTTGTAGGGAAAAATTATGAGGCGGTGTTGCCATAAACTTCGAGTGTAGACGTTATCAACACATAGTACTTGGTACAAATAATCATAGGGAGCGCGACCAGCGCTCCCTATGGGAGTAGCCCCCGAGTGCCTGGTTGAGTCAAAGACTCAGGCAGGGACTAAGTGACTTGTGCGACTGCTGTCGTCTTTTATTTGCTTGTTTCAGTCGAATTTGCTTCCGGCGCTCCCTATGGGAGTAACCCATGTCCATAGTCAAGCCATGCTTCGAGTAGTTGGGTTTGCTTTGATTATCCATGTTCCTGAAAAAGAAAAAGAAAGGAAAATCGTAGGGTGTGCGACCAGCGCTCCCTATGGGATTAGCCCCCGAGTGCTTGGTGGAGTCGAAGACTCGAGCAAGGACTAAAGTAGTCAAAGTCTTTTGCTGCATAGCTTTGATGATGTCAGTGCTGACGATTTCATGACCTCGGTTGCCTACGTGAGCGAGTTTGACGAGACGTGACGAGCAGTGGGTCCTACTCCCTGACTTTGATTTGACTGGGCGTGCGTAATCCTTATTTTAACTGCGCCTCCTTGATTTCCGCGCGTAATGGGAGTAGTGGGGGGACGGTTAGCGTTTCCACTCCTCCATGATTGCCGCTGCTCCATTGCTTTCTCTGCTCTCTTTTCCGCCGCGGCGCTAGACCAGCTCCGTGCATTTCCCAGCTATTTTCTTTGATCACATCGCCGCGGCGCAATGAGGAAGAAGAAGGGAGGTGCTGCGGCCGATTCCGTGGCTACCGCTACTGCGGTAAAGAAGAAGGGCGGCTCCGCCGCCGTGGGTACCAACACCGCCGGCAGCGGGAAGAAGAAGGGCGCAGGCACCCGGGTCACGAATGGTGCGTGGCGTCCCTCCATCATCAAGTCCTCTGATCTCCATCTTCTTCGCCAAGACGGAGTGCTGTCCGCCACAGTCTCCGACACGCGCATCCCCGGTGGTGAGATAATCCCCTCTCCTCCCGCTGGTTTTCGAGTGATGTTCTTGGCGTTCATCATTCGCGGCCTCTCGTTGCCCTGCATCCCTTCTTCAGGGGCCTCCTTTGCTTTTACGGGCTCCAGCTCCATTAGTTGTCCCAAAACTCTATCCTCCACATCTCTTGCTTCATCACCCTTTGCGAGTGCTGGCTCAGAATCGAGCCGCACTTCAGCTTCTTCAAGCGCCTCTTCAAGTTGAAGCGCCAATCTGCTTCTGGCTCTTTAGTCTATGATGTAGGCGGCTGCAGAATTCACGTCGATCCATCCGCCACCTATTTCAACATCAAGCTGATGAAGTCCGTCCAAGGGTGGAGGGACAAGTGGTTCTACGTTCGTGACCAGAAGGCCGACGAAGACCACTTCGGACTCGCGCCCTTCGACCCCTCGACGCCATGCAAGAGGAGGCGCTCCTAGAAGAATGTAGTTATGCGTGGCGAGTCCACAGAGACAGATGTGTTGTACGAGCACGTCTGTAACCTCGAGAGCCGCATAGATAAAGAGGAAGGAGGCTGCGCACTCATTCGCACGTGGTTGCGCCGTCGCGTCCAGCCCCTGCAGGCCAGAGTCCACCCCATGTTTCAGTGGGCTGGTGCTGACGATGCCACTCGCGTGTCTGACGATGGCATATCCGCGAGTGAGATAGATAAAAGGGTTCGAATGGTGACCACATACACCGTCAAGGATGTGCTCCCTAGTGAGCCATTCGTTCCTCCGTTCGACGCTTCGAACCCTCCTCCTGAGGTCCGATTGTGCTACGTAGTAGCTTAGTTTGTTGATTGCTTCTTTGCTGTTTACTTGCTTTTTGCTGAATTTGTTGTCTGTATGTAGGATTGGGCGGTGTCACCTTGTATGCCGCCTCTTCCTGAGGGGTTATCCCTCGCGACGCCTTGGAATGACGAGTCGGAGTCGACCGTCCCATCTGATGTGGAAGAGGAAGCCCTCAAGTCCGGTAGTCCGGATACTCACAAGCGTTCGCGCAGTGAGGATTCCGATGCGTCGTCTCCTTCAACTCCGGAAGGTGCAGGTGTTGGTGCGGAGTCGCCGATCCCTGCCATTCCTGTGAGTGCCGTGGCACCATCCTCTCGCAAGAAGATGCCATTTCCCAAGGAGTCCTCGTCAGAGTCGGGGGAGCCCACTTTTGACTTTGACAAGTTTGATTGGTAAGTTTTCTAGTTTGTTTGTTCTTCTCCGTTTTGCCCTTGTTGGTTCGTCTTTGGATTTGCCTTTTTTGGATGTGGATTTTGTCTTGCAGTCAAGAGGCGTCGTCATCTTCTGGCGACGTCCAATTTTTGAAAGAATCAGGAGTCGCGACCTCAAGGCCTAAGAAAGAGGTCGAGCGTGCTCCTTCCCTTCCATTGGCGGCCCACTCCGGGCACAACTCTTCCAGTTCTCCTCATGCAGGGGAACATCAAATGGTTGCCTGGATGACTGCGCACCAAACGACTTCAGAGTCATTGGAGGATCATGTAAGTGTAGGATTTTATTTTTTTGATGTTGCAGTCGATGGCTTCTGTTGATCCTTTGTTATGCGATAGCTCCTTGTGAAGGAAGCCGACCACTTGGCGGAGCAAGTGCTTGCGATGGGCCGCCAGCATGCGATGCTGGAGACGCGTCATCGCGTGGTTGAGAGTGAGTGTCCTGCACTTCTTCTTCTTCTCCTTTTATATAGTCGTCTGATAGTCAATCCTTTTTGTTTTGTAGCTGAACATAATGCCCTCCTGCGTGACGCCGCCACCTTGGAGAAAACACTCGCCACGGTTGTGAAGGGTCGCGATGAGCCAATCGCGATGCGTGACGAGGCACAGAGGCGTGAAGAAGATCTACGTACCTCCATTGCGTCCAGGGAGAAGTTGTTCGAAGAACAGCTTCTCTCGATTGCCAAAGCCCTGTCAGGTATCTTGGTTGGATACCATTGTTGTTCTCTTGTTCGGTGTTTGCCGTGGGCGTTGATGTTTATATCCATGTATTTGTTTGTGTACAGATGCTAGCGGTTTGAGCTTCGATCCTCAGGCCCTCCACCACGACGACGCTTTGGCGGGTGCGCTTTCAGCAGTCGAGGACCGCAACGCCGCCATTGAAGATACGCTTTCCAAGGCCAAGGGCGTTCTCAGTCGCCTCCGGGAGGAGTTGATGCCCAAGGCTAAGCTAATCGAGAACATGGATGAGCTGGTGGAGTCTCTCGCCGGGGGTGTTCCTTCCAGCTTCAAGAACTCACTCCGTGCAGCTAGCGCGTCCATGTCAGTTGCCATGGTGCAGGCCCACGGAGTCGAGATTGATCCTGCCGCGGTGTTGAAGGCGATGCCCGTTAGCACGGACGGCCAGCAGGTAGTCTTTGCTCCTTTCACGACTTCCTGTGGCAAATATGGGCCGCAGCTGATAAACACGGTTGTGAAGTACTCTAAGGAGCTGTAAGGCGCCAAGAAGGCGGCAAAGGCTATGGCATCAGGGGCTGGCGGAAAGTCAGTGGCATCTAACACTGGCACGGACTCGATGAAGCCCCCGAGGTCGTCGAAGTCGAAGAAGCCAATCGCTCCATAGCCTCTTTCGACTGCATTGCGGTTCATCCGAACCAATCCCTCGTGTAGCTTGAGGAACTCGTGGCAATCCTTGAGGAGGTGGCTGGACTTCTTCTTTCCATCATGCTTGTCGATGTAGAAGTGTACCGTACATGGCCCGGACAGTTTGTCCTCGATGGATGTCGAGGGTGCCTCATCGCGATTGGGCGTTGCCACACTTGCGTGGTTTTCCCGGAGTCGCGGTATCCGCCGCTACCGTATCCGCTGTTGCGGTTATCGTCGCGTCTGTCGGCGTAGCCAGCTGCGACCATGTTGACGTCGTCACGGTCATCGTAGATGCGCATGAGGAGTTCTGCCTCCTCGTCGGAGGGAACGTGATTCTTCACCGAATCTTCTCCATCGGCCCACCGACTCGCGATCTCCATCAAGTGGTCGATGGTCTTGGCCTTTGAGCGGCCCAGCTCCTCCCTGAGTTCTAGGCGGAGGACGTAACCGTTGAATGCATCAATCGCGCGATCCTCCGAGATGTTCTCTGCGGAGTTCCTGATGATGGACCACCTTTGGATGTAGGAGCGTAGCGATTCGCCCGATCGTTGCTGGCAGCATCTTAGCTCTTCGATTGATGCAGGCCGCTTGTACATGCCCTTGAAATTGCGCATGAAGCTGTAAACCAACTCATCCCAGCTGCGAATGGATCCACGTGGGAGGTTGTTGAGCCATGCTCGGGCGGCGCCTTGCAGCTGTAGCTGTAAGCATTGCATGGCCGTGCTTCGACTGCCGACGTGGAGCCTGACGGAGGAGATGTGGTCCTCCATCAAGATCTTCGGGTCCAGTAGGCCGTCAAACTTTGGGTTCTCCGATGGGAGTTTAAACCCCTTAGGCATTCGCTTTTGCCTGATGGATCTGCTGAAGCATCTGGCGCCACAGAGCTCCACATATTCCTCTTCCGAGTCAGTCGACCGAGCACGTCGTGCCCTTGATTTGTTGACCTTACGCTGCATGAGGTCGTCGCGCGCATCATAGTCGCGGTCGTGTCGCCGTGAGCAGTGGCGTCGAGACAGGTCGTGACTGTCGTCGCTGGATGAGGGCGAGGAGTAGCGCTTTGCTAGCGCTTTGCCCTTTTCGTCTCTGGTGTTGGCTCCTTGTCGAGGGCAGCTTCAATTAATCCCAAGCTTGCGATCGTAGATCGGTGCATGGCGGCTCGGGGATCTCCAGCTAGCGGCTGGTTGTTAAGGAGGTACATGGTGGCCGCTATCACTGCAGCTTGCGGTGTCTTGGGGACCACATTGCCCCGTGTGTCGACTGTCATAGAGCTGAAGTCGAGGACTTTTGCAACTTCTATGCCTTCTTGCTCGGTAAGATGGGCCATCCGGGATTGTCTCTTTTTGGCGAGGTACTCGTTCCCCTTTGAGGAGGATCCTCCGCAAGAGGAGAGGCTAGCACGACGAAGGATCGACTCATCTGCTGTTTTTTTGCGCGCCTCGAGTTGCACGATTGTATGCACTTGGCGCTTGAATTCTTCCATCAGGAGCCAGTGGTAGCCCATCAGCAGTTCTTGCGGGGATCCGAAGGGTAGAGGAGCGCCTCGTAGGGCCTCGCGACAGTGAGCCCTTTCTTGTTCGTTGAGCCTGATCACGACGCGTTCGCCGGTTTGCTCATTTTATATGGTTGGAGGTTCGACTGCTCCTCCATTGTCGACGGGGGTGCGATTGCCACCGTTGCTCCCATTGCCGCCATTGCCACCGTTGCCGCCGTTAGGCGGGTCGGTTCCGTTACCGCGATTGCCCGTGTTGTCGCGGCTGGCAGAGGTATCGCCTGCGTTGATGACGACGCACATGAAGTGATTGGCGAAGCTGCTGCTTCCACAACTCTCATATCCGGAACCATAGGTTCCATCTTCAGTGGCCATATCGCTCAGATTGGAGTCGCGACTGCTGTCGCTGACCGTGTTCTCGACTGTTGTCGGGCGTTGAGTTCACTGAGGGTGCCGATCAATGGAGGGAACCATGATGCTGGGGCAATGGACGGCACCGTCGGCGCCGTCGGCTTATCACACATGCGAAGCGTGCCCATCTGACCGACTTGGAAGCGGAAGCTCCCTATCGCCAAGCTGATCCCGTCGCCCACGGACTCGAAGGCCGGGCGAGTGGCCGGCGTGTGGACAGTGAAGTCGAACGCGCCGAAGAGATGGCGAATCTCCACTGTTGCGGAGTTGTAGATCACGGTTGATGGGGCCGAAGAAGCCACAACATCAGCACTCGCAATTCCCACAGACGGTGCCAATTGACGAGGGTTTAACTCATCAATGCCCGTTGTATGTACTTGGGTTTTGGAGAAGGAGGGAGCGCTAGAGACATCTATCGGCTAGCAAACAAGAACACATGGGACTCAAAGATTTACCCAGGTTTAGGCCTCGTAGAGGTCCCTACTCCTGCTTGTCTGCTCGTGGAATTATCGAAGGAATCAAAGATTACAATGGTGCGTAGACGCAATCTGGCGAGGGTTATGGAAACTAGGGTTGCATGTGTCCTTCTCGCCGCGCCTCCTAGCCTTTATATAGATAGGCTAGGTCTCGGGTAGCAGGCCGAGTCGGTTACAGGTTAGGGTTTTCCCCTTTGAACTTTCTATCTTTAGCTTCTTCTTGTTCTTCAAGCAATCGAGAGTCCGTAGGTCACTCGAGTTCTCCCTTGGGCCTTGGCGACACTGTGGGCTTCCACTTTATTCAGGCCATATATACCAAGCTCGAGTACCTGTAGGGTATACCGATGTCAATAAGAGAGACCCCGAAATCACCTATGAGGAGTTGATTTCATTCTCTTATTAAACTTGTAGTTAAAGTTGTTGAACAATGCATGATTTTGAGTCTATTGTGTAGATCTCATTTTTCTGAACATTTTGATATATTATACATATTTTTCTGACTTAGAAATAATTAGTTATTGAATTTATAAGATTAAACTCTTTTATGAAATTATTTAAACAATTATTAAACTTTTACTTCGTCATTATGACGTCAGCTCGGAGTGTGGTTTTTTTTATCCACGGCTAAACTAGCCACAGAGACTGACGCGAGGGGTCCAAGCCACCTCAGATTCCATGCTGGCGGGGCTTGGTCAACGCCCACGTCACGCACACGCGATGCCACGTCGACGCCACAGTGGCGCCACGTAGGCTCGCCGGTGAACTGCCAAGCGGTGGTGGAAGACGGCGGAGAGAAGCGCGCGGGATGACGCGACTCGGACGGTTCAAACCAGCGCGATGCAGGTTACCTAAAACGGGCGGCGCCGCTACGGGAGGTGCGCCGGAGCAAGGTGTTTGATGGTGGCCGGCGGCCGGCGGCCGCATGTGCTCGTGGGGAGGATGATACAGTGAGGGAGGGAGACGTAGGAGTGGTGCTAGAGAACCAGTTGCTCACCAGGAGGCCGATGGAGTGTGCGGCGAGGCCGGAGGAGGCCAGGAGCTGCCGGAATCAGTGGAGAACGCGGCGGCCGGAGTCGGGGACGGTGGGGTCGATTGCAGTGAGGCGGAGCTTCCTTGCCTGCTCGCGGCGGCGGACAGTGGCGCTCGGCGACGGGCGTCGACGACGTGAAGTGGCCGCTCTGGATTTGGGCAGTGTGCCGGCGTGATTTTGCTCCGCCGCAAATTTTCCTTAGCCGCGCGTCGATGTGCTCTGTTAATTGGGGGACTTGGGGATGCGGAAGGGCCGAGGCTGTTAACTGTACAGACCATTGGTCCCAGGTCGTCCCAATAACCGCGGCCGAACCGCGGCCAAAGGACCAACGGTCCCGGTTGGTGGGACGAACCGGGACCAATGGTCTGACCTTTGGTCCCGGTTCGTCCCACCAACCGGGACCAAAGGCCTGTTGATCAGCGCGTGCACCCAGGGATCATTGGTCCCGGTTGGTAGGACGAACCGGGATCGTTGACCCATTTTTCAGATTTTGGCAAACCTTTTAGTCTTCCCGCCATTTTCAAATTTGTTTTCTTCTTGAATTAATAAGATGTTTCAATTTAAGATGATTATTTATTTGGAATTTCAAAAAACTTTTAACAGGAAAAGTGCTTCAATTTAAATAACTAATCAAAAACCATTTTTTGTTTTCAAATATTTTTATTTGAACTACACAATTTTACTATTTTCAATTAAAATTTCATTAACAAATATTTATTACATAATTTGGAATTTCAAAAAACTTTTAATAGGAAAAGTGCTTCAATTTAAATAACTAATCAAAAACCATTTTCTGTTTTCAAATATTTTTATTTGAACTATACAATTTTACTATTTTCAATTAAAATTGCATTACAAAATATTTATTGCATAATTTGGAATTTCAAAAAACATTCAACAGGAAAAGTGCTTCAATTTAAATAACTATTCAAAAACCATTTTCTGTTTTCAAATATTTTTATTTGAACTATACAATTTTACTATTTTCAATTAAAATTGCATTAACAAATATTTATTACATAATTTGGAATTTCAAAAAACTTTTAACACGAAAAGTGCTTCCATTTAAATAAGTAATCAAAAACCATTTTGTGTTTTCAAATATTTTTATTTGAACTATACAATTTTGAACAGGAAAAGTGCTTCATGCCGTCATTTTGAATATAGTTTGAAACGGGCATAAGAAATTTAAAAATGATCCAAACAATGTGAAATCTTCGTGTGGTGTTATATTATGTGTCACAATTGCAAGGAAAAATATTGAACTTGAAAAATTGCAAACATCATAAATAATCCTTCACAAAATGACCTATCATGTTCGAGGTTTCATGGCATTTAGGTTAAACCACCAATGTTATGGCTAGAATCAGGGCATAGTTTGTGATAATGTGCCCATATTTTGCACACATGTGCATCTTGGGATGGCTTACAATGTTGCAGGAGGAAGTTTTCCTTTTGGACGCACGAAAAAGCCAATTTCCATTTTTGAGGTGCCGTAATCGGGGTGTTCTGTGAAGTAACCACTAAATTAAAGTTTGACATTTGTACCGACCCATTTTTCAAAAATACTAGACCACCTTATATGGAAAATTTCCCAACCGGTGTATCTGGAACCTTTCTGTCCATCCCTCATGAAAAAGACAAATTCCCACCGAATCGGCAGGAGGTTGCCAAGATTTTAACTACAAGTACACGATATAATGCTTGTGAATTTTTAAAAAAATCATTTATAGGTTCACAACATGATATTTCATCAGAGATCCACTTCAAGTTCAGCGAGGCTCAGCGCCGGGCTAAGAAGCTTCATGCCCGCCGTTTTGAATATAGTTTGAAACGGGCATAAGAAATTCTAACATGATCCAAACAATGTGAAACCTTCGCGTGGTGTCATATTATGTGTCACAGTTGCAAGGAAAAATATTGAACTTGAAAAATTGCAAACATCATAAAAAATCCTTCACAAAATGACCTATCATTTTCGAGGTTTCTTGGCATTTAGGTCAAACCACCAATGTTATGGCTAGAATCAGGGCATAGTTTCCGATAATGTGCCCATATTGTGCACACATGTGCATCTTGGGATGGCTTACGATGTTGCAGGAGGAAGTTTTCCGTTTCAACGCACGAAAAAGCCAACCGAGACTAAAGCTGTCGGTGGGATAAGGACGCGTGGGTAACCTTTAGTCCTGGCTGGTGGGTGCAACCGAGACTAAAGCTGTCGGTGGGATAAGGACGCGTGGGTAATCTTTAGTCCTGGCTGGTGGGTGCAACTGAGACTAAAGCTGTCGGCGGGATAAGGACGTGTGGGTGGACGCACTGCTCGATGAGATGAAGCATGTAGCGCACGACGCCGTGTCGGAGGAACAAGACAAAGTAGAAGCGGCACCGTGCCTATAAAAGGACCATCGATACGCCATGGCAAGCAGCTCAATAAGCCAACATAGGTAGAGAGAGTTTCATCCCCATGGATGGAGGGTTGGGAAATCTCCCGTGGCGGAGCTTCTCGAAGATGTCGTGGGTGCACACGCCCTACGGCATCTTCGGAAGCTCTACCTCGAAAAAATTTCCCTGCAAGCCCGTGAAAGACTCCATCTCCTCTAAGAGTGTTGGGGAAAGGGTTGAGAAATCTCCTGTGGCGGAGCTTCTCGAAGATGTCGTTGGTGCACACGCCCTACGGCATATTCGGAAGCTCCGCCTCGGAAAAATTTCCCTGCAAGCCCGTGAAAGACTCCATCTCCTCTAACAGTGTTGGGGAAAGGGTTGGGAAATCTCCCGTGGCGGAGCTTCTCGAGGATGTCGTTGGTGCACACGCCCTACGGCATCTTCGGAAGCTCCGGCTCAGAAAAATTTCCCTGCAAGCCCGTGAAAGACTCCATTACATAAAGTTACGATACATCACATAAAGTTTCCATACATCACATAAAGTTTCCAAACATTACATAGATTTACATAGGGTTTAGGGTTTGGGATATGAATCATTCGTCGCGTATGTCGATCCCTTGCCTATGATTGCTTCTTAGGCCGTAACCATGAAGCATATTCTTTGCTTAACGGGATGCTTGGGTCAGTTTTCACGGTGAAGGGTGGAATTTCATCAAACTTATCATAATCTGCTGACATGTCTGTCTTGTCCTCGACTCCCGTGATGTTTCTTTTCCCTGAAAGAACTATGTGACGCCTGGGCTCATCGTCTGATGTATTCATTTCCTTTTTTTTCTTTTTTCAGTCTAGAGGACATGTCCTTCACATAAAAAACCTGAGCCACATCATTGGCTAGGACGAATGGTTCGTCTCTGTAACCAAGATTCTTGAGATCCACTGTTGTCATTCAGTACAGCTGGTCTACCTTTACCCGTTCTCCATTCATGTTGACCCAACTGCACCGAAACAAAGGGACCTTAAAAGTAGGTCCATAGTCAAGTTCCCTATCCCCTCTATGTAACCATAGTATGTGTCCTTTTTCCCATTCTCGCATGTTGCATCAAAGCGGACACCACTGTTTTGGTTGGTGCTCTTTTTATCTTGGGCAATCGTGTAAAATGTATTTCCATTTATCTCGTACCCTTGGAAAGTCAATACAGTCGTAGATGGTGTCGCGGCCAACAAGTAGAGTTGATCTCCAATAGTGGTGTCATTCATGAGATGTAATTGCAACCAAGTGCCGAAAGTCTCCATGTGATTTTCTTTAATCCAGTAGTCATCCTTCCCCGGGAACTTGGAGCGTACAACATTCATGTGTTCCTCGATATACAGAACCACGAAGGTAGAACTTTGGATAACTATGTAGTTTTCTTGATTCAAAGAATGTCCGTCCCTAAATATCATTGCTTTCTTTCCTAGCGTGCCTTTTCCACTCAGTCTCCCCTCATACCGTGATTCAGGAACACCAATCGGCTTAAGGTCAGGAAGAAAGTCTACACAGAACCCAATGACCTCCTCTGTTCCATAGACCTTGGAGATGCTTCCTTCTGGCCTAGCACGGTTACGAACATATTTCTTTAAGACTCCCATGAACCTCTCGAAGGGGAACATATTGTGCAGAAATACAGGACTGAGAATGGAAATCTCTTCGACTAGGTGAACTAAGAGATGCGTCATAATATTTAAGAAGGACGGGGGGAACACCAAAACTGACAAGACATTGGACCACATCCTTCTGTAGCCTTTCCAGACTTTCTCGATCGATTACCTTCTTAGATATTGCATTGAGGAATGCACATAGCTTCACAATGGCTGATCGAACATTTTCCGGTAGAAGCCCCCTCAATGCAACCGGAAGCAACTGTGTCATAATCACGTGGCAATAATGAGACTTCAGGTTCTGAATTTTTTTCTCTGCCATATTTATTATTCCCTTTATATTTGACGAGAAGCCAGCCGGGACCTTGATACTGTAAGGACTTCAAAAAAGATTTTCTTCTCTGCTTTGGTAAGAGCGTATGGGTCTTTGATACTGTAAGGACTTCAAAAAAGAGAAGCATTCACGTCCTTTATCAGTATGCTTGTTGTATGGGTCTTTGATACGTTGCTGGTCCTCCCGTGCTTCTGGTGTATCTTTTGTCTTGCCATACATGCCCAGGAAGCCTAGCAGGTTCACGCAAAGATTCTTCGTCACGTGCATCATGTCGATTGAAGAACGGACCTCTAGGTCTTTCCAATACTCAAGCTCCCAAAATATAGATTTCTTTTTCCACATGGTCGTGTGTCCGGTAATGGGGTCTTTCAGAAAAGATTGACCGCCAGGATCCTTTCCAAAGATTACTTCTAGGTCCTTCACCATACCAAATACATCAGCACCTTTAGGGAGCTTAGGCTTGTTCCGGTAATCTGCCTCACCGTTGAAATGCTTGCCTTTATTTCTTACTTGATGATTGGTCAGAATAAATTTACGACACCCCAGGTACACAACGTTCTTACATTTATCAAAATATGTACCTTTAGTCTTATCTAAACAGTACGTGCATGCATTGTATCCCTTGTTTGAATATTCTGAAATGTTACTAAGAGCAGGCCAATCATTGATGGTTACGAACAACAATGCTCGTAGGTCAAATGGCTCCTGTTTGTGCTCATCCCACACCTTTACACCTGGTTCTGCCCACAACTGCAAAAGTTCATCGACTAATGGCCTTATGTACACATCAATGTCGTTGCCGGGTTGCTTCGGTCCTTGGATGGGCACTGGCATCATAATGAACTTCCGCTTCATGCACAACCAAGGAGCAAGGTTGTAGATACATAGAGTCACTGGCCAGGTGCTGTGACTACAGCTCTGCTCCCCAAAAGGATTCATGCCCTCTGTACTTAGACCAAACCATAAGTTCCTCGCATCACCTGCAAAGTTCGAGTACTTTCTCTCGATGTTTCTCCACTGCGACCCATCGACGGGGTGTCTCAGTTTCCCGTCTTTCTTACGCTCTTCTTTGTGCCATCGCATCAAACTGGCATGCTCTTTATTTCTGAACAGACGTTTCAACTATGGTATTATAGGAGCATACCATATAACCTTAGCACGAACCCTCTTCCTGGAGGGCTCGTCATCGCCCTCAACATCACAGGGTCATCTTGTCTGATCTTGTATCGACATGAAGTGCATACCGGGCATTTATCCATATTCTCATACTTCTCACCGCGGTACATGATGCAGTCATTAATGCATGCATGTATCTTCTCCACATCTAATCCTAGAGGGCAGATAGTCTTCTTTGCTTCGTACGTTGTCTTGGGCAGCTCGTTATCCTTTGGAAGCTTCGGCTTCATTATTTTCAGTAACTTCTCAAATCCCTTGTCAGATAAGCCAGTCTCTGCCTTCCATTTCAGCAGTTCAAGTGTGGTACCGAGCTTTGTGCTTCCATCTTCGCAATTTGGGTACAACAACTTTTTGTGATCCTTTTGCATGGCCTCCAACTTAAGCTTCTCCCTTTCTGTATCACATTATTGCTTTGCATTAGAACTGACCCGACCAAGACCATCAGCGGGCTCATCTGATGCCCGTTGTTCTTCTTCATTGCCGCCTCCCTCTTCTTCATTGTCTTCTGTTGCAGTATCACCGTATTCTTCAGGGGACATAGGATAGCTGTCATCATCCTCATGTTCTTCATTTTCTTCCAGCCTAACCCCTCTTTCTCCGTGCATGGCCCAACAATAATATCCGGGCATGAAACCTCTCCGAAGTAGATGGCTTTGAAGGATTCTCGAGACAGAGTGCTCCGCCACGTTCCGACAGTCGACGCAGGGACAAGGCATAAAATTATCCACTTTGTTTGCCTTAGCCAAATCAATAAATTTATGCAGGCCTGCAGTAAAATCGGAATGGCATCAGTTGGCATATATCCATCGCATCCATGCATCGATCTGCGACATAATAATTATCAATTACAATAACATCGTGAATAGTGAAATGACCACCCTACATGGACATATGCAATATTTTTGTATCAGTTACAGATAAAGAAGATAAGGTTTCTAACCTCAGCCGAGGATACCGTTTTGTGTGAACTAAAGTGTGGCTTGGACATTTCGTCGAACACCTTGTGTGCAATCAAAGAAAAAAAAAGCTAGCACCCACACCTCACACACAATCCATCAAAATTTGGTGGGCAAAGGGCTGGGCTTATATATAGTCAGGGGAGGGTTTTTGGTCCCAGTTATTGCCATGAACCGAGACTAAAGCCCCTCCCGCACGACACGTGGCCGCCCAGCAGCTCGCACCCCACCCAGGTCATTGGTCCCGGTTAAGGGCACGACACGGGACCAATGACCTGGGTGCAGGGCGTGCTGCTAGGCCGCCATGTGTCGCGCGGGAGGGGCTTTGGTCCCAGTTCGTGGCAATAACCAGGACCAATGCCCACCGTCGCTTCGTCGTCCTCGTGTATAAATATGAGGCCACAACGCTCGCTTTCACCATCGCCTCGGACTCTCTGCAGTACATCTCCACCCCAGTACATCTCCACCCCACCCCTTTAGACATCGCCTCTCCACCGCGCCGTCGTCTCGCCTCCCCTCCCTCTCCAATCTCCACCGTGCCGCCATGGAGGTGCCCACGCTCAACCACTACGAGGCGGCGATGTTTGCGTACTACAGCATCCTCGCGCCGCCGTGCGCGACCGTTCCCGCCGGATTTCGCATCGGTGAGGCGGGTGTGCCGGTGGCTCCGCTCCTCAACCCCCACGGATACGAGATGGAGCGCACTTTAAAGGTGCCCGAATTCCATCTCAACAACTGGATCATGAAAGATCACACACTTCTAGACGTTGGTGACTTCACATTCCTCAACCTCGCCACTAGTCATTGCTTCAAGACAAATCTAATGGACATCCATCGCCGGGTCACATTCACATCCAATATTTATTGGTATTTTCCATTGTAAACATCTTAGTGCTAACTGATGCCCTCTTCTTCCAAAAGATTCTACTTCTTCGTTGTTTCTCGTGGCGTCATCGTTCTTGCTCAGAGGGTGGATCCGTACCAGATTCGGCTTCTGAACCCAATTACTCATAAGTATAACACTGAGTTTCAAGCACACATACCATCTAATCTTCTGCAATCTGTCGTCGTGACGAAGTCCCCAGCGATGGTGTTCGTTTGCACTGATTATCCAGATCATATTGTATGGGCCGATGAGAGCACCCCAACGGAGCAAATCAATGGATCATTTGGAGAAGGATTGTATTCACCACCTCCTGATACGCTCCTGGTCTACATGACGGCATTCCGAGGGGAAGTATATGCATTACTTGAGAATGGAGACATCTTATCCACCAACATCCAGTTAGAGCAGTGCACGAGCACTGTCACGATGGCCAAAATAATTTCGGCCCCAGTCTTTGAATAGGTACGCAGAACCTACAATTTCTACCTTGTGGAGTCAGATGGTGATCTGCTTCTTGTGTTGCACGCGGATTTCGCCAAAGGGCAACCGGTGTTGTACCGGGTGGACATGGAGAACCGCTCTCCCGAGGTCGTCGGCGACATTGGAAGTCGTGCCCTCTTTGTTGGTTACAATCAGTCTATCTCCATTGACACCAGGTTACACCCCACAGTCAAACCCGATTGCATATACTACAGGAATTATATTAGACTATACGATCATGAGGTTCAAGCTTGGGAAGAGGAATCAACAATTATAATGTGTGGCTTAAGTCTGGAACATACACCGAGGCGTTACCCTCTTGACGAGATACTAGCAGCACACTGTAGACGGAGAGAGTTCTCTGAACATGTGTTGCAGCACGCGGGAGCTGCCGCCGACGAAATATATAGGGGAGAATGAATCCTATATTCATCCTAGGTTATTTGCTAGCATTTTCAGGTCTATTTTTCGAAGTAGAAATTTGTACTGTATTTATATTATTTCGATGAGCAGTATGTGTATTACCTTTCAGACAAAATTGTAATGTATTTAAATTTAGTACTTTCAGAATTTAAAGTATTTATTTTTAGTAGCTTCTTTCAGAATTCTCTGTGTTTGACATGGGCATCAGCTCAGCGCCGGAATTTAGGTTCCACATGGAAGATTGCACAATAATGTGTTGGTGGGCGGCACCACCCCTCGAACCTGGGATGCGCACCGTCGAAGGTGGAGGGGGCGAGCCGGCCAGTCAGAAAACATGCCACATCGGCATCCCCTGTTTCTGATGCCCTTTAAAAAAACAAAACACGCCACGTCATTATCCCCTGTTTCTGATGGTGTTGCTACACTCGGCGGTACATTATGGCTTATAAATAATATCGCATAAACATAAGGGCACAGTCGTCAATATTTCAAAAATGAACCCCGGTCCCGTCTCCTACCTGTCCTGGTACATTGCCCGATGAGGTGGATAGCCACGACCGATCTTTTTAATACGTTCGCACTCTTATGGTGAGAAGGGAAATAAAGATTGAGCTGTTAATGCAATGAGTGTCAAATTAATACACTCTATGGAAATGGGAAATGGTTATTTTCACGTGTGCCCGTAGTCCAAACCTACTATCAGTCTTTCACTCCCCTTCTCCGACTAACCACAGTTCACATTGCGCAGCTCCTCTGTGCCGCACCAACTAGGGTAACATGGCCCTGCCCAAGCCACCGCCACCGCCGCCGCGACAGCCGCCGAAACTAGGGTATTTAGCCCCTCTAAGCGATGTGGAGAAATCGCGCGGTGGCATTACGGCATGCTCTAGGCAGTGGGAACAAGGTACGTATCAAATCGTTCATGAGAGCATGCCGCCGCCGAGGGTACACACCCTCGAATAGGGCAACGCCAAGGTCTAGGAACTCTCGCGTCCACGCTTCGGCACAGACAACATTACCTCAGTGGGGGAGGCTGGGAGCACGCCGTCTGTGGCAAAGACGCTCCATCCTACGCACCGTCGGAGGCCGTACTGTGGTGGCGACCAAGCGTCTACACTCAGCATGCTGGATTGTTCGACAGCCGGAGACGGCGGCGGGCATCATCTCAGGCCCGGAATTCAGGTTCGAGTTCACACGGACCTACGATCCCGAGAAGGAGATGCCGAATTTCAGTTTCGAAGAAATCGTTGCGGCGGCGCGGATGATCCAACTGAACCGGGACTGGCGCATGCAAATCGCTCGTGCATGAACGATGCAGATTTCTTGTAGTTTGGCGGGAAGGCAATATATCAGTTTGGGTTAAATGATCAAAGAACTTATGTCCTCTCAAGGAAATTGGCCAGCCAACTTTTCTGGTGGAGATCTGTAGTTTCTTCAGTGTAGAATAGTTAAGTTCAGACTGAAGAATGGCTTTTGTAGATGAAATGCTGATGAATTGTTCTATAAACTAGTAGGAAGTTTAGCCCACTTTTGTGTAGGTATAATACCCTTTTGTATGGAAGTATTACTATTGTAAGCAAATACTATCAAGTATCTATTTCCTTCAATTACTAGTCGTGGTTCAATCTAGTTAACTGGCATCTTTTTATCCCAGATTACAGATTTTGCGTCTACTGTGTGTGCTGTAAACCATTTTTCCTTTGTGTTGTGTTGCCTGCAAAATGGTCCTATAGTTCAACGTGTTACAAATGTAGCTACCTTGTACTTGAAGAGGATATGGACTACATTTTCCTGGCATCCACATAATTGACATTGCTCATTGCCAGACCACCCTCTTTTCATGAGGTTGTCCTTGGTTATTCACATAAATTATAAAGCACGGGGTTCACCTACATCGATTCAAACTATTACACACACACTACATCAAATTCATTACCCACACATACTACACCGATTCAAACTATTACACACACATACTACTTCAAACTATTACACACACGTACTACATCGATTCAAACTATTACACATTTTTAGTCGATGCTAACTTCCTGCTACGCTCTCCATACTACAAATTCATTAGCCACACATACCACGGCAATTTACTAGAGCTCTATCTTCACTTGAGGGAAATCAGAACCACTAGCTCGTCCAAGCCCGGTCCCCCCACCGAAACTGTGTGCGCCATCCCGAAACGGTGGTGGTCCTGTGCCATCGATCCTTCCAGGCCAACACTACAGGTGACGAGGATGCTTTCTAGCAGCCTCTTCGGGGCCTTGAATGCCATATACCGATTCCAGATACTCCTCCAGGTGGATGATGACCGGGTGCTTCCAGCAAAGCTGTCGCCCTGCCCTGCTTGGAATCTGCACCTCGTACATCTTAGGAATGGTGTCAGGATCTTTCGTCCACGCCTTTACCTCGATGACCCATCTGTCGCTCGGTGGCACGATTTCCACCAGCTCACCGCCAAGGCTACTGACGACCTGCTTGAGGGCCTCCAGCTCCCAAGCATCCAATGGGAGGCCGTCAAAGCCGAGTTTGGAGAAGAAACGAAGCTGCCCCAAGCAATCGTCCCACCCACAGGCGCAATGCCAATGCATGATGCTCATTTTCTCCCCGCAGCACTTGAAAGAAGGGGAAGAATGCAGAACACGCTCGGTGTCTGAGCTGTTCTCGAATCGGACGAAAAAATCGAATGGTGGCGCGCATACCTCAGTGTTGACCTTATTTCGTCTGATCCCAAAACGAGACCTGAAAGCCGACAGCAACTCTGCCAGCGACACGGCGGGATGGACCCCCAGCACGGTGGCCATGAGAGCATGGTCGTCGAACTGCTGTGCCAGGGCTACCATGCCTGGGGTGCGTGGCAGCACGCAACTTCTTGAGGCCGGTCGCCGGCCTGGATCGCCTGACGAGACGTGCTCCGCCGTACGAGAAGGACTAGCCAGAGGCGAGATATTAGTCCGGGGACGCAAAGCTCCGATATGGCGGATGATGCAACGACGATGGCTGCGAGCTTCGATTAGAGGCGTGGGAGGTTGACCGGACATGGCGGGGACGCAAATTAGAGCCAGTGCGAGCTCCGATCTGAGACGAGCAGCCGGAGCCGAGGAAATGTTATGGGGAGGGGAGCAGGAGGGAAGACCAGAGCAGAGCAAAGAAATAGATCTGGTCTACTCAGGGATCTGGTCCACACAGGGGTAAGCTAGTCCACAACCGCAAAAGATAATGGGGAATACTGACATGGCTGGCCAAGAAGAGTTGACCTAACGGTGGTATTTGAGTTAAACCCTTTTTCGTCTGTTTCAAACGACCGTTTGGCCGTTAGATTTGTATTCACCCCCATTTGGCCCTTCTGGACAATTGGAGATTCTACTATGGCCCCTCCGCGCGATTGATGACAACTCGGGTACCGCGGTGTGCTCACCCACCAAGTTTGGTACCGCAAACGAACATTCCTGGAGTAGAGATGGGCCACAGGGGGCCCACACGACCCCCCTGGCGCGAGCCAGCTTAGGTCTCGCCACCAGGTGGTGTGGCCGCCCTGGCCCACCTTTGGCTCTCCCCTATGGCGTATAAAATCCTCCTGAAACACTAATACTCGGGGAGCGACCACAAAAATATTTCGCCGCCTCTGCGGGGTGGAAAACACCGAGAGAGAAAGATCTCTCCGGCAGACAGATTTCTGCCAAGGGAATTCCTTCCCAGAGAGGGGAGATCGTCGGCATGAACAGCACCATCAAGCTGGACTTCATCGGGATCATCATCATCATCACCACCATCATCACCATCAGCACCCTCACCACCATCTCCATATTTCTGTAACAATTGGGTTGAATCTTGCATTAGTTCTTAGGGGAAACTTTGCTAGTGTTGCTCTTTGTAGTTGATGCTATTGAGTGGAACCATTGAATTATTGTTTATGTTCAGATTGTTATACATCATTATTCCATCTCTGCTCATGATCCATATGATATCTTATGAGTAGTTCGTTTTGTTCTTGAGGACATGGGAGAAGTCATGTTGTTAGTAGTGGAATTGTGTTGACAAAGATTCAATAGTTTGATATTTAAGTTGTGGTGTACTTCTTCTAGTGGTGTCATGTGAACGTCGACTACATGACACTTCACCTATATGGGCCTAGGGGAATGCATTGTGTATTTGGCTACTAATCGTAGGGGTTGGCGGAGTGACAGAAACCTGAACCCCCGTTAGGAAACCATTGCACAAGGGACGTAAGGGTCTTAGAGTTTAAAGCTGTGGTTAGGTTTCTACCTTAATTACTTTCTTGTACTTACGGATGTTTGCAAGGGTATAATCACAAGTATGTATTAGTCCTAGGAAGGTCGGTACATTAGCACAGGTTCACCCACACAACACTTAGCAAGCTAAAGAAGATTAATCAACTCTACGAAGCGAAAGCGCTTGACAGTCTTCCCGTGTGTCCTCGAGAACGTTTGGTCATCTTAAGTAATACATCCGGCTTGTCCTTTGCTGCATAAAGGATTGGGATATTTGCTGCATTTATTCCTACTGTCTCTTATTTACTCGTACTTTATTTACTTGCATTATCAAAAACCCCTAAAAATCTGTTTGTTAAGTATTTGAAGAGAATTACTGATCCATACCACTAGCCAACACCTTCTGCTCCTCGTTGGGTTTGACACTCTACCTTACCGAAAATACTGCAATACACCCCCTATACTTGTGGGTCTTCAAGACTATTTTCTGGCGCCGTTGCCGGGGAGTGAAGCGCTATTGGAAAGTGGAACTGGTAAAGGAAACTTCTACTGTGGGTAATGTTTACTTCTGTTAGTTGCTTTATTTTCGTTATGGATAATTCACTGAGTTTCTTGTTTCGTAATGCTACTACCACTGCTAAGGTAGTAGATGAACCACCACCTGCTGAGAATGATGCTTTTAAAATACCTACAAGAATTATTGATCGTGTTATGGATAACTACTATGTTGGGGATGGAACTGTCCATCCCGGTGATCATTTGCTCTTTATACACGAATTATGCGGGTTGTTCAAGTGTGCAGGTATTACTACTGATCAAGTTAAGAAGAAGTTATTCTCATTGTCACTGAAAGGAAGAGCTGAGGAATGGTATAAGCTGCTGAAGAATGGTCAAGCTCTTGAATGGGAGGAAATACTACCTCTCTTTTATTCAAAGTTTTATCCTCCTAGTGAGATTCATAAAGATCGGAATAAAATATACAACTTTTGTCCTATTGATGGAGAGAGTATAACTCAAGCTTGGGGAGATTGAAGTTATTAATGCTCAAATGTCCCATTCATGAGCTCCCCAATAATATCATTATCAATAACTTTTATGCAAGGCTCCCTCTACATGACAAGGATTTATTGGATGCTTCTTGTGCTGGATCATTCACTCGCATGGAAGAAGAAACTAAATGGGATCTTCTGGACCGTATTCAAGACACAATGCTGAAGCTTGGGAGAATGACAAAGGTAGAAAGTCAGGTATAAATTATGATGATGAATGCATTGAATATTAAAAATGCATATGGTCTAGACTCTCAAGCTATTGCTTCTTACTTTAAGGCTTTTGCTTCCTACATTGAAGTGCCTAAAAAGTAGTGGAAGAAGTATCATGAACCTTATAAAGATATCACAAAGTAGTTTTATGAGAGCTAGTATTCCTGTGTTTTTTGTTAGAATAAGTTATCATTGTTATGATGACCCTTGTGATAGATATATTGTTAAGTTTATGCATGATACTGAAAGTTACTATGAGAGAGGGAAAATTGTTCTTATGTACCTCAATAATATCAAGTTTCCCCGTTTTATGCTGAATGTTCTTATGTTGCGCTTCTTTTGCCTTCCTATGCTAGTAGCCTCTGGTTTCAACAACTTGTTTGTTTACAAAATTCCCTTGCATTGGAAGTGGGTTAGACTTAAAGTTTGTATTTTTGCTTCTTAATGCTCTCTTTCACCTCAATTCATATTCCTATGTGAGCATCTTCAAAATTATCATGCCCATCTTAATGGCTATAAAGAAAGAGCTTTTTGGGAGACAACCCAATTTATTTTTGCTTCCAGTTTGTTTTTGTTTCTTTGAGTCTTGGAAGTTATTAGTTCGGTAATAACCTCTCCTTATCCTTTTGTTTGGTTTTTGTGTCAAGATCAACCTCTAATGAGAGAGAAGTAAGATTTTTGTGCTTCACCGTAAAAATTTGTGAGAGATCTCTGTATGTCGGATTGAGCTGTAGTTGTTTGTGCTTCTGCCCCAGGTTGTTATTTAATTTTCGTTAGTTTTACACGTTTTGATTTGAGCAACAGAAGATTTCCAAAAAAAATGATCTTCACCTGCTGGTCTGTTTTAACAGATTTTGCCATTCTTGCATTTGCTTCTTTATTCGATTTCCTTTTTGAATTCTTTTTGGGATTTCAGAAGGAGTTGCCACAGTAGCTTATGTTTTGATGGTTTTCAGTTGAAGTTGAACTCAAAAGGTTTTATCACTACACTTATACTAATGTTGCTAATGAGAACTGTGTGAAGTTTTGTGTGAAATAAATTTCGAGGTAGTGGAGACAATGGTGTAATAAGGAAGTGAAAGGTTTTATGACTCAAGTAATACGTGTATGAAGATGAAGATATTGATGTTATTCAAGTGGTGACTCCGGAAGAATCTACTAAATACCAAATCCAGAGACCTGCAGACTCTGTTTTCGAATAGGTAACAGTTCTGGTAAGAAAAGTTCCGCGAAAATACTATCCAACTATATTTTTGCAGTTTTTAGTCAATAAGGAAAGCTACAAAGCGAAAGAGGGACAGAAATGGAGCAACGGTGGCTCACACCACCCTGTGGCGTGGGACCACCTGTGGCCGCGCCACCAGGTGGTGTGGCCACTCCGTACTCCGCCTCCGACTCGTTTTCTCCCAGTACCTTCCTTTTGCTGTGAAACTTCGTAATATATAATCCCCCGGATCACCCGAGGTTCGTATATCGTGTTTTCGTCATGTTTTCGTTTTGATCTATTTATGCCAGGAACTATCTTTGAAAGATTTGAAGCACAATGGTGTCTGCCAAGGATAAAGGAAAGGAGCCTATGGAGGAACATCTCCAAGACCCCGGGCAGGAGAAGGAGATCAAGAGTGAAGGTGAAGAGGAGATAAAGCAAGGCCAACATCCACACATTGGCACCGCCATTGCAAGTATTGGAGTGTTAGCAAGATCTACCATGGTCAGGAGGACTCCATGGATGTCAACTGGAGGGAAAACTCCGCGTCACTTTTAGCTCCACGGTCACTTCCTCCACGCACCAAGAATCTTTTCCATAAGCATCAACACCAGAATATACCCTCCAATTTAGATTTGCCTCGTTCTAGGCATGCAGGGAAAGAAGACTCCAAGAAGGAAGAGTGGAAAAAGAATCACAAGAGCTGGGATCCACAATCTGACATGATCATGCACCGCATCGAGCACAACTCGGAGTTGATTCGTACTCTCACCTTCGAGATTGAGGACTTGGGGAAACTGATCAAAGAGCTCATTAAGTGTATACCACCACCGAAGGAGTAATTCGTCATAAGGGTTTGGCATCCCCTTGGTTTGTTCCAAGCTTGGAGGAGTGCCGCGGTATCAGATCACTATCTTCTATCTTTTTACCTTTTTAGTAGAGTCATATCATGAATAGAGAAGTTATCATATATGACGGTTTGCATTATGGAAGTGTCCCCTCTCTCGTTAGATATGTATCCCTTAGTGTGAGTTGCTGATATGGAATATTAATGAGAAGTTCTATCATTTACTCTTTTCAATATCTTATATTAGTTTTCAATTCGTGGTTATATGATTGATCTTGTTGTTAGTATTGGTATCACTTTGGGATCATCGAGTTAATCTAGTTGTTTTGGCAAACCTGGCTTGGTCAGTAGCAACACTATTTTTGAGAGTTGAATGAAAAGATAAAAGTACCCTAAAGAAAAATAATTTCATCATCTTTCTTTCTTGATTTGCTCATAAGTTTAGTATTCTCTAGTTAAGATATCTTGTGCTTCCAAGGAAGATTGCATGTTTGTCTTTATCACTTATATGTTTGTTTGTTTCCTTCAACTCTTATACTTGCTACCTAGCCTTGCTAGCCAAAAACCTGTACTGAGAGGGAATTCTTCTCGTGCATCCAATCCTTAAACCAAAACCCATGCCATTTGTGTCCACCATACCTACCTATTAGCATTATTGCTATTCCAAGTAAATTTTGTTTTCATCGACCTTCCAAATTAAACTTGTTATGTGAAAATTACTGATTAAAGCTCTCACGAACTTGATGGCACACTTTATTTTCATGCACTTAATAAACTTGAACCATTGTGTCCTTCTTTGTTGCGTATATGCTTGCGCTTTATAAGTTGAAGTTAGCAGAACCATGTATCATGGGGAACGCTTTCAACATTGCACTGGTACTTTGTACCTAGTTGATATCATGATTCTTTTGCCTATGGATCCCGGCGGTGTGAAACAAAAGGGGAGCTTGTAAGATCATGGAGTTTATATATGTGTTAGAGAAACGCCTAGGCCGCTAGCCTAAGCCATGCCTAATCATGGTGGAAACTTGCAGCATAACTATAGTGAGCATCCTATGAAGCATATTCAATAAAAACCTATGCAAATAGCAAATAAAAGGATTGCTGAGATGCTCATTGTCTGCTTTCCTTGTCATTTAGATTATGGGATAGCTCATGTAACTTGTGCACGGGGTACCCCGTTGGCGGTTCTCTATGATACATATGTATTTACAATGACAAGAGCTTACTTGTGACTGAAGTTGAGTAGCATGAGGTTCGGTACTCGTAAGTACGGGGCATGAGATTTCAACTTATAACTTGCCAAGCATATCCTCTTAGTTGTGTCACTTTAACCATAATCACCTAAAGATACCTATGATAGGGGCAATGAGAGATGAAAGCTAATAAGTACCATAATTTTTGGGAGCTCTTTATGAAACTTGAAATCCCTGCTTTCCTCTGCGAAGGGCCATTCTTCTACTTTTTAGTTGAGTCAGTAAACCTATTCCCTTCTATCTCAGCAAGTATTTTGAGTTGTTGTATTTCATTCATTCATATGATGATTTATTCAATCATGTTTCTTATCTTCCTTGTTTTGCACATTGCTCTTATCTTGGTGATTACTACTTTGAAAGCTATCATTGAAAATCAGTTATTTGTGAACTCCAGCAAATTATCAACTATTCTTTGACCAAGAGCTCAGTTTGCCTTTACCAATTATGATTTACTTTATGTATCTTTATTGTGTTTCCTTTACTCATTGCAAGTTGATTTATATAATAGTGAGTTGTCTTCTATTATGATCTATGGATAGATGAATGTGATGCTTCTTGTTCGTATTCTTTTATCGACTCTACACTCCATCAACCTAAGGCCATGTTAATTGAGCTCAGTTTCGCTTGGGGACAAGCGAAGTCTAACCTTGGGGGGAGTTGATACGTCCATTTTGCATCACTATTCTGTATCATAATTCACTGTTATTCATTGATATATTTCATATTAAGAGATGATACTTATGTTATTTCATCTGTTTTTGCATGGTTGATGACGTTTGGAGCATGGATCGCTACAGTCAGGATTCTGATGGAAAAGGTGTTGTTTGGAGGCAAAATTCACGAAGATCAGAAAATCCGGGAAAATATACAGAAAATCATATTTTTCCAGAAGACGAAGGAAGCCAGAAGAGGGAATGGATATGGGCCACAAGGGTTCCACACCACCCCTGGCGTGGGCCAGCCTAGGCCGCGCCACCAGGTGGTGCGGCCGCCCTGGCCCAACTCTGGCTCTCCCCTATGGCGTATAAATTCCTCCTGAAATCCTAATACTCGAGGAGCGACCACAAAAAGATTTCGCCGCCTCTGCGGGGCGGAAAGCACCGAGAGAGAAAGATCTCTCTGGCAGACGGATTTCTGCCAGAGGAATTCCTTCCAGGAGAGGGGAGATCGTCGCCATCAACACCACCATCAAGCTATACTTCATCGGGATCATCATCATCATCACCACCATCATCACCATCAGCACCCTCACCACCATCTCCATATTGCTGTTACAATTGGGTTGAATCTTGCATTAGTTCTTAGTGGAAACTTTATGTGGAACAATTGAATTATTGTTTATGTTCAGATTGTTATACATCATTATTCTATCTCTGATCATGATCCATATGATGTCTTGTGAGTAGTTCATTTTGTTCTTGAGGACATGGGAGAAGTCATGTTGTTATTAGTGGAATTGTGTCGAGAAAGATTCAATAGTTTGATATTTAAGTTGTGGTGTACTTCTTCTAGTGGTGTCATGTGAACGTCTACTACATGACACTTCACCTATATAGGCCTAGGGGAATGCATTGTGTATTTGGCTACTAATCGTAGGGGTTGGCGGAGTGACAGAAACATGAACCCCCGTTAGGAAACCATTGCACAAGGGACATAAGGGTCTTAGAGTTTAAAGTTGTGGTTAGGTTTCTACCTTAATTACTTTCTTGTACTTACGGATGTTTGCAAGGGGTATAATCACAAGTATGTATTAGTACTAGGAAGGTCGATACATTAGCACAGGTTCACCCACACAACACTTAGCAAGCTAAAGAAGATTAATCAGCTCTATGAAGCGAAAGCACTTGACTGTCTTCCCATGTGTCCTCGAGAACGTTTGGTCATCTCGGGTAATACAACCGGCTTGTCCTTTGCTGCATAAAGGATTGGGCCACTTGCTTCATTTATTCCTACTGTCTTTTATTTACTCGTACTTTATTTACTTGCATTATCAAAAACCCCTAAAAATCCGTTTGCTAAGTATTTGCAGAGAATTCCTGATCCATACCACTATCCAACACCTTCTGCTCCTCGTTGGGTTCGATACTCTTACTTATCGAAAATACTTTGATACGCCCCCTATACTTGTGGGTCATCATTATGTCGTTGCTTAGGAAGAACCAGAACGAGATGCGAGATATAGTAGCATCACACGTGAACCTGTACAACAAGACAAACAATCATTAGACAAGTGTGCCTACAATGAAATGAGCAATGAATAAAAGTGTTTTTTATAATTTCAGCAAATATAAACTAGGCATGTCATATAAGGAAATATATATGGTAGCAGTGGTATTTCCTGGAATGGAAGAGACGGACGATGACTCAGAATTTATGGTGAGCTACACAATGTCATGTAGTTTCTGTCTTAGCTAAGAAAATCAACCTGATAGAAATTTGGCATCATAAGAGAACTTCTAGAGCAAGAATGCAAACCATGAGTGAACTACATAGTAGAGGATAGTTATGTCATTGCTTAGGAGGAACCAGCACCAGATAAGGAAATAATGGCGCCTCTTGTGAACTTGTAGAAGAGACTATGCAAACCATCATGTTCATTGTTCCATTATGGGATCAATGCAAGAAAAAGAAAATAGTTAGTGTTGCAGCTTTTGAAGAACCAGATGGCAAAACAAAATTATAATCGAATTAGTATGAGGAGTCTAAATGGGTACTACATGATAACATAACAATGCCAAGGAGGAAACAATAACAGGAACTTATCTCAGGACGAACCAGATAGATTCAGTAACTATAGAGCAGGGAATCCAAACTAATATTTTCCACTGATTTTTCATTTTGCGAGAACTACACGATAGCAGGCAATTACTATTGTTCATAGTATCTAAGAACAAGTGCATGACTTCGAAATTTGTAGAGGAGCGAATGCAAACAAACATGTCTAGTGACCTACTCCGTAGTATCTAGCACGAAGAACAGGTGTGCGCTTTGACTGGGTGTACAGGACGATTAGAAAAATGAATTTCACTGTGACCAGCTTGAACCTGCTGTACTACTGACAAAACAAAAAAAGAGTTGGTCATTTCGTTACGAAGGTCGGATAGGTTTCCAAGCATCATCCGTACTGGCGTGGGTGACATCCTTATCACCCAGGGTGCTACGGTTGCGCCGACTGTTTGCGTCGCGGAAGCAGATCTTGGGTGCTCGATGCTGGCTTGAGCACGATGGACGAGGTCGAATTGGTGTACTACACGGTGGTTAAGGTAGGTACGGGTGGGGAGCATGCCAGCGGCGTTGATGCAGATCTTGGGTATTCGTTGTCGGATTCGACACCGTGGAGGGGAAAGTGGGAAAAGGAAATCAGGTGTAGTGGATGACGACGGACTTGGTGACCAACGTCGGGTGCGGTGGATGTCGGTGAAGCGGAAATGATGCTTTGGATGAGACCACAACTGATGCAGCTCCAGTATAATGTTGGATGAGGACTGCATGGTGTCGAGTTTCGGCGGGCAAAGCCAGCCAGATAAGTGATGTGGGAGGTTCCGGGCGCTAAAAATTTCATAGTGTTTGAAATGGAGGGGCGCGAGGGAGTGGGGACCACGTGATTTCCGTATCATTTGAATCGGAGGGACGCGAGAAATTTCACAGTGTTTGAAATGGAGGGGCCCGAGGAGTAGGGACGACGTGATTTTGTTATCTTTTGAAATGGAGGGGCGCTAGAAATTTCGAAGTGTTTGAAATGGAGGGGTGCGAGGGATTGGGTTCCACGTGATTTTGGTATCATTTGAAACGGAGGGGCACGCGAAATTTCGCAGTGTTTGAAATGGAGGGGCGCGAGGGAGTGGGGACCACGTGATTTTGGTATCATTTGAAATGGAGAGGCGTGAGAAATTTCAGAGTGTTTGAAATGGAGGGGCACGAGGGACTGGGGACCACATGATTTTGGTATCATCTGAATGGAGGGGCGCCAAAAATTTCGCAGTGTTTGAAATGGAGGGGCGCCAAAAATTTCGGAGTGTTTGAAATGGAGGGGCGCGAGGGAGTGGGGACCACGTGATTTTGTTATCGTTTGAAACAGAGGGGCACTAGAAATTTCATAGTGTTTGAAATGGAGGGGCGCGAGGGAGTGGGGCCGTGTGATTTTGGTATCATTTGAAACGGAGGGGCGCGAGAAATTTCACAGTGTTTGAAATGGAGGGGTGCGAGGGACTAGGGACCACGTGATTTTGGTATCGTTTGAAATGGAGGGGCGCAAGAAATTTCGGAGTGTTTGAAATGGAGGGGCACGAGGGAGTGGGGACCACGTGATTTTGGTATCGTTTGAAATGAAGGGCCGCCAGAAATTTCGTAGTGTTTGAAATGGAGGGGCACGAGGGAGTGAGGATCACGTGATTTTGGCCGTCTAGCAATCTTGTCCGTCCATCCGAAATCAATGGGTCATAGGGGATACCTTCCCTTCGAAGGCTCTAGCGCGGACGCCTATGCTAGCAATCGCTAGTTGTCCCAGAGTAGACTATAGGGGTAGATGTGTAGGTTACTATAGTAGAAGACCATTAATCGGGCTAGCTGACGCGATGTCATTTTGGCGCTCCACGAGTTCAACTTTTACTTATGTTGTTTAGGAGTGAATGCGTGCAACTCAAAAATGGTACTTTTACGTGATTACATGTCTAATATTATTAGGATACTGAGTTGCATGCATCTTGTAGTAATGAGTGGTTTCTATTGGGTTGATCATTGTATTACTCGTATTCTCTCTCTCCGTATATACGTTGATCACAGTCTAGTTACCGAGTTGCATGGATGTGAGCACAATGATTGAGTGACAGACCTTTTTTTTGCGGTGGAGGCCCCCATCCGCTGATAACCCTAGCTAATCAACACAGCTCACACATAAGTGTATTTTTACGTAGTAGTAGTAGTAGTAGTAGGAACATCATCTAGGGAGACATAGTTCAGCATCTACCAATCTTGTCCGTCCAATTCGAAATCAACGGGTCAAAGCGAATACCTTCCCTGCGAAGGCTTTGGCGGGAATGCCTATGCAAGGAATCGTTGGGTGTCCTTGGGTAGACTATAGGGGTAGTTGTTCTTGTGACCCAAAGTACTCCAGAAAATAGCTGGGTGTCCCTGACGGTGCATTTTCTTTTGTAGACACTGGATCCAGATACCATAAGTATGACCAAATTTAACGATCACTCATTAACGATTTGATTATATTGATTTAGGGCATCTCCAATGCTTAATTCCCAAGGAGACCATAAGCTGGGACCGGCTGTCAGTGCCATAACAGACCAAAAGAGTTCCAATGTTTATGGCCAGCCTTGGTCTTAAGGTGGAGCCCATTAGGGAATTATTTATTATTTTCTCTTAGTCTGTCTTAGAGTACATTCGGCCCTTCAAGTGAGGCATCGATGAGCTGTGTCACAAAAAAGCCAGGACAATGGTTTTCTATTCCTTGTGGATGGGACTTACCCGTACGGTCGACCTTAAGCATTTTAGGCTTATGACCCACCTCCACAATGTTTAAAATCGTCTAAGGTCGACCTTAGAGGCTTATGGCCAGGCCTTATTTCTACATTGGAGACGCCCTTATCAGACATACTCTCCCTCCATCCTATTTTTTATGAAAATGTCCTCCAACCTAATTAAAAAGAATGGCACATATTTGACTAAATTTGAATGTATATGTACACTAAACAGTGACTACTATACGGCAAGTATATCGTTGCAAAAGCTCCATAGAGCACATTTGAACGCTAAAGAGTGCAATATAATTATGCAAAGACGGATGAGAAAAAACCGATCCATGCACCGAAAAGAAAGAAAAAGGAGGGCCACGTGAGGTAAGTCCTCCTCCTTCCTAGTTCCTACTCCAAGATTCGGCGATTGCAACACTGTGGCTGTCCTGCGGAGGCAGGTTCTCGACGAACTCCGCAATGGTCGCGACCTCGACGGCCAACATGAGATGGCTTCTCTCTTCCTACTTAGCGGGGCGTGAACTGGACGATCTCCGCAATGGTAGTTGCTGGTTGTGGAGCACCGTGACTTTTTTCTTTAAATTTCCGCACCCAGCGCGAAGCGTGGAGGAGTCACGCTCGTAAGATCATGCGGACTTCATTTGAAAAGCCAAATTGTCTCGGAGGCGATCACACTCTAGGTTGATCTCGAAGTTTTTCTGAAGAATGTTGATGTTATGGCTGTAGAGTTCATCTACTTTGGCCGAGATTCTCGCCCTGAGAAAGAGAGCATAGATTGCATGCAGAGAAGAACATAAAATGTCAACACATGTATAGTGACTACAGTACCTCTCTTCTTCGACCGAGAGTAGGCATGAGGGCATCGTACGCGTTAGAGATATCCGTCGTGCTATCGACCCGTGGGGTGGAAAATTTGACACACGAGCCGCCTGCCCTGGAAGATGTACATGATGGTTCAATAGTAGGAGCAGACAACCCAGGAATCAACGGAAGTACAAACCTACCCGGACTCTTGGTCCCCATGATAGCCGCTCTTCAGATAAATGAGTGAAGACGAGACCTCGCCACATAGCTGGTCTCCTTTCTCGGTTCGAGCCTGTAGGTCACCGCCATCTTGCTATTCTTACGACGAGACAGGATATTTTGTGACATCGCTGGATGAAGTAGAGAAGAAAGGGAGGAGCAGTGGAAGAAAATGGTTTCTATGAAGGAGGATTAAGGTAGTACTAGTAGGAGAGTGAATAGTGGAAGCAAAAAGTCAAGTACTGGGTCTCACTTGTTCAAAAAAAAGTACTGGGTCTCATCGCCGGCCTTCGAGCAATCTCGTTGGTCCATCAAGTGATCGAGCAACTAGCTGCAAATATTTACGACCCACCCAAAGTTTATGGAGAAATTTGGCTAGATACATAGTGGTGCAATCAACTGGCTTATGCTATACTAAGTGGGTCCCATCTTTACTGGTTTTTGCCGGCCAGTCTAGTAAATTTCTAGTAGATTCAGAAAAAAATATCTAGTACATACATCTCTTAGCCACGTTAGGAACGGCTCACGCTGTGCTTGCTCGTAGTAATAGTACTCCCTCGGATCCATATTTACTCGTCGCTGAATTGGAGGTATATAGCAATGAATCAGAGGGAGTAGTAGTAGTAGTAGTCGTCACATTGAATATACTTAGGGCTTGCCGCATAAGCATCACAAACGGTTGCCAAAAGATCAAACAGAAAACTTAAAGATAACTTAGGGCTTCTTTGGATAACCGGATTTAAAAACACGGGAATTTGACTCGGTCACAGGTACAAAACAATGGATTGCAAAACAAAGGAAATAACTTTCTTTGGATCACAGGATTTCAAAACACAAGATAATAGGGTCGAAGGTACAAACAGAGGAAATCTGTTGGCTTAAAGTCATTACAATAAAGCACCGTAAACGCAGAGGAAAATTGCCTCAATTCTACGCGAATGAGTGTAAAAAAGTGGATGTTGAAATTACTATGGCAAAGGTAGCCCAATCTTTGTCTAGGACGATCTGATCTTTGTTGTGGTTGGCATGGACAACCCACTCACATTCCTCGCATGCTTGGACCACCACTAGTTGTGGGTAGGGGCGTCCCTTCAAGTAAGGCTTGAAGTAAGTCAGGATGATAAGCATATACAAGTCATGCAGGACTAACTGGATGTAGAAGCGCCTAGGATGATCCACCGTGGCATGGTGTCCAACTGACCTAGGGCGTCTTCTCGGTTTGGCAGAACTAGTGACCGACCTGGCAGCACTTGCCCTTGCCAAGGCCTCCACTCTCGTGTCCGGTAGCTTAAAATCCCTTGGTATGATGGGGAGAGCATCTTCATAGCCACCTCGAGATGGAGCAGTCTGGTCAAGAATGTAGACTAAGTTCGGCATTACAACTGGGCCGTCCTACATGAAAATTACAGTTCTTTGGAATTACCAAAACACCACAATGCATTGTTTAAATTGACTAAAGATCACAATGAGTCATTGCACCATCAAAATTACCTAAACAGCACAAGGTATCAGGTAAATTAAATTGCCTACACAGAACAATGCATCATCAGAATGACCTAACCCGATGGGTCCTCAAAATTATCTGAACAGCTACTAGAAGGCATAACATTTAGTTAGATTGATTAAACAACACAATGCATAATTGGAATGGCTAAAATAGCACAATGCATTATCTGAATAGACAAAACAGCATATATGTAGTGCATCATCAAAAATACCAAAATAGCAAAAGGTATCATGTAATTAAATTTAATAAACAGTGTCTACACAATCAAAATTACCTAAACTGATGGGTCATTGAAATAAGCAGAATAGCTAGAAGACATATCTTTTAATCCTAAACAGCAAAACACAGATCAAAATGTATGAAACAACATAGTGAGGAGACATGACACAATGCATCATAAAAAATACCAAAATAGCACAATGCGTCATGCAAAATTCCTAAACAGCACAATGCATCATCTAAGTACCAAAACAGAACCCTGCACCATCGTCATCAAGAATATTCCATAACTAAGCAGAACAACACAAAAGACAAATATAAATACATTCGAATCTAGGCAAAGTTAAGTCAGTTATTTCTGGATGGAGGGAGTATAAAGAACAGCAGAAAGGATAATTATCAAGAATATGACATACAACTAAGCAGTTCAACAAAGGACCTGCAGTACATGTGGCAAAAATCTGACAAGATGCACGTCGGATTTGGGTTAAACCCCCAATCCTCCAGATCTAACCTCGTTGTAGTTGGGGGGGTGCGAACTTGCACAGGGGCCGATGGGTTGATCAGATGAACAAGGGGCCACTCACGAAGAACCAGCCACATATATGGAAGAAGCACAGATAATCGCTGATGAAGGGGGGCACCGATAGGGGTTTCACCATGTACACTCTGAAATTTGGCACATTGGGAATGGGAGTCCAACATGTAGACGAAAAGTACCGGTCCGCCGCCGCACGAGCATTTGGTCCCAACGCATGCGGCGCTAGAGGCTTGGACAACCGCTCGGCGGGCGATGAGGGTTTCAGCGTGTCCGGCCGAAACCCTAAGGGGCGACGAACGCCTCACCTTGGGCATGACCCGCAAACACGCGAAAGGCGAAGGACGCTTCAGAGAGGGCGCTAAGGCCGTCGGAATCGAACAAGCCACGTGCAGCTCCAAAGCAGAGCTTGATGAGGACCCCAGCTCAACCACAAACAATGGTTTTAGCATTAGTTTCATCGAGGCAATGACTAGGTTAACGACTGAGAGTTGTGAGGTGAGTGCTGGAATGTGATAGCGAGAGAGGGAATGGTAGGGGAGGAGTTAGAGAATGGGAGTGGGTAACCTCTATCTGCTTTTGTATTACCGCACTACAAAAAAAAACCACATTTCACATATCATCACTTTTTGATGAACTAGTTCATTTCTTTGAGCCGACTAAAATAGTGGGTACCCTTTAGGTTTCAAACGTCCATCTAGTACCAGTTTTTCTAGTAGTAAGTATAGTATAATACTTTGTATTACCCTCCATCCCAAAATATAAGGTACCTAAGGATTAGTCAAAAGTCAACATTTTTTAAGTTTGACTATGATTATACACAAAAAATATAAAAATTTATAATACTAAATTAATATCAATAGATTCACCATAAAGTATATTTTCTTAATATGTCCATGCAATATTATAGATGTAGATATTTTTTCTAAATATTTGGTCAAAGTTAGTAAGGTTTGACTTTTGACCAATCCTTAGATGCCTTATATTTTGGGATGGAGGGAGTAGTATAAAACATATTTTTAGAAAGAGTAAATTGCACGATCCACTATATTTTCATCGCACTTTTGCACAAAGTACTTGGTGGATGTCATTTTTGCACATTTTAACAGTTTTTGGCCTAATATGCACAAATTTGGCCAGTTATTCCAGTAATGACTGATTTAACCTCATTGGTAGCAAGATTAACAAGTGGTCCCCGAATGCCATTGCTCCCATTCATACACAAAGATTTGAAAGATGCTAAAACTAGATACTAACGATATTTATCACCCACAATACTTTTTGGATGCATGTAGCTAGTATGTAAGAGACTTATTTCATATGAAACGTCAATGTTTACACAAAGGTACCAACATAACAGTCTGTCACACATTGAATTTGTGAAGGATTTATTTGGTCGTAATAAACTTATATTTCAACATAACTTGTTTGTACATAAGATTTGACGTTTCATTCACATGTCCAAATGTCCATCGAAGAGTTTCTTTTAAAGCGTCGAATGAACGATATATGTCTATTTATTACACCTCACACTAAAAAACACCCCGATTTATCATAAACTTTATGCAGATTATTATTTTCTCGGGATTTAATTTCTTGAGAGCAAGCATGTTGAATATGCCTCGGAATGCCATAAGCCCAGTGTCCGAAAAAAGTTTATACATGTTTCACTTACGATTACGAACTTTTTTGAGTTCTCAAGGTTTCCTAGCGAACTTCACATTATTAAACTAATTTAAGCTGATTTATCAATGCTAGATAAAATTTGAACTATGAGTAAGTAGTAGATTGATCTTAAAGTTATAGAAGTATCTTTTGAAGGTACCCACACCCAGACTGTGATTATATCGGAAACCAATGAATTTGTTGAATTCAACTTCTTGCTAAGCATTTGCATGTAAATTTTTTTTCTTTTATTTGAAAACAATAAAAAAAGCATTGCTCGGTGACCTCTGACTTGTACTACTTGTTGTGAAAATGATTATTATCAAGAGAGTTCGCATATAAAAAACAATGTAATTGAAAATATGGCCTGCCATGTATGAACATATCCTTAGGCTTCAGGCCGAAAGACAAGCTAAATGGCCTTATATATGTACAACATACTTTATTGTAATGTTCCCATATTTCCAAAATTTAGGAATAAAAAATAATTTTCAAATTTGAACTACAAGTAAACATGACAGATTGCTCTTAAAAAGTTATAAACATCCTTTGAGTCATTATGGTACCGAGGCGGTCAATACTTCAAAAACTAAGGAGAGTTCTGTAGGATTAATATTCTTGCTACGAATATGCATGTTGACAGTTTGATCCTCACTAGCTATGAACAAAAATAATGACAACCCTAAAAATGAAGCCTTCTTCATGGCGTCCTCTTGCTTATACTACTATTTACACTAAAAAATAATTAATAACCGTGAGTCATCATAAATTACAAAAAAATAGTTACTCAATATATATGGCCAATAGTGTATAAACACTCTTGGGTTCAAGCCGAACGACAAAGGTAACAACCATATGCACATCGTATTGTATTGTAATGTTCCCATATTTGGTAGATGTGTGCATATGGCAAAGGTGAAAATGGTGGCAACCAGAGTTTCCAACTTATAGGAACAATAAAACTGAAAGCGACAAGATTTTTTCTGTAAGCAAGTACGAAGAAAAATGGCTTAGAGTACCACAATAACAACCCTAGTTTTCAGACAAAGCATGGACCTTGATACACTTATGATTGATTACCAAGTTTGATGAGTTCTCATGCTTCCCACCCAACTGTTTTCTTGCTTAATTTTAGAGTGCTTCGTGCTAATGTATTGACATCGATGTAATTTTACCTTTTTAGGTCCATGATGTAAAATGTACTTCCACCATCCGTGTAAAATTCGAACCTAGAAGCAAGTGGTAAAATTTAAACGTATTTAAGATTATTAGTTGTCAATGAGTATGAACATTCTTGGAGTTTCAAGCCGAACGACCAAATTCATGGCCATATATCACATCACACTTTATGCTGATGACGATCCCATATCCAAGAATTTGCGTGCCACCAAATTTGGCCATGTATTTTGAAAACAAACTAATAGGAAGTAACGGTATGAAGAGTATGGCTTGATCAAGTGCTCTCTCGAGAATGAGCCAAACCCGACTGTTTTATTTCGTTGCTTAATTTTGGGGTACTTTATGCTAAATTTAAGGATCTCGATGTAATTTCCCCCTTTTAAGGTCCTTGGTGTAAATTATACTCCCACCGTCTGTGTAAAATTCAAAACTAAAAGCAAGTGTTAAAATTTTAAACATATTTAAGATTATTAGTTGTCGATGAGTATGAACATTCTTGGGTTTCAAGACGAACGACCAAGGTCATGGCCATATCTACATCATACTTTATGTTGATGATTCCTGATCCCATACCCAAGAATTTTGCCATATTTTAAAAACAAAGGAAGAGGAAGTAGTATGAAGATTATGGCTCGATCAGCTTCTCTCACGAGAAGGAGCAAAACATGACTATTTCCCTAATTAATTTTAGGGTGCTTCGTGCTAAATGTTTGGACCTCGTTGTAATTTACCTTTTTCAAATGTATTTAAGATTATTTGTTGTCGATGAGTATGAACATTCCATGATTTCAAGACAAACGACCAAGGTCATGGCCCTATCTATATCATACTTTATGCTGCTGATGATGATCACATATCTTAGAATTTTCATGCCGCCAAATTTGGCCATATTTTGAAAACAAACGAGGAGGAAGTAGTATGAAGAGTATGGCTCGATTAGCTTCTCTCTCGAGAAGGAGCCAAACATTACTATTTTCCTTGCTTAATTTTAGGGTGCTTTGTGCTAAAAGTATGGACCTCGATGTAATTTTACCCTTTTTTGGTCCTTGCTGTAAAATGTACTCCCACCGTCCTTGTAAAATTCGAAGATAAAAGCAAGTTGTAAAATTTAAACGTATGTAGGCTTAGTTGTGAATGATTATGAACAATCTTGGATTCGAAGCTGAACGACCAAGGTCATGGCCATATTGATCTACATCATACTTTATATCGATCATTCATGATCACATATCCAAGAATTTTCATGCCACCAAATTGGGCCATATTTTGAAAACAAACAAAGAGGACGTAGTATGAAGAGTATGGTCCGATTAGCTTCTCTCTCAAGAAGGAGCCAAACATGACTTTTTCCCTGCTTAATTTTAGGGTGCTTCGTGCTAAAAGTATGGACCTCGATGTAATTTTACCCCTTTTAGGTTCTTAATGTAAAATGTACTCCCATCGTCCATGTAAAATTTGAAGATAAACGCAAGTGGTAAAATTCAAACGTATTTAAGCTTAGTTGTGAATGAGTATGAAAAATCTTGGATTTCAAGCCAAACGACCATGGTCATGGCCATACCTACATCATACTTTATATCGATGATTCATGATACCATATCCAAGAATTTGCATGCCACCAAATTGGGCCATATTTGGAACATAAACAAAGAAGGAGTAGTATTGCTCGATCAGCTTTTCTCTCGAGAAGGAGCAAAATATGAATTTTCCCTACTTAATTTTAGGGTGCTTCGTGCTAAATGTATGGACCTCAATGTAATTTTACCTTTTTAGGTCCTTGATGTAAAATGTACCTCCACCGTCCGTACGTGTAAAATTCGTACCTAAAAGCTAGTGGTAAAATTTAAACGTATTTAAGCTTATTAGTTTCCAATGAATATGAACATTCTTGCATTTCAAGCCGAACGACCAGGGTCATGGACATGTCTACATCATACTTTATGCTGATGATTCATGATCCCATATCGAAAAATTTGCATGCCGCTAAATTTGGCCATGTATTTCAAAAACAAACAAAGAGAAAGTAGTATGAAGAGTATGGCTCGATCAGCTGCTCTCTCGAGAAGGAGCCGCACCCTACTATTTCCATTGCTTAATTTTACGGGGCTTCGTGTTAAATGTAAGGACCTTTATATAATTTTTTCTTTTGTAGGTCCTTGATGTAAATTGTACTCCCACCGTCCGTGATGGTCCCATATTTGGGCATAAAAAGGGTGTGAATCATGGCATGGTAACAATGTAGCCACTTGGACTTTCCAATCATGAGGAAAGTAAAAAAAGTTAATTTTCCAAGTGAAAGGAGTGTATTTTTTGTAAAGCAAGTAGGAATAATATGTATTTCTATACAAAAGAAACAAAGAGAAAGAAGAGAAACTTTGAGAAGAGAGGAAGCAACTCGAGAGAGAAGCAAAGAGGATAAGTTGACGGCGGTGCGAATGAGAGAAAAGCTGTGATGGCTTCCTGACACGAGGTACAGGGTACAATCACCTAGTAGTACAAGTAGTACGGAACTAGTGAATCTTAGAACCTTTACTATATATTGTATGCACGCAAAACAAATTGTGTTTCCTCTCTCCTTCACTGCCAAACCATCCCCACACCCCCGCTAGGTGACCTCTCCCTCGTCCAAAACATGGCGCTACGCATGTGTGTCGACTTGTCTTGTTGTCGGCTCCGTGTCAGTATTAGTCATGCGGCTTAGAAGGAACCATTTTGGGGCTTGGCAACAAAAGGGACAGTACTCATACTACTATTATTAGAGTCGGAGTTCAAACTTTCACAGTTTTGAAATTTTCACTTCCTTCCCAAACATCTGAGGGAAGGTTATTCAAAAGATAGTGGTGCACAAGGGATTGTTTATACTGTCTGCAATATGTCCCATCGCATTCGATGCACTTCATTATGATTTGACCAGCTTTACCACTACTCCGTAGTACTCCATTGTCGTTCCATTTCACACCTGCGAGGAGGAAGCCACCAAGCACGCCGGAAGCACACTCGATCGAAAGTACAGTAGGAGTAGTACGAAGGGTATGCCTCGGCGCTCACTCGAGAAGGACCCGCACCCGACTGTTTTTCATTGGTTCATTTTTAGCGCCCTTTGTGCTAAATGTATGGACCTCTATGCAATTTTCTATTTTTTGAGGTCTTCGATGTAAACTGTACTCCCACCAACCTTCTCAAACTTTAACTAAATATAAGCACGATAGGTTTCTCTTAAAAAAATTCTAAAAATCTTTTGAAGCTAAGAAGGGATTTGGTACATCGAAAAACCACCGAAAGTTTTGAAAACTTCATGTTCTTGCTATGCATCTGCATCCCGAAAAAGGTGACACGGTTTTAATAACATTTCAAAAATAGAATAAGAAGTATAATTTTTTTTTGTGGCATCATGTTACGTGTATCCGGAAACACGCGTTATAAAAGTATAATACAGACATTATTAATTATTCTTTGGTTTCGATAATACGTTATGTTAATGAAATTAGGTCAAACTTGAAATAAAAGTAATAAATTGTTGGTTTTTTTGAATGTTTTATGAAAAAAGCTTTTGGAGGTACCCATCGAGCGGTTAATTAATATATCAGAAACCACAGAGAGTTTTGTCGAGTGGTTCGACTTCTAGCTAAGATTTTGCATCATGAAAATTTTGAACACCTTTTGAATACGATCACATGGAATAGGGAGAGAGGGGAAATGATTTTTCTATTCTCTATGGGCAACCCACAAGCTTGAGGTGCACCTTATTAGGCTTAAAGATACAAACTATGTTTTCTCCTCAATGCATATGGTGAACCTTAGGGAATGCCGCAGACTAGGCCTTAAGGTGTGCTTTTGTACACATTGTTGATGCCCTTATTAGGGAAAAATCAAATAGTACTCCCTCGAACCAAATTAGTGTTCTCACATTTGCATAGATTCAGATGTATCTAGTCATGTTTTATTGCTAGATACATCCGAATCTAGACAAATCTGAGAACATTAATTTGGATCAGAGGGAGTAGTATATTAGTACTAGTACACTAGTATAGTATAGTACTCATTTCTTTGCTTAGAAATATTCTCACCTCTGTCCACGCGTTGTACATGCTGAGAGAATAAAACGTAGGTAGCAACAAAGAGGGCAGCAACAAAGAGGAGTTGAAGGTGGTTCGATGTCAGAGGAAAGTTATGATGGGTTCCTGACACGAGGTACTCCTGCGGCCACTCTACTAGTAGTAAATTTCAGGATCTATGCACGCAAAACAAATTGTGTGTTTTCTCTCTCCTTCGCTGCCTCTCACCATCCATCCTCCCTCTCTCCAACCCTTTCCCCTCGCGCACCGGCCTGACTGATCTCTCCCTGGTCCATAGCGTGGTGCTGCGAACATGTGCCCTTGTATGGCAGCTTTGTGTCTCTGGCGTGTTCGTAAGTCATGTTGGTGTGGAGTAGGGACGAGGCGTACATAGGAAGGAAACCACTTTGGTCCTTGGCAGGGAAAAATTCAAATTTTCACTTGCTTCCCAAACATCGGGAGGGAAGGTTACTCAAAAGATCGGGCATTCGCAGTACTTCTTTTCTTATCGCTTACAATACCATAACATACTACTGTATAGTTGATACCTTCGATCAGGATTACAGATGTAGTATAACTCTTTTCCCTAGTAGACCTAGGTTATCGAATCCACGGGAAGTGAATGCGTAGTGAAGTTACTTTAACGGACCTTCGGGAGTTTTAGAATTCCTTTTGTGTTTTTACCAGACCAGTAGCTTGCGTCTTTTTGTTGTTGTCGATGATGTGGAAAGAGAGGGCCTAGGGTGTTCGATTTCACCTGTAGCTGTGCAAAAATATCTGATGGAAATAAAGGATAGAATTAAAGTATGCGTGTACTTGGTAGAGCAAGATAAATTATATGTGGGCAGTGCATCCATATTTGCTATTGCCTCCGCGACCGCTTATAGCAATAACCTACTAGTATCATGCATACAAGAAAGAGAACTAATGATATGCATAGTAATGTCACCGTTAATCTCAAGCAAATCCCTCACATACAATAGTACTACCCCTTCTGTCACTCGGGTTTCCAACCTGTAGATCAGTCATCACTCATACTCCATATACCTGGCTTAACCCTTAGGGTCTTGGGTACCTGAAAAGTCCTTAGATTGAGGCAATAGAGGATACAATAATCATCATGTCATACAAACTAATACACGATCCCATCTAGGATAAATCACATGCACAATTGCTACATGGCTAGGCCGAAGCCCTTAGCCCAAGGAGAATTACTCACACATAGAGATGAGATCAACAATCACAAACATTGTAATGAAAATCATAAGACTGATAGCAATAGGATGTGGTGGAGTATGACTATGGAGATGGAAAAGGATGTGGCGATCTGGAGGCGGCTTTCTGGCGAGGTATGGCTTCTGGGGTGCACGAGCGGGAGATTTTCCTGTCGCCTGAGGCTTCTTTATATAGGGGTCCCTTCACGAAAGTTGTTCTGTTTGACCTAACGGTGGCGACGCCAACTATACAACTGGGGCTATACGGTCGGAATTTTTTCTCTAGCCGTATAGTTTGTCATTACGACGTCTGCCTTCGTTGGATAGCTCCTGGTTTCTTCTGGTCGAAGGAAATATCGTATCTTTGACTTTAATGTAGTGATTCCCTCCTTTAAAAGACATTATCTACAAAGAAAAAATACAAGAACAAAGGATTGCATACGCCTCTGAATATTAGCATTAGTGGCAGGGTTTAGAGAGATATTTCATCAAAAATATGATTAATATCCAGCTTAAATGTGGACATAGATGGCTATATTTCAGAGCATCAACCTCCACAAGCTTAAACTTGATCGTCCCGAGCAAGAAAACCAAAGTCAAAAAGGAACTCAGCATTTAAATTGAAATAACGAGATGGTGATCTTATCATGATTAATAGTCTCATGTTTCCTCCATTTTCATAAATCTGTAAAACTTCGGCATAGATAGAGTAATGGCAAGCGTATCATACGGGTTTCATGCATCCTTATAGCACAGAAATTATTGTAAGCATGGATGATTCAAATGAGGAAATTTTATTCTATATCAAGTAATCAACTAATAGGCTTGCCTTTGAACAGTAAAGTATGATCATATAAATTAAGAGTGTGAGAGTTGTCATGAAGAGCATATATACTAGAGTATCTCAATTCTCCCACATCAATGAATAAAGACTTTGCAAGCACTACTTTTCTATTCATTGTCCTTCAAGAATTTCAGTTTTTAAGTAATTGAGAGCATGCCAAAGATTTTATTAGTTTATTGGGTTGTGATGGACACTCGTGGCATCACTAAGGTTATTGTTCCTTTTGCATAATGATTACTCATAATAGCTAGAGGAATGATTCCATCATGATTACAGCTACCCGGGAGTGCCAAGAATCTTACCCACTATAACATTGCTGCTACAAGTGTTTAATCAACTCATAGCCGAAATCTAGGAGTTTCCTCCATGAAGATCGTTCGTACGCCAGCGGAGTTGTTGGCATCCCATGAAGTTTGACATGCATAAAGCTATATCATTCTTATGATTAACAAGTCAAACTTTGGCATGCTCACAAAAATCGCTAAACATTAATTCAATCGAACAAATCCTTTCAATGAGAGCCATTAACTCAATCAACAATTTCAGTGGTGTCAAGTGTCTCTAGTAATAAGCCTTCAAGACTAAACACTACAACACCCAAGCCTTCAATTGCGAGACTTTTTCTTATTAAAATTGTTTAGCAATTTTTAGGCAAGACTTGGTTAATTACGAGAGCTAGAACAAAATGAGCCCAATTAAATACCCATGCAAACGACAATCTTACTATGATACTAAGACTCACTCCACCAATATAATATCTCATCATTTACTACTAACTAGCATGGGTTTCTCAAACTTCAAAAGTGGGGAGTCATAAGGCATACCTCTCATGTTTGGTTCCACTTCTCTCTTCCTTTTTTTATTTGTTTCTTGGAAACTCGAAGTCGATCACTCTCCTGCAATCATACGAAGACCTCAAGGCGAAAAGAAAGATGGAAAATAAGGAAAAATGGAGAAATCTTTTTGCGATTTTGAAGAGAGGGAAATAAAGAATAGAAAATTGGCGGCAAAGATTGGATAGAAAATTTCGAATGCAAATAAAAAGAACTAAAGATAAAGTGTTGGGGAAACCAGCATGAGTGCTTATAAACTCAAATAAAAACATGACCTTGAAAAATAAAAGCAAATGAATGCCAAATAAAGATACATGAGGAAACTTCCCCAAGCTTAGGCTTTTGGAAGGCCTTCAAATCATTGTGGCGGTGGGAAAAAGTCGTTACTTCAGTTCGCGGATTGAGTGGAGAGGTTACTTGTTGATTCTCGGAGGTTCAAAGAGAGGTTGTGCATCTTCTCCATAGTCCGTCCAAGTCCATGGAAATCTTGGTATGTTGCGAACCAGGTTTGTTGCTTCTCCTCCTGATGAGGAACTTCTTGCTCCTCCTCTTGGTCCTCATCCTCTTCAGGAATCTCCTCCTCGGGTTGGTGCTGCTCAACCTGCACATCATATAGCAAACATCCTTCCTTGAAAGATAAAAGACCATTAGGCAAAGGAGTAGGGTAGATACGCCCAGCTCCAGCAATATGCAGATAATAAACATCACCTCTCCTAGTGAGCATTCCACAGTCCCTCAAGGTGGAGAAACCAACACGTGTCTCACCTAGTACAGGTTGCGACTCACCTAGATTGATGTCTAGTGAAGTGGCAAGCACGGTGATGACGCCTCCTCTAGTGATTGGCCCTTGGTTTTGGGAGGCTTGGTTTTCTAGGTAGTGCATGAGGATGGCGCCCAAGTTGAGTGACAAGCTGTAGTTGATATAAGAAGCCTTTGCAAGGACTAGGATGTCCTCCTCGTTGAGTCTCGTGAACTCATTACGTGCCTGCAAGGTGTTATCAATAACATAGAACAAATAGCGAATTGCAGGATGTTGAATATTCTTCCCCTTGTTCACTCTACTAGTGAAACTCATTCCATTATAGTATTGATCGGGGGAAGGAATTAAGCTAGTAAAGGATGCGCATAGAGCGTGAACATCATTGTTTGGCAAATTAAAGCATGCACACCAATCATCTAACGTTAAGTGTTAGTTGTTGTTCATCAGTAAAGAAATAGTATCCTCTCCTTGCCATTGTTTAATGGTGCTTTGCAATGAACTGAGGAATTCAATGATTAAGCGGTGATAAGTAGGTACATCATTATAAACAAAGTTTTGCAGGCCAGCTCTATTGCAAAGTAAATTAGAGTCATCAGAAATATCAATTTGGTTCAATATAATGGGACAAGCCCACTTGGTAGCCTTCACTTCGCGGTTCTTGATCTTGTTGAACATTCCTGGTGGGCCTCATCCCTGAACCGTATCCCCATGCGTTCCCGAGCGACAACCTGAGAAGCGGTAGCGGTGGCACGAGGACGAGTATGGCTCCTTGTGTTCATCTTGTAAAAACATTGAAGAAAGGCAAAAATAAAACTTTTTGATCCAACAACAATAAGTATAATATATTCCTCATCTAAGTACACTAAAAAAATCTCCTCAAGATAATAATGTAGGCAAGAAAATCATGGTAATAGGTTCATAGTAGGTCTCACCCTAGATTGATAATGACAATAGATCGAAGATGAATTTGCAAAAAGTAATTTGAGGATCGGAGGAGAAACATACCGTAGATCACTTGTGTGCAAGGAAATCGAACGAAATTGAGTATATATGAAAATACCTTCAGGTTTTGAGAGAGTTTGGAGGTAGAAGAAAGTAAAAGGATTGTAGTTTTGGAGTTGGGAGTACCTTCCCGTGTGATTTTGTGGTCGGACGCAACTATGTGGGTGCAACTATACGGGTGCAACATGCGTTCCGGCCGTATAGTTGGCGTTCTGTCAAAATATTAGGTCTTCCTCCTGGCGGCGTAGCTATACGACCATAACTATACGGGCGGAACAAAATGTTCTGGCCGTATAGTTGGTTGTTAAACTATCTGTCCCTGTGAAAGAAAATTTGCAAATGCATAGATATCTATACGACCGAAATTTTTATTCCCGCCATATAGTTGGTCGTTAAACTCTCAGTATATATGAAAATAAATTGTACGGAGGCATTGATGTATATACAACCGGAAGTATACAGCCGGAAATTTTTTATTCCCGCCGTATAGTTCGTCGTTAAACTCTCGGTACATATTGCAGAAATTTTTTTGATGGCAAAGATAACAATACGACCGGAACTATATGGCCGGAATTTTTATTCCCGCCATATAGTTGGTCGTTAAACTCTCTATGTTCATCAATTTTTTTTTTGTTTCTTCGTAAACTATTTATTTTCCTGTAACTTAGTGATATACCTTGTTTTTGATAGAAAATTGAAAGTAAATATTGTAGACCAACAATAGCATGAATAAAGCAGAATTTCAAGTAGTACCAAATTTCTTCTCCTCAAATGGAGTTTTCTAGCACTCTTTATTAAAGAAAAACTAAAATCTTAACTCAAACCTTTATTTAACATGGGTTTCCTCCCATGGAGCCCTCTTTTATAGTCAATAGCTTGACCATGATGATACTTACTTGGGCCAGATGAGTGAAACACCCATTCCAAAGTAATTGGCCTTCAAAGTGATGACCTTCTTCTCGTCATGTTTGTCTTTCTTCTTCCTAGGGAAATGAATAACCAAAGGATCCCGCGAAGGCAATGGCAGCTTCACGTTCCCTTCATGAAGGTTAATTAAAGCCTTTATAGTTCTCAAGAAAGGACGGCCTAGTATTATAGGAGCAACAGTATCTTCAGGCATGTCAACAATAACGAAATCAATGAGAGCAGGACAACCTTTGATGTAAACTAAAGTGTTCTCATTAATCCCTACAGCTTGTTTGCAGGTAGAATCTACTAGATGCAATTCTAATTCAATAATTTCAAAGGATCCAAGATTTAACTTGTTAAAAAGACTATTTGGAATTGTTGAGACGTTGGCACCTAGATCACAAAGTGCAGCTATCTCATTAGTTCCAATCTTTATCTTAATAGTAGGCTCAAATATGTCATCTAGTTTAACAGGTAACTTTTCAATGATTTTCTTGTATTCCTCTTCAGGCTCGCGTACCTTAATTGCTACTTGATCAACAAAGTATTGATACATGGCTTCATCATTACCTTCACTTACCGGAATTTTGACGTTGATCCTTTTTACGATATCTTCGATGGTGTAGCCTGGTGAAGGGGTATTACTATAATCAAGTTCTTCATGCTCGTCCCTTTGGATTCTCATAATTTTTAGTTCTTAAACAAGATTGGGCTCAGCTTTACCTGCAAATTTAACTAGAATGAGATTTTGGCTCTCAGTTATCTTACCTAGCTGTGCCTCAACGATCCTTGTTCTTTCTTGAAGGGCCTACAAATCATTTCTCAAACTAACAGCTTGGTTAGATAATTTACCAAGCATAGCATCCTGGTTCTCCGTAATTTTGACTAGAATATTATTTTGTTCATTTTGCGAGTCTATAAAAGACTTAAGAGTTTCTTGGAGACTACCATTACTAGTTCCCATATTATTATTAGAATTATTTGTAGGACTAGCATAATGTTTCTAAAAAATAGGATTGTAACTCTTGTTCCAAGCAGGATTATAATCATTACGAGCTACGAAGTCTATTTCTTCTATATTTGTGTTGGGGGTGGCTCTTACCTGATTTTCCTTACCTTTTACGGCTAGTCTGAATTCATCCAACTTAGCATTGAGATCTTCGTTCTCTTGTGGTGAGATAGAGTTCACCTTCTTCGTGTTTGATCTTTCAACATGTCATTGGGCATGGTTGTCTTGCATATTGTCTAGCAGCTGCTTTTCTTCGGTAATATGTTTACCCATGAATGTTCCTCCAGCTACAGTATCAAGCATTGACTTAGATACAAAATTAAGAGTATTGTAAAATAAATGGAGGAATAACCAATCTTCCATCCCATGACTAGGACAGTTTCTTGGGCATTCTTTCATCCTCTACCATGCAAGCGAGTGGCCCATGCTCTTCCTATCTAAAACCAGTAATATTAGATCGAAGTTGCATAGTCTTTGCAGGTGGGAAAAATTTAGTCATAAATAAAGAAGTACATCCCACCCATGATGTAATAGTATTTTTAGGCAAAGATAGCAACCATTCTTTAGCTCTTCCTATTAGAGAGAAAGGAAATAAACGTAATTTGACCGCATCAGGGTCAACATCTTTTATACGCATCATATCACATATTTTAGTGAAAGTATTTAAGTGCATACATGCGTCTTCAACATCAGAGCCTCCAAATTTATTCTGTTGAACCAAACTTAAATAATGGGGCTTAATTTTGTAGTCATCAGCAGCAATTGTTGGCTGAGTAATAGGAGTACGCACATAATCATTATTGGGCGTAGCAAACTCCCCAAGCTTCTTTCTAGCCATACTTCCTATGTTTTTGGGTTTTCTAAGATTAAAAATTATAACAGTAAAAACAAGAATTTAAAGACTAACTAATTTTTGTGGTTTATCAAATAAAGACTAAAAGCAAACTAACAATATTAAAAACAAGAATTAAAACTAGCAAGGTTCCTAATAACCTCACCAGGGTAGCTATTGCTTCCCCGACAACGGTGCCAGAAAAAAGGTTGATACCTTCGATCCAGATTACAGATGTAATATGGCTCTATTTCCCTAGTAGACCTAGGTTATTGAATCCACGGGAAGCGAATGCGTAGCGAAGTTACTTTAACTGACATTCGGGAGTTTTATAATTCCTTTTGTGTTTCTACCAGACCAGTAGCTTGCGTCTTTTTGTTGTTGTCGATGATGGAGAGAGAGGGCCTAGGGCGTTCAGTTTCACCTGTAGCTATGCAAAAATATCTGATGGAAATAAAGGGTAGAAATAAAGTATGTGTATACTTGTTAGAGCAAGATAAATTATATGTGGGCAGTGCATCCATAATTGTTATTGCCTCCGCAGCCTCTTATAGCAATAACCTACTAGTCTCATCCATAGAAGAAAGAGAACTAATGATATGCATAGTGATGTCACCGTTAATCCCAAGCAAATCCCTCACATACAGCCGTACTACCCCTTCTGTCACTAGGGTTCCCAACTTGCAGACTAGTCATCACTCATACTCCCTATACCTTGCTCAACCCTCGGGGTCTTGGGTACCTAACAAGTCTTTAGATTGAGGTAAGAGAGGATACAATAATCATCATGTCATACAAACTAATACATGATCCCATCTATGATAAATCACATGCACAATTGCTACATGGCTAGGTCGAAGCCCTTAGCCCAAGGAGAATTACTCACATATAGAGATGAGATCAACAATCACAAACATTATAATGAAAATCATAAGGTTAATAGCAATAGTCTTACAATGTCACCAATCGGAGAAGAGATCTACTATTACAAGTGGTTGAGTATGGCTATGGAGATGGAAAAGGATGTGGAGATCTGGAGGTGCCTTTCTAGCGAGGTGTGGTTTCTGGGGCACACGGGCGATAGATTTTCCCATCGCCTGAGGCTTCTTTTTATATGGGTCCCTTCACGAAAGTTGTTATATTTGACTTAATGGTGGCGGCACCAGCTATATGACTGGAGGTATACGGTCGTAATGTTTCCTCTAGCCATATAGTTGGTCGTTACGGTGTCTACCTTCCTTGGGCGACTCCTGGTTTCTTCTGGTCGAAGGAAATATCATATCTTTGAATTTAATGTAGTGATTCCGTCCTGGTTGCATACTGATGGGTTCGTAGCATGGAAAACAAAAATTTTCTACCGCAAGAACAAACAAAACCCAGATCTAATCTAGATAAAAGCCAAGATCTAATCTATTAGACATGTGCAATGAGATAGAAAGGAACTAACCCTCATTGATCCGAAAGCGTTAACGAGATTAGATCTCGTGGTTGATGTAGTCGATCACTTGCCGATCTCAAGATCGTGTGGACGATCCTTCCGGCGTCGCGTTCCAGCAGTGCTTCCGCAGTCGGTCAAGTGGACGATCCTTCCGGCGCCGCGATTCGGCAGCGCTTCCGCAGTCGGTCACACGTGCGGAGTCGAAGCAGACCTTCCTCTCCCCGTTCCTGCGAGCAGCGGAGGTAGTAGATCTTCTCCACGGAATCCCAGCAGCACGACGGCGTGGTGGTGGTGGTGGAGTAGAGAATTCTGCAGGGCTTCGCCTATGCCTGTGTAGAAGAAAGGTGGAGGAGAGAGGCGGCAGAGATTGGGTGTTATGGGAGAGGGCCAAGAGGGGGCGCCCCTGCCCTTCTATTTAAGGGGGGGAGGCGCGCCTGGGGAGGGGGAGTCCTAGTAGGACTCCCCTCCTATGGCCGGCGGTGGGAAGGGGGGAGGATTCCTCCTCCCCCACGAATCCGTGTCTTGCCCCACTAGGTTTCCTTTGACCCTTTCTTGGTTTTCAAGCAAACTCCAAGAAATCCTCTAGAACCTTCTAGAACATTCCGAAACCTTCTAGAATCTCCATACAAACACTCTGGAACATTTCCTAACTTAGAAAATGATCCCCAATATATGAATCTTATTCTCCGGACCATTCCGGATCTCCTCGTGATGTCCCGGATCCATTCCGAGACTCCGAACAACATTCGGTCTCCAACGCACATTCCATATCTACTTAAAACAACTTCGAACCTTAAGTGTGTCACCCTACGGTTCGTGAATATGTAGACATGACAGAGACACATCTCCTATCAATAACCATCAGCGGGACTTGGAGATCCATAATGGCTCCCACATACTCAACGATGACTTCGTGATCGATTGAACCATTTACATACGAAACCAATTCCTTTTGTCACACGATACTATACTTATCCGAGGTTTGATCGTCAGTATCTCCATACCTAGTTCTACCTCGTTACTGATAAGTACTCTTTACTCGTTCTGTGATATGTCATCCCTTGTGACCTAGTCACATGCTTGCAAGCTAAATAGATGACATTCCACCGAGAGGGCCCAGAGCATATCTATCCGTCATATGGATGGACAAATCCCAATCTTGGTCCATGCGCTTCAACGCATACTTTCAGAATACCCAATGACACCTTTATGACCACCCAGTTACGAAGCGGTGTTTGATGTCATCGAAGTACCCATCCAGTGATGGTGATTAACACAACCTCATGGTCGAAGGATTAGGTTACTATGCATTTAAAAGCTTACAGCAATACGAACTTAATGAATTGATCTTATGCTACTCTTACTACGGGTGTGTGTCCATTACATCATTCTCCTAATGATATAACCTTGTTATTAATCACATCCGATGTCCATGATCAGGAAACCATGATCATCAATTAATCAACAAGCTAGTTCAACAAGAGGCTTACTAGGGACTCTTTTATGTTTACAAAACGCACATGTATTAGTGTTTCCTAATAATACAATTATAGCATGGGATGTAAACATTTATCATAAACATAAAGATATAATAATAACCACTATATTATTGCCTCTTGGGCATATCTCCAACACATACCCCTCTGAATATTAGCATTAGTGGTAGGGTTTAGAGAGATATTTTATCAGAAATATGATTAATATCCAGTTTAAATGTGGACATAGATGGCTATATTTCAGAGATATCAATAGTGTATGGATAACTTCGAACATTGACCGTTGGATCAACACCGGCAAATCCAGACAGTGACGTCGGTGTGATTTTCCAAGTATATCAGGAAAGAACATTCAATTATTCTCAATTTTTCGAGTGATGACAAGCGAGGTTGTTCTTTTCTGCAAAGAAATCTCTGAAGAATATTTGATCTGAATGCTAGAAGCCAAGTTTACCAACATGTTGTACCAACGATTCCCATGTTTTATTGATGAGTTTTCAAACTTCCTAGCTAACTCTGCCTATTTGACCTAATGACTTTATGTCGATTTATCGAAATTAGGTCAAATTTGAAACTATAAGTAAATTCTAGGTTTCTTTGAAAGTTTTATGAAAAATCTTTTGGAGGTACCCATCGAGGCGTCACAATTAATATATCATAAAACACTGAGAGTTTTGTCGATAGGTTCGACTTCTTGCAAAGATTTTGCATATTGACAATCTAACGAAATTAGGTCAAACTTGAGCTACAAGTAAGCGCGGTAGATTGGTCTTGAATTAATGGTATTTTTAGAGGTAGATCGGTGCATCTTGTTGTAGTAAACAATACCGTCAGTATGAGTTTCCAACTATCAGGAAAGAATATTCAATTCTACATTTTCCGAGTGAAGACGAGCGAGGTTAGTTGATCTTTAATTTTCTATAAAGAGAAGTCCAAAGAATATTGGATGTGGATACCACAAGCCAAGTTGACAAAATATATAGTGGATTGACAAGATGTTGTACCTACGATTCCCATGTTTTACGAGTTTTCAAGCTTCCTAGCTAACCCCGCCCATTTGAATGACTTTATGTCGATATCTTGGAAATAGGTTAAATTTGAAAATACAAGTAAATTGTAGGTTTTTCTTTAATAAATTTACAGAAAAAGCTTTTGGAGGTACCCATCGAAGTGTCAAAATTAATATATAAGAAACCAGCGAGAGTTTTAATGATAGGTTCAACTTCTTGCTAAAACTTTGCATCTTGACAATTTAACGAAATTAGGTCAAACTTGAGCTAGCTACAAGTAAACGCCATAGATTGCTCTTGAATTAAAGTTCTTTCGAAGGTATATCATTGGTGCATCTTCTTGTAGTAAACATTGTTGTCGGTTTGAGTTTGCAACTATCAAGAAAGAACATTCAATTCTACATTTTCCGAGTGAAGAATACGAGCGAGGTTGTTCTTTTTCCTAAATAAAAGTACGAAGAATATTGGATCTGAATGCCACAAACCAAGTTTACATACATATATATTGGACCAACATGTTGTACCAACGATTCCCATGTTTTATGAGTTTTCAAACTTTCCAGCTAACTCTGTCAATTTATCGAAATTAGGTCAAATTTGAAACTACATGTACTAGTGAATTGCACGTGCCCTGCACATGAGACTCAGATAATAGACATCTGGTATATCATCACTGTATAAAATTATAATAGGTAAAGCAGAAAAAATATAATAGGTAAAATTTGAACTACTACAAGTAAAATATGTAGGTTGCTTTGATAGTTTAACGAAAAATCTCTTAGAGGTACCCATCAGAGGGGGCACGGGGTGTCAATTAATATACTAGCTGAAACCATAGAGTGTTCTGACGATAGGTCCATCATCTTGCTAAGATTTTGCGTCTTGATAGTTTAATGAAATTAGGTCAAACTTGAGCTACAACTAAGTGCGATAGATTACTCTTGAATTTAATGAAATTATGTCAAACTTCAACTACAAGTAATAAACTATAGTTTTCTTTGAAAGTTTTATGAAAAAAGCTTTTGGAGGTACCCATCGAGCGGTTAATTAATATATTACTCATTTTTTGATTAGACATATGCTCACCTATGTCCACGCACTGTACATGCTGAGAAAATAAAAAGTAAGCAGGGTAAAAGAGGGTAGCAGTGAAAAGGAGTTGAAGGCGGTTCGATGTTAGAGGAAAGTTATGATGGGTTCCTGACACGAGGTACTCCTGTGGCCACTTTACTAGTAGTAAATTTCAGGGCCTATGCACGCAAGTCAAATAGTGTGTTTTCTCTCTCCTTCACTGCCTCTCACCATCCATCCTCCCTCTCTCCTACCCTTTCCCCTCGCACACCGGCCCGGCTGATCTCTCACTCGTCCACAACGTGGTGGTGCGGATGTGTGCCTTTGTATGGCGACTCTCTGTCTCTCGCGTGTTTGGCAGCCGCGTTGGTGTGGAATAGGGAAGAGGTGTACATAGGAAGGAAACCACTTTGGTCTTTGGCGGCAAAATAAATTCAAACTTTTTAGGTTTTCAAAATTTTCACTTGCATCCCAAACATCGGGAGGGAAGGTTACTCAAAAGACTGGCCATTCGCAGTACTTCTAATCTTATCTTTATCTTTTCTTATCTCTTACAATACCATACCATACCACTGTATAGTCTACGGATAACTTCGAACATTGACCGTTGGATCAAGACCGACAAATCCAAACAGTGTCGTCGGTGTGATTTTCCAACTATATTAGGAAAGAACTTTCAATTATTCTGAATTTTCTGAGTGATAACGAGCGAGGTTGTTCTTTTTCGTAAAGAAATGTCCGAAGAATATTGGATCTGAATGCTAGAAGCCAAGATTACCAACATGCTGTACCAACGATTCCCATGTTTTATTTATGATTTTCAAACTTCCTACCTAACTCTACCTATTTGACCGAATGACTTTATGTTGATTTATCGAAATTTGGTCAAAGTTGAAACTACAAGTAAATTGTAGGTTTCTTTGAAAGTTTTACGAAAAATCTTTTGGAGGTACCCATCGAGGGGTAAACATTAATATATCATAAAACACCGAGAGTTTTGATCAAGGATTCAATGCCATAAGATTTTGCATATTGACAATTTAACGAAATTAGGTCAAACATAAGATACAAGTAAGCATGATAGAATGATCTTGAATTAAACGTATTTTCGGAGGTAGATGGGTGCATCTTCTTGTAGTAAACAATGTCGTTAGTGTGAGTTTCTAACTACCAAGAAATAAAATTCTCAGTTTTCTGAGTGATGATGAGTTGGTTCTTTTCCCTAAAGAAAGCTCGAAGAATATGGATATCAATGCCATAAGCCAAGCTTCTAGACATATTAAGTGGACCAACGTTTTTTACTTACGATTCCCATATGTTTTTTGAGTTTTCAAACTCCCTAGCTAATTAACTCCGCCCACTTGAATAACTACATGCCAATTTATTGAAATTAGGTCAAACTTGAACTATAACTAAATTGTAGGTTGCTCTGAAAGTTTTACGAAAAAGCTTTTGGAGGTACCGTACCGATCGGGGGGTAACAATAAATATATGAGAAACAACTGAGAGTTTTGATAACAAGTTTGACTTCTTGCTAAGATTTTGCATTGCATGACACTATTTAACGAAATTGGGTCAAACTTGAGCTACAAGTAAGCGCGATAGATTGCTGTTGAAATATATGACTTTTTAGAGAAGTAGATGGGTGCATTTTCTTGTAGTAAATAGTGTCGTCAGTGTGATTTTTCAACTATATCAGGAAAGAACATTCAATTTTTCTCAATTTTCCGAGTGCTGACGAGCGAGGTTGTTCTTTTCCGTAAAGGAATGTCCAGAGAATATTGGATCTGAATGCCAGAAGCCAAGTTTAACAAAATGTTGTACCGATTATTCCCCTGCTTTATTTATGAGTTTTCAAACTTCCTAGCTAACTCTACCCATTTGACCGAAGGACTTTATGTCGATTTATCGAAATTAGGTCAAATTTGAAACTACAAGTAAATTGTAGGTTGCTTTGAAAGTTTTATGAAAAATCTTTCCAAGGTACCCATCAAGGGGTCATAATTAATATATCATAAAACACCGAGAGTTTTTGAAGATAGGTTCAACTTCTTGCTAAGATTTTGCATCTCGACAATTTAATGAAATTAGGTCAAACTTGAACTACAAGTAAGCGCGGTAGATTGCCCTTGAATTAAATGTATTTTTCAGAGGTAGATTGATGCATCTTGTTATAGTAAACAATACCGTCAGTGTGAGTTTCCAACTATTAGGAAAGAACATTCAATTCTACATTTTCCGAGTGAAGACGAGCGAGGTTAGTTGTTCTTAAATTTTCTATAAAGAGAAGTCCAAAGAATATTGGATGTGGATACCACAAGCCAAGTTGACAGACATATATAGTGGATCTACAAGATGTTGTATCTGTGATTCCCATGTTTTACGAGTTTTCAAGTTTCCTAGCTAACCACGCCCATTTGAATGACTTTATGTCAATATCTCGGAATTAGGTCAAATTTGAAACTACAAGTAAATTGTAGGTTTTGCTTTGATAAATTGACGAAAAATATCTTTTGGAGGTACCCATCGAGAAGTCAAAATTAATATATCAGAAACCAGCGAGAGTTTCGACCATACGTTCAACTTCTTGCTAAGACTTTGCCTCATGACAATTTAACAAAATTAGGTCAAACTTGAGCTAGCTACAAGTAAACACCATAGATTCCTCTTGAATAAAATGTCTTTTCATAGGTAGATCATCAGTGCATCTTATTGTAGTAAACGGTGTCATCGGTGTGAGTTTCCAACTATCAAGAAAGAACATTCAATTCTACATGTTCCGAGTGAAGAATGCGAGCGAGGTTGTTCTTTTTCGTAACGAAAAGTCCGAAGAATATTGGATCTGAATGCCACAAGCCATGTTTACATACATATATATTGGACCAACATGTTGTACTAACGATTCCCATGTTTTATGAGTTTTCAAACTTCCTAGCTAACTCTGCCCATTAGAATGACTTTATGTCGATTTATTGAAATTAGGTCAAATTTGAAACTACAAGTACTAATAAATTGCACGTGCCCTGCACGTGAGACTCAGATAATAGACATCTGGCATATCATCACTATATAAAATTATAATAGGTAAAGCAGAAAAAATATAATAGGTAAAATTTGAACTACTACAAGTAAACTATGTAGGTTGCTTTGAAAGTTTTACGAAATAGCTCTTATAGGTAACAGGTTGATCTTCTTGCTAAGATTTAGCGTCTTGATAGTTTAATGAAATTAGGTCAAACTTGAGCTACAACTAAGTGCGATAGATTGCTCTTGAATTTAATAAAATTAGGTCAAACTTGAATTACAAGTAATAAATTGTAGGTTGCTTTGAAACTTTTATGAAAAAAGCTTTTGGGGGTATCCATTGAGCGGTTAATTAATATATCAGAAACCACGGAGGGTTTGACGAGTGGTTTGACTTCTGGGTAAGATTTTGCATCATGAAAATTTTGAACACCTTTTGAAAATGATCACATGGAATATGGTGAGAGGGGAAATGATCTATGTATTCTCTATGGGCAACCCACAAGCTTGAGGTACACCTTATTAGGCTTAAAGATACAAACTCTATTTTCTCCACAATGTATATGGTGAACCTTAGCGGATGCCACATACTAGTACATAAGGTGTGCTTTTGTACACATTGCTGATGCCCTTATTAGGAAAAAAGCAAATAGTACTCCCTCGATCCAAATTAGTGATCTTACATTTGTCTAGATTCGGATGTATCTAGTCATGTTTTAGTGCTAGATACATCCAGATCTAGAAAAATCTGAGAACATTAATTTGGATTGGAGGGAGTAGTATATTTTAGTACTAGAACATTAATTTCGATCAGAGGGAGTAATACTCATTTGTTTGCTTACAGATATGCTCACCTCTGTCCTCGCGCTGTACATGCTGAGAAAATAAAATGTAGGCAGCAACGAAGAGTAGTTGAAGGCGGTTCGATGTCAGAGGAAAGTTATGATGGGTTCTAGACACGAGGTACTCCTGCGTCCACTCTACTAGTAGTAAATTTAAGGACCTATGCACGCAAAACAAATTGTGTGTTTTCTCTCTCCTTCGCTGCCTCTCACCATCCGTCCTCCCTCTCTCCAACCCTTTCGCCTCACGCACCGGCCCGGTTGATCTCTCTCTGGTCCATAGCGTGGTGTTGCGCACGTGTGCCCTGGTACGACGACTTTGTGTCTCTGGCCTATTTGGCAGCCGCATTGGTGTGGAGTAGGGACGAGGAGTACATAGGAAGGAAACCCCTTTGGTCCTTGGCGGCAAAAAAATTCAAACTTTTCCGGTTTTTGAAATTTTCACTTGCTTATCTTATCTTATTAGACATTCGCAGTACTTCTTATCTTATCTTTATCTTTTCTTATCTCTTACAATACCATACCATACCACTGTATAGTGTACGGATAACTTCGAACATTGACCGTTGGATTAAGACCAGCAAATCCAAACAGTGTCGTCGGTGTGATTTTCCAACTATATCAGGAAAGAACATTCAATTATTCTCAAATTTCCGAGTGAATTACGAGCGTGGTTGTTCTTTTCCGTTTAGGAATGTCTGAAGAATACTGGATCTGAATGCCAGAAGCCAAGTTTACCAACATGTTGTACCAACGATTCCCATGTTTTATTTATGAGTTTTCAAACTTCCTAGCTAACTCTTCCCATTTGACCGAATGACTTTATGTCGGTTTATCGAAATTAGGTCAAATTTGAAACTACAAGTAAATTGTAGGTTGCTTTGAAAGTTTTACGAAAAATCGTTTGGAGGTACCCATCGAGGGGTCACAATTAATTTATCATAAAACATCGAGAGTTTTGACGATAGGTTCAACTTCTTGCTAAGATTCTGCATCTTGACAATTTAATGAAATTAGCCAAACTTGATCTACAAGTAAGCATGATAGATTGATCTTGAATTAAATGTATTTTCAGAGGTAGATCGATGCATCTTGTTGTAGTAAAAAACTGCCGTTAGTGTGAGTTTCCAACTATCAGGAAATAAAATTCTCAGTTTTCCGAGTGATGACATGGCATGCTATTAAATGAGGGAAGAGATGGATGTAGTAACTAGCTAAGTTACAATAACATCACACTTTTCAAGTGAAAATGAGTCTACAATATAATTAATATAGTCTTCTATGACACTAACTATTAGTTATTATGCACTATGAAGGTGGTAACTTAGACTAGTGTTAGGTGCATGCCACTAGTTGATGTTATTCCCCACTATGACCAGCCTTAGCATCTACACAAGTAAGGGCAATTGATTGCTATTTAATTAAATGTATTTTCAGAGGTAGATGGGTGTATCTTCATGTAGTAAACAATGTCATCAGTGTTAGTTTCCAACTATCACGAAAGAACATTTAATTCTCAATTTTTCGAGTGATGACAAGATTGTTCTTTTACGTAAAGAAACACCGAAGAATATGGATTTGAATACCACAAGACAAGTTTTCAGACATAAATGTATGGACGTCGATGTAATTTTACCTTTTTTTAGGTCCTTGATGTAAAATGTACTCGCACCGTCCTTGTAAAATTCAAACCTAAAAGAAAGTGGTCACATTTAAACGTATTTAAGATTACTAGTTGTCGATGAGTATGAACATTCTTGGATTTCAAGCCGAATGACAAGGGTCATGGCCATATCTACATAACACTTTATGCTGATGATGATCCCAGGTCCACAAATTTTCGTGCCGCCAACTCTGGCCATATATTTTTAAAACAAACGAAGAGAAAGTAGTATGAAGAGTATGGCTCGATGAGCTTCTCTCTCGATAAGGAGCCAAACATGACTGTTTTCGCTGCTTCATTTTAGGGTGCTTCATGCTAAATGTATGGACCACGATGTAATTTTACCCCTTTTTAGGTCCTTGCTGTAAAATGTACTCGCAATGTCCATGTAAAATTCGAACACAAAAGCAATCGGTAAAATTTAAACGTATTTAAGCTTATTAGTTGTCAATGAGTATGAACATTCTTGCATTTCAAGACAAACGACCAGGGTCATGGACATATGTACATCATACTTTATGCTGATGATTCATGATCCCATATCGAATAATTTGCATGACGCAAAATTTGGCCATGTATTTTGAAAACAAACGAAGAGGAAGTAGTACGGAGAGTATGGTTTGGTCGGGTTCTTTCTCGAGAAGGAGCCGAACCCAAATTTTTTCCTTTTCTTAATTTTAAGGCATGCTTCGTGCTAAATTTTTTTACCTCGATGTAATTTACCCCTTTTAGGTCCTTGATGACAACAAACGAATAGGAAGAAATACTATCAATAGTATGGCTCGATCAACTGCTCTCTCGAGAAGGAGCCAAACCAGACTGTTTTATTTGCTTAATTTTACGGTACTTCATTCTAAATGTATGGACATCGATGTAATTTACCCCTTTTTAGATCCTTGATGTAAAATGTACTCCTACCATCCGTGTAAAATTCAAACCAACAAGTTAGTGGTAAAAGTAAAACGAATTTAAGGTTAGTTGTGAATGAGTATGAACAATCTTGGATTTCAAGCCGAACTGCCAAGGTCATGGCCTTATCTACATCATACTTTACATCGATGATTCACGATCCCATATCCAAGAATTTCATGCCACCAAATTGGGCCATATTTTGAAAACAAACAAAGACGGAAGTATACGAAGAGTATGGCTCGACTAGCTGCTATCTCCAAAAGGAGCTGAACCCGACTGTTTTCGCTCCTTAATTTTAGGGTGCTCCGTGGTAATTAAATGTATAGACCTCGATGTAATTTTACCTTTTTTTAGTTCCTTGATGTAAGATGTACTCCCACCGTCCGTGTAAAATTTGAACATAAAAGCAAGTGGTAAAATTTAAACATAATTAAGCTTATTAGTTGTCATTGAATATGAAAATTCTTGCATTTCAAGCCGAACAACCAGGGTCATACATATCTACATCATACATTATATGCTGATGGTTCATGATCCCATAGCGAAGAATTTGCATGCCGCCAAATTTGGCCATATTTTGAAAACAAACAAAGAGGAAGTCGTATGAAGAGTATGGCTCGGTCAGCTTCTCTCTCTAGAAGGAGCAAAACATGATGGTTTTCCCTGCTTAATTTTAGGGTGCTTCATGCTAAATGTATGGACCTCAATGTAATTTTACCTTTTTAGGTCCTTGGTGTGAAATGTACTCCCACCGTCCATACGTGTAATATTCAAACCTAAAAACAAGTGGTAAAATTTAAACGTATTTAAGATTATCAGTCGTCGATGAGTATGAACATTCTTGGATTTCAAGATGAACGACCAAGGTCATGGACATATCCACATCATACTTTATGCTGATGGTTCCTGATCCCATATCCAAGAATTTGCATGCGGCTAAATTTGGCCATATTTTGAAAACAAAATAAAAGGAAGTAGTATGAAGAGTATGGCTCGATCAGCTTTTCTCTCGAGAAGGAGCAAAACATGACTGTTTTCCCTGCTTAATTTTAGGGTGCTTCGTGCTAAATGTAAGGATCTCGATGTAATTTTACCTTTTTAGGTCCTTCATGTAAAATGTACTCCGACCATCCGTACATGGAAAATACAAACCTAAAAGCAACTATAAAAATTTGAAGTATTTAAGATTATTAGTTGTTGATAAGTATGAACATTCTTGGATTTCAAGAAGAACCACCAAGGTCATGGTCATATCTACATCATACTTTATGCTGATGATTCATGATCCAATATCCAAGAATTTGCAAGCCGCCAAATTTGGCCATATTTAGAAAACAAATGAAGAGGAAGTAGTATGAAGAGTATAGCTCGATCAGCTTTTCTCTCGAGAAGGAGCAAAACATGACTGTTTTCCCTGCTTAATTTTAGGGTGCTTCGTGCTAAATGTATGGACCTCAATAATTTTTTTCCTTTTTAGGTCCTTGATTTAAAATGTAATTCCTCCGTCCTTACGTGTAAAATTCGAACCTAAAAGCAAGTGGTAAAATTTAAACGTATTTAATTTTATTAGTTGTCGATGAGTATGAACATTCTTGGATTTCAAGCCGAACGACCAAGGTCATGGCCATATCTACATCATACCTTATGCTGATGATGATCCCATGTCCACGAATTTTCATGCCACCAAATTTGGCCATATATTTTAAAAACAAACAAAGAGAAAGTTGTATGAAGAGTATGGCTCTGCTCTCTTGAGAAGGAGCTGGACCCGACTATTTCCCTTGGTTATTTTTAGGGTACTTCGTGCTAAATGTAAGGACCTCTATGTAATTTTCTCCATTTTTAGGTCCTTGATGTAAATTGTACTCCCACCATCCGTGATGTTCCCATATTTGGGAGTAAATGGGTGAATCATGTCATGGTAACAATGTTGCCACTCGGAGTTTCCAACCATTAGATAAATGTAGCATGAAAACATGACTATATACATTCTAACCTAGATAAATCTGAGAACATTATATGGATCAGAGGGAGTAGTATATATGCATTTAAAACAAAGTGTGTTTGCTCTATCCTTCAGTGCGATATCACCATCCCCACACGCAAATCAAATTTGAGGACAGTTCGAACTTTTTTTCTTTGGCATGATGTGATTTGCTATCCCTAGCTACCTACCAGAAAAAAAACAGTAGCGCCTCAAACTAGGGGCCAGCGTTGCGGGCAGGAGCATTTAAGAAATACTACTATATCTAATTTTTTCTATTATTATTCCTTTTTTGCATAAGCGTCTAAGTTAATGTCCCACATTAGTAGTCAATCCAACAACCGGAGGAGAACCACCCCGCACCCCTCATCGTCTTCCTCTACCGCTCCGGCCGCTTGTGCACCATCATAACCCCTCTCCATCCTAGTAGAAAGGTAGAAACACCAACCCATCCTGACTAATCTTTTGCAGTACTCTTCCCCAGAACGACATCTAGAGCGATGAAGCATAAGATATCTGAGTGCTACAGCTGGGCAATCGGATTTGGCAACGTCCACTACAGACCGCTGAGCAACATCACCCGTCGTGCCTATGTTTTGAGCACCGCTCTCCTGGCTCGCGACATGGTTGGCATGCGTCGAGGGATTGCGGAAGATCCCGATCTCCCGTTTGGTTTGCCCTGCCTACTTCACTCTGACCCACAGACATCGCCACTAGACCATGATGAGCAGGTAAAAATCAATTTTGCATGATTTTTGTAGGACTTGATTCCTTAGATTCTTTCCTATGGATTGAATTTGGATCAAAGGAATCGTGGTACGCAAATTCTTTTGAATTGCAACCCCCTACACATGCTTAAATCCCGTAGGAATTGGAACATCTGCTTGAGGCTCAACTCTTATCGTGCCAATCATGTAGGTAGTTTTCCTACATTTTATAATCGCCTGTTTTTCATGGGCAAACTTGTGAAATTCATGTGTTCTCAATCCTGCGATCGAAAGAGGCCCAAGAATTTTTCTTCAGTGTCCCCCCTCCTCCAAACATACTAATCTGAAAACACAAGAACGACTATGATTGTTGATACATGTTACTGAAGGTGTATTGGCCAATCATGGCTGGCGTTATATTTTAAGTTTCATGTGTTTTACAAACACAAGATTTTTGTAAAAAGTTGGCTATTTGCTTTACATGAATACAAAAACATAGGACTACTTTAAAACATGGTAAAATCAAAGTCAAACCTCACGGGAGAGTTATTTATGATATCATCCTGTCTCTTGGGACCTCAATCTTGTTCTTTGCGCACGTAGGAATTTGAAAATGAGGTCCAAGTTGGATATGAAGAATTGCATATGAGTTTTGGAGGATTCTAACCCATAGGATTTTGGAAGATATCAAATTCCTATGGGGTCACTTCTTAGTTCCTATACTCTCCATTCCATAAGAATCTAAACAGGAGATCCAACCTCACTCTATTTCTCCTTTGAGAAGTCCAATGCGCTTACACTATATTCCTGCAAAACTCCTATTCACCATCCTAAGACACTTGTTACAAAATTCCTGCGTTTTTATTCCTGATATGAATTTACTGTACCTACCATGTCAATCCTGTGTTTTTCCTATTCCTACGTTATTTTAAAACCATTGATCGAAAGAGGCCCATAATCTTGTTAATCAATCATAGGAAAATTGCATGCGTTTTTTCCTCTGGTCCATTCCCCTAAACAATGCCAGCATAGGAAACTTAACTATTCCTACACTTTTTCTTTAATGCAAACAAGACCTTATTCCTTGGTGTGTTCGTGTGCATGCATTCATGATTTATTCATCACGTTTCTGCATCTTTTAGATAGTAGTTTTTCCGCAAAGCTAGCTAGCACTCCCCCTTTCTCAAACACCTTGCATGCCCCTAGATATGAAGAAAATCGTTTGCAGGGCATTGACGCGTTACTGATGCAACTAGACAATCCAACAGTAGAAGCATTTGTACTAGTTGATGATGACATACTCGGAACATGGGATCATGAAGGATTTGAAAACAAGGGTCGCTAGGTTGGTGCCAATGGAGAATGGATTGCAATTGCAAAGCACCCGGGGCGCTGGTACGTCCAAAACGTCTACAGTATGGCACATATCGAGCTGCCACATGTGCAACATGTTGATGTTTATCCATCGGATAACTAGTGTTTCCCCGACGCCCATGTTCTTACCTCTACAAGCACGCGAATATTGAGATACTGAAGATACAAATAGCAAAGAAACAGTATAGATGTGATAACCAACGGCACTACATCATGATGGAGGTGTCTGACAAATTCATTGCTACCATAGATTTTCCTTGTGACAGGGACTGGACTATCCTTCAAAATGACTATCTTGCACTAGCAACATATGTCGATGCCATTGCCAAGTGTCTAATCAATGGTTCTATTGATCGCATCTATGCGGTGACAGAACCACGAGGAGATGTTCTTGTTTGGGAACCAAACAAGTGGAGTGAGTCCAGTTATTTAAAAGTAGAATTTACAAATTACTTACAACTGCATTGTTCGTGATACTTTTGCTAACTGAAATGCACACACAGGTATACTTGCAGGCCCGCGTGTCATACATGCTCCAGTAATTGAAGAGCCGGCAAACGTCCAAGCCGATGACGATGCCGATGCTGAAGATATTGCATTACGCAATTGGTACTTGGCAGAGCTTGGTCGGGATATTCTGTGGATTCACATCAGGGGTGCACGAACCAGCAGCCATCGCAATCCTGTACCATACATGGGTAGATAACTGCTCTCTTACCCCTCGCTCCGCTACCACGTTTTCCTCATGGGGCCCTTAATTTGGATGACCCTGTAGCATCGGACTAGATCAGAAGGGATAATATTGAAGGGAGGTCAGTGTTTGTGGGAATCAACCATCCATTCATCCTCGATCTCCCTACAAACTGCGAACCTGGTGCTACCGATGTTGACCCAGCTCTACCAGTGTTCAGAGGAGACTGTGTGTTTGCTACACATGTGTGTTGCCAACATCGCCCACATGCAGTTGCAGATTGGCGCCGCATGCACGTCAATGGGGGGCTGCCATAGGTTCATCACTTAACTACACTAGAGCCGAACATAGGGAGCAAATGTTCGAGGAGCCAATGCGGTTCGTGCCAATCCAGCCTCGTTAGAACTATGTGAAGTTTGACCAAAATACCAAAAAGCTGATTATGAGCACTCGCAACATCATTTCTATATCTAGTACTTGTCACCATGTAATGTACAGTACTATGTACGTAATACTTTCATATTGTATTGTAGTATTAGTACTTGCAATATCATTTCCACTATTCCTTGTACTAGGCACCATGTACGTAATAATATACTTTCATAATATGTGTTTGATGTTTCCCTATTCAAGCACTCAAGCTATCGTGCCCAATTTTCTAGGCTATTAATTTTTGCATGACAATCAGTAATACTGTGTTGGTGGCCAGGTTTTCTTTGTCCACAACATTCGTGTAACCTCGCCGCATTTATTCCTTCATTAGCCCCAGCCCCAGCCCCAGCCCTCTCTCACACAGCACTCCTTAATCGCCATTGCGCTTCCCTCCATTGACGACCACCACCGCCGCAACTTACTCGTCTTAGGCGGGTCGGCTGCAGGCGGCGGGCCCTGCAACCTCATCTATAGAGCCGTCACATCCCTCAGACATCGCGGTGGCAGTGCGGTATATACATAGTCCCCAAAACCCTTGATCTTGATGATGAGATGTAGTCAAGCTTTTATTACCACTTGGTTAACATTGGGTTGGTGTTGAGTATAGTTCTCATCTAGTGCATTTAACCCGTTTGTATACTATAGTTCAGTTTTACACATACAAGCTAGTTCAGGCGCTAGATCTACGGTGACCTATAATAATAAGTTCAACTTTTGTATTGATTGATCCATGGCCGATGATGATTTGGAAGGCCACTCAGTATGTTTGGCTTTGTATTGGTCTCAGGGGCGGAGGTCCCTTTAATTTGGGCAAGTTAGGGTGGCTGCTTCCCTACCCTGATTTTTTCCAAAATTTCTAGTATATGTATGCATCTCTAGCATTGGCAGCAGATAGAGCTCATCCTGTTCGTCCGTTCGTCTGTTCCTGGGTGTTTGGTATCTGTACTTTTCAAGAAAGAACTACACTAATGTGATGCCTAGCCGTTGGAAGTAGTACTAATATAACAGGCGTTCATGCTAGCTAGAGTTAAGACATTAATTTTGTACTTCGGTAAGAAATTTGCTCCACTTTACTTTCTTAGCTAATCTTGTATTGTACTTGTACTCTATCAGCTAATACTATACTATTTCACAATTATAGATAGCTGGTAGAGACATTATCTGTCCACGGGATTTTTTTTGCAGTGTTCGGGAAAGAAGCTCAAGCTTGGACAGACTCATCGTCGTTGTAGGTCTGGATGGATGGGCGAGCTAGGAACACCCACATGGATAACACCTGTGACGAGTTCTTCAAGATGTTGTTAATACCGAGAGGGTTAGACATGCGGAGCATATCCAGCTCCTTTTTGCCAACGTTTGGCGGTGAGTATCTAGAGGCCATCAAGCCGAAGATATGCAAAGCCTGCAGCTGGGATGTCGAGCTGAAGAAGCAAGATGGCAAGGTAATCCTTAACGAAGGATGGCTATATTTTGTCAAAGCAGATGACTTGAAGGTAGGATACTTTCTGGTATTCAAGAAGCTTGCCACCACTTCCTTTAAGGTGATAGTATTTGATCATGATAACTATGAGAAGGTGATCAGATGTGCAATTTATCACCCATCATTTGATGGGTAATTTACTATATTTTAGGTGTATTAATGTAGTGAATGTTCGCTTCTAATTATAACTATTCTGTAAAGAGGTGCTTCAACACCCTCTGTTATCAAGCATCCTGTTGGAACACTGTGGTACTTTATCGCACTAGGCTCCAATGTGGAGGTATTTACTATACTATGTTTGCAGCAAAACTGCAAAACAAACGTCTAGTGTACTACTGCTAGTATTGTACTACCTCCTGTTGCACAGTATAATCCTTTTTAGCAAACTAAACAATCATATTGTTAGTTCCTCCACATACAAGAGTTGTGCCGTGTTGGTGTACCTAACAATCAAGTGGGTAGGTGTAGTTCAACTCCTATATGCAGAGAAACTAACGAGATGATTGTTCGTTGTACTCTACTACTAGTAGTAATACATATTGTACTGGTACAAGTGTATTACTACTAGGTAGGGGTACTACTTTTTAGGAAAATAGAAGTTGTAAATAAACATCATCTGGTCAAACATGACAACAGTAGTAACTCTAGTTAGCGTACACGGTAGTATGCCGGCCTAGCTGTAATGGCCAGGTTGTGACATGGTTAATTTAGCGCACGGCAGCATGCCGACCTAGCTATAAAATGCGCCAGGATTTCAGATGGTTAATTTAGTGCACTACAGCGTGCCAGCCAAGCTAATCAGTGTCCTGGATGCAGCTCTAGAGGCCTTGCAAAAAAAACATGTTCAAAGAGCCATCCAATCTTCCCCACTCGCGAACGCCGCCTGGCCCCGCATTTGGGATAGTCTCTAGTGCATGCTTCACACATTTTCCTCGCCATCTCGCCCGCTGCATCGAATCTTGCAGACCGCACCACCCCTCTCCAAAAGTCCCCCGAAATTCGTACTATGGTCTGACCTCTTCCCCCCCAATGCATCCCGATGTTGCAATCGACGCACAACCCATTGCACAAAGTCTGGAGGAAGGGCGGCGACGATGTTTTCAATGAAATCGCTATCTGTCTGGACACTACTAGCGCCGCCCAGCTGGCCACATGCTCCAAGGAGCTGTACCGCCATGTCGTGGGCGGGAAAGGTAGCAGATGCCCCCAACGACCACTGCGGGACATTCGTCCCCTACAACAATGTCTACGACCACGTAATCTAGTGCTTTCACGGCCAGCAATTCTGCAGGAGCCTGGATGCGAGTTCATCACCTCGTCGGTAGAGCTAACACCTATGGCAGAGCTTGTCCACCACCTTAGAGTTACCCACTCGAGGACTGATGACCCACAAGTATAGGGGGTGTATCGCAGTATTTTCGATAAGTAATAGTGTCGAAACCAACGAGGAGCAGAAGGTGCTAGCTAGTGGTATAGATAAGGAATTCTCTGCAAATACTTAGCAAACGGATTTTTAGGGGTTTTTGATAAAGCAAGTAAAATAAAGTACGAATAAATAAAAGATAGTAGGAATAAATGCAGCAAGTGGCCCAATCCTTTATGCAGCAAAAGATAAGCCGGTTGTATTACTTAAGAGGAGCAAACGTTCTCGAGGACACATGGGAAGACTGTCAAGTGCTTTCGCTTCATATAGTTGATTAATCTTCTTTAGCTTGCTAAGTGTTGTGTGGGTGAACCTGTGCTAATGTACCGACCTTCCTAGGACGAATACATACTTGTGATTATACCCCTTGCAAACATCCGTAAGTACAAGAAAGTAATTAAGGTAGAAACTTAACCACAGCTTTAAACTCTAAGACCCTTACGTCCCTTGTGCAATGGTTTCCTAACGAGGGTTCTGGTTTCTGTCACTCCGGCAACCCCTACGATTAGTAGCCAAATACACAATGCATTCCCCTAGGCCCATATAGGTGAAGTTTCATGTAGTCGACATTCACATGACACCACTAGAAGAAGTACACCACAACTTCAATATCAAACCATTGAATCTTTCTCAACACAACTCCACTACTAACAACATGACTTCTCCCATGTCCTCAAGAACAAAACGAACTACTCACAAGACATCATATGGATCATGATCAGAGATGGAATGATGATGTATAACAATCTGAACATAAACAATAATTCAATGATTCAATCAATAACATCAACTACAAAGAGTAATCAACACCAAGAAAGTTTCCCCTATGACCTAATGCAAGATTCAACCCAATTGTTACCACAATATGGAGATGGTGATGATGGTGGTGATGATGATGATCTCGATGAAGTCCAGCTTGATGGTGGTGTTGATGGTGACGATCTCCCCTCTCCGGGAAGGGATTCCCCTGACAGAAATCTGTCTGCCGGAGAGATCTTTCTCTCTCGGTGTTTTCCGCCCCGCAGAGGTGGCAGAATCTTTTCGTGGTCGCTCCCCGAGTCTTAGGGTTTCGGGAGGATAATATACGCCAGAGGGGAGTGCCAGGGGTGGACCAGGGTGGCCACACCACCTGGTGGCGTGGCCCAGGGTGGCCCGCTCCAGGGGGTGGTGTGGGCCCCCCGTGGCCCATCTCCAGCCCCCCTCTGGCTTCCTTTGTCTTCTGGAAAAATAGGATTTTCCGTATATTTTCCCGGATTTTCTGACCTTCGCGAATTTTGCCTCCAAACAGCACCTTTTCCATCAGAATCCTGACTGAAGCGGTCCATGCTCCAAAAGTCATCAACCATGCAAAAGTAGATGAAATAACATAAGTATCACCTCTTAATATGAAATATATCAATGAATAACACTGAATTATGACATAGAATAGTGATGCAAAATGGACGTATCAACTCCCCCCCAAGCTTAGACTTTGCTTGTCCCCAAGCGAAACTGAGCTCAATAAACATGACCTCAAGTTTATGGAGTGAAGGGTCGATAAAAGAATACGGACAAGAAGCATCACATTCACCAAATACATAGATCATAATAGAAGACAACTCACTATTATATAATTTTAACTTGCAATAAGTAAAGGAAACACAATAGAGATCCATAAAGTGAATCATAATTGGTAATGGCAAACTTAGCTCATGGTCGAAGAATAGTTGATAATTTAATAGAGTTCACAAATAACTGGTTTCAATGGTAGCTTTCAAAGTAGTAATCACCAAGATAAGAGCAAATTGCAAAATAAGGAACATAAGAAACATGATTGAATAAATCATCATATGAATGAATGAAACACAACAACTCAAAATACTTGCTGAGGTAGAAGGGACTAGGTTTACTGACTCAACTACAAAGTAAAAGAAAGGCCCTTCACAGAGGGAAACAGGGATTGCAAGTTTCATAAAGAGCTCCCAAAAATTATGATACTTATTAGCTTTCAGCTCTCATTGCCCCTATCATAGGCATCTTTAGGTGAATAAGGTTAAAGTGACACAACTAAGAGCGTATGCTTGATAAGTTATAAATTGAAGTCCCAAGCCCCTTACTTACGAAGACCGAACCTCATGCTACTCAACTTCAGTCACGAGTAAGCTCTTGTCATTGTAAATACATGTGTATCATTGAGAACCGCCAACGGGGTACCCCTTGCACATGACACAAGAGCTATCCCATAATCAAAATGACAAGGCAAGCAGACAGTGAGCATCTCAACGATCTTTTTATTTGCTATTTGCATAGGTTTTTATTGAGGATGCTTCATAGAATGCTCACTATAGTTATGCTGCAAGTTTCCACCATGATTAGGCATGGCTTAGGCTAGCGGCCTAGGCGTTTCTCTAACACACAGATAAACTCCATAATCTTACAAGTTCCACTTATATTTCACACCGCCGGGATCCATAAGCAAAAGAACATGATATCAACTAGGTAGAAAGTACCAATGCAATTGTGAAAGTGTTCCCCATGATACATGGTTCTGCTAACTTCAACTTATAAAGCGCAGGCATATACACAACAAAGAAGGACCCAATGGTTCAGGTTATTAAATGCAAGAAAATTAAAGTGTGCCATCAAGTTCGTGAGAGCTTTAATCACTAATTTTCACATAGCAAGTTTAATTTGGGAGGTAAATAAAACAAGAACTTACTTGGAATAGCTATAGTGCTAATAGGTAGGTATGGTGGACTCAAATGGCATGGGTTTTGTTTAAAGGAGGTGGATGCACGAGAAGAATTCCCTCTTAGTACAGGTTTTTGGCTAGCAAGGCTGGGTAGCAAGTATAAGAGTTGAAGGAAACAGCCAAACATACAAGTGACAAAGACAAACATGCAATCTTGGAAGCACAAAAGATCTTAACTAGAGAATACTAAACTTATGAGCAAATCAAGAAAGAAAGATGATGAAATTATTTTTCTTTAGAGTACTTCTATCTTTTTCATTCAACGTTCAAAAATAGTGTTGCTACTAACCGAGCCAGGTTTGCCAAAACCAACTAAAGTAACTCAATGATCCCAAAGTGATACCAATACTAACAACAAGATCAATCATATAACCACGAATTGAAAACTAATATAAGCTACGCAAAAGAGTAAATGATAGAACTTCTCATTAATATTCCATAAGGGCAACTCACACCAAGGGATACATATCTAACTAGAGAGGGGGACACTTCCATAATGCAAACCATCCTACATAATAACTTCTCTATTCATGATATGACTCTACTAAAAAGGGTAAAAAGATAGAAGGTAGTGATGTGATACCACGGCACTCCCCCAAGCTTGGAACAAACCAAGGGGATGCCAACCCTGATGACGAATTACTCCTTCGGTGGTGGTGGTAATATTTCCTTAGTTGACGTGAGGAAATGTTCCAGCATCTTGCGAAGCCTATTATTCTCCCATTGAAGCATGTCCACCTTCCTCCTCAAGTCTCGGTACTTATCACAGAACTCCTTAGTGACTCGTAGGGCTTCCGTTGATGCAGGTCAAGTGACTAAAGGTACCAGCCCTTGCTCGGGGTCTTGGAGACCTTCCTCCATAGGCTCATTTCCTTTATCCTTCGCAGACACCATTGTGCTTCTAAGCTTTCAAGAATAGTTCCTGGCAGAAACAGATCGAAATGAAAACACGACGAAAACACAATATACGAACCTCGGGGGATCCGGGGGATTATATATTACGAAGTTTCATGATAAAAGGAAGGTATTGGGAGAAAACAAGTCGGAGGCGGAGTCCAGGGTGGAATCACCACCTGGTGGCGCGGCTAGGGGTGGGCCCGCGCCACCCTAGCGCCGTTTCCGTCCCTTTTTCGCTTTGTAGCTTTCCTTGTTGACTAAAAACTGCAAAAATATAGTTGGATAGTATTCTCACGGAACTTTTCTTACCAGAACTGTGACCTATTTGAAAACGGACTCTACAGGTCTCTGAATTTAGTCCTTGATAAAAATTTCTGGAGATATAACTTGAAAGGAATCAATATCTTCATTGTAAGAATCCCCAGCAATATAGTGCTTGAGTCGTTGCCCATTCACTACTTGTGTAGTATTATCTTTTAAAGAAGAAATTTTTATTGCTCCTGAACAGTATACTTCTTCAATAATGAAATGTCCTTCCCATTTTGACAGTAGCTTTCCTGCAAAAAATCTAAGATGAGACCTATACAATACAACTTTCTCACCAACATGAAATTCTCTCTGAAGTATTCGCGTGTCATGCCATATTTTAACTTTTTCCTTAAAGAGCCTAGCATTTTCATAGGCTTCACTCCACCATTCATCTAAGGAACTTAAGTCAAATAATCTTTTCTCACCAATGAGCTTACAATCTCTATTTAGTTCTTTAACTGCCCAGTAAGCTTTGTGTTCTAATTCTAAAGGTAGGTGACAAGCTTTCCCATAAACCATTTTATAAGGAGACATCCCCATAGGATTTTTGTAGGCAGTTCTGTAAGCCCATAAAGCATCATTCAACTTTTTAGCCCAGATTTTTCTAGATCTATTAACGGTCTTTTGCAAGATGGATTTAATTTCTCTATTTGATAACTCTACTTGCCTGCTAGTTTTGGGATGATAAGCTAAAGCAATTCTCTGATTAACATCGTATTTAGCAAGGGTCTTTATGAAACCACCATGTATGAAATGAGAACCCCCATCAGTCATGAGATGCCTAGGCACTCCAAACCTAGGAAAAATAACATCCATAAGCATTTTTAGAGAAGTTTCCCCGTCAGCACTCTTCATAGGAATGGATTCTACCCACTTAGTAGCATAATCAACGGCAACAAGAATATGAGTATAACCTTTCGAGGGAGGGAAAGGACCCATAAAGTAAAATCCCTAGCAATCAAAGGGTTCAATAACTAGAGAGTAGTTCATAGGCATTTCATTACGTCTAGAAATATTACCAACACGCTGACATTCATCACAAGATAAAACAAATTTTCTTGCATCTTTAAAAAGGGTAGGCCAGTAGAAACCTGATTGTAGCACCTTTTGTGCAGTTCTATCTCCTCCATGATGTCCTCCATAAGCACTACCATGACATTTACGCAATATCTCCTTTTGTTCATATTTTGGAACACATCTTCGCATAATACCATCCACTCCTTCTTCGTATAAGTGTGGGTCATCCCAAAAATAATGCCTCAACTCATAGAAGAACTTCCTTCTTTGTTGAGCTGTAAAAGTTGGAGGCAAATACTTGGAGACAACAAAGTTAGCATAATTAGCGTACCAAGGGATCTCTCGCGAGCTTACCCCTACTCCAGCTAACTGTTCATTTGGGATACTATTATTACCAGGCATAGGGTCAAAAGAGATGTTTTCCAATCGAGATAAATTATCAGCTACAGGGTTTTCAGCACCTTTCCTGTCTACTATATGTAGATCAAACACTTGTAAAAGTAGCACCCATCTAATAAGCCTAGGCTTAGCGTCCTTCTTCGTCATAAGGTATTTAATAGCAGCATGATCAGTACGAATGGTGACTTTGGAGTCTACAATATAGCGTCTAAACTTATCACAAGCAAAAACGACAGCTAGAAATTCTTTTTCAGCAGTAGCATAATTCCTTTGAGCAGCGTCTAAAGTCTTACTAGCATAATGAATAACGTTTAACTTTTTATCAATTCGTTGCCCAAGGACAGCACCTACAGCGAAATCACTAGCATCACACATTATTTCAAAGGGTAAACTCAATAGGGGCTATAGTTAAAGCCTTCTTAAGAGTTTCAATAGCTTCCTCACAATCATTATCAAAAACGAAGGGTACATCTTTTTGAAGAAGATTAGTGAGGAGTTTTGATATCCTAGAAAAGTTTTTAATAAACCTTCTATAGAAACCAGCATGACCAAGGATACTATGAATACCTTTGATGTCTCTTGGACATGGCATGTTCTCAATTGCCTCAACCTTAGCTCTATCAACTTATATGCCTCTTTCAGAAACTTTATGCCCAAGGACAATCCCTTCATTAACCATGAAGTGGCATTTCTCCCAATTAAGAACAAGATTAGTTTCTTCACATCCCAGCAAAACTTTATCAAGGTTGTGTAGACAATTATCAAAAGAAGTTCCATAGATAGAAAAGTCATCCATGAACACTTCTACAATTTCCTCACAAAAACCATGAAAGATAGCGGACATGCATCTTTGAAAAGTAGCAGGAGCATTACATAAACCAAAAGGCATATGTCTATAAGCATAAGTTCCATAAGGCCAAGTAAAAGTAATTTTTTCTTGATCTTGTTGTTTAACAGCAATTTGAGAGAAACCAGAATAACCATCAAGAAAACAAAAATGGGTCTTTTTAGATAACCTTTCCAACATTTGATCAATAAAAGGAAGCGGGTAGTGATCTTTCTTAGTAACTTTATTGACTTTTCTAAAAGCAATGCACATACTATAGCCTACTACTATTCTTTGGGGAATAAGCTCATCATTATCATTAGGAAGAACGGTAATACCTCCTTTTTTAGGAACACAATGAACAGGACTAACCCATTCACTATTAGCAATAGGGTAAATAATACCAGCATCAGGGAGTTTCAATACCTCATTCCTTACCGCTTCCTTCATCTTAGGATTTAAACGTCGTTGGTGCTCTACTACTGGCTTTGCATCTGGTTCTATATTGATAGAATGTTGACATATAGTAGGTGAAATCCCTTTTAAATCATCCAGAATATAGCCCATAGCTCCTCGGTGTTTCTTCAAAACCTCCAATAACCTTTCTTCTTCCTTTCCTGAAAGTTTAGAGCTAATAATAACATGATATATCTTTTTATCATCAATATAAGCATATTTAAGATCATTAGGGAGAGGTTTTAGATTGAAGACCTGATCCTTTTTAGGTGGCAACGTGGTACCCAAGTATTCTATAGGCAAGTTATGCTTAATCATCTTGGGTTGACGATGGAGAATCTCGTCAATCTCATTCCTTTCTTCCATGAAGATCTCACTTTCGTGATCTTCCATAAATTGCTGCAAAGCATTGTTAGGAGCAAGAGAGATAGAAGCAAGTTTTTCAACTCTAAAATCCTCATTATGGGTTTCCTCTTCACAGGGTTCTTTAGTAAATTTCGAAAAATTAAACTCATAAGATTCCCCATCAAACTTAGTCAAGATTTTCTCCCTCTTGCAATCTATAATAGCTCCACAAGTACTCAAGAAAGGTCTACCAAAAATGATAGGATAAGTTTTACTAGCAGCTGAACCAAGTACTAGAAAATCAGTAGGATATTTAATCTTACCACAAAGGACTTCCATATCTCGTACAAAGCCAATTGGAGAGATGGTTTCTCTATTAGAAAGGTGAATAACCACATCAATCTTTTCTAATTCTCAGGGACTGATTTCATGCATAATTTCTCTGTAAAGCTCATAAGGAATAGCACTGGAACTTGCACCAATATCACATAAACCGTAATAGCAATGATCACCAATTCTAACGGAAAGCACAGGGACATTAGATATTTTAGCTCTATTAGCATGTGAAACAATATTAGAAGCATCCTCACAAAATACTATGTGTCCATATTCTATGCTTTTAGTGACAAGGTCTTTCACAATTGCTAACACAGGTTCAACGTTTATTTGTTCATCAGGTTTTACAGTTCTCTTTTTAGTTTTAGTGATTACATTAGTTATCATAGGATGATCCTTTACCTTATCTGGGAAGGGAATCTTCTCGATATAAGGTTTAGGTAAGATGTGATCAATAGTGCAATACTCAGCACTCCCAACAGGAACACAGTCAACAATATCTTTATAAGGTGCATGGTACTTGTTCCATCCCCTTTTTGGAATTTCAATATAAGAAGCAAAAGCCGTAAAGCAATTCGTAATAACTTGTAAATCAAGACCATAAGCATTCATAATCATAATTTATACCTGACTTGTAAATCAAGACCGTAATAACTTGTAAATCAAGTCATCAGTTCCCATAAAAGATTCAATGCATTCATAATCATAATTTATACCTGACTTTCTACCTTTGTCATTCTCCCAAGCTTCAGCATTGTCTTGAATACGGTCCAGGAGATCCCATTTAGCTTCTTCTTCCATGCGAGTGAATGATCCAGCACAAGAAGCATCCAATAAATCCTTATCATGTAGAGGGAGCCTTGCATAAAAGTTATTGATAATAATATTGTTGGGGAGCTCATGAATGGGACATTTGAGCATTAGTAACTTCAGTATCCCTCAAGCTTGAGCTGTACTCTCTCCATCAAGAGGCCAAAAGTTGTATATTTGATTCCGATCTTTATGAATCTCACTAGGAGGATAAAAATTTGAATAAAAGAGAGGCACTATTTCCTCCCATTCCAGAGATTGACCATTCTTCAGCAGCTTATACCATTCCTCAGCTCTTCCTTTAAGTGACAGTGAGAATAAATACTTCTTAACTTGATCTATAGTAATACCTGCACACTTGAACAACCCGCATAATTCGTGTATAAAGAGCAAATGATCACCGGGATCGACAGTTCCATCCCCAACATAATAGTTATCAATAACACGATCAATAATTCTTGTAGCTATTTTAAAGACATCATTCTCAGCAGGTGGTGGTTTATATACTACCTTAGCAGTGGTAGCAGCTAACTGAAGTAAACAATACTCACAGTAGAAGTTTCCTTTACCAGTTCCACTCTCCAATAGCGCTTCACTTCCCAGCAATGGTGCCAGAAAATAGTCTTGATGACCCACAAGTATAGGGGGTGTATCGTAGTATTTTTGATAAGTAAGAGTGTCGAACCCAACGAGGAGCAGAAGATGCTGGCTACTGGTATGCATCAGGAATTCTCTGGAAAACGAGGAGCAGAGCAGAAGATGCTGGCTACGGATTTTTAGGGGTTTTTGATAAAGCAAGTAAAATAAAGTACGAGTAAATAAAAGATAGTAGGAATAAATGCAGCAAGTGGCCCAATCCTTTATGCAGCAAAGGCTAAGCCGGTTGTATTACTTAAGATGACCAAACATTCTCGATGACACATGGGAAGACTGTCAAGTGCTTTCGCTTCATATAGTTGATTAATCTTCTTTAGCTTGCTAAGTGTTGTGTGGGTGAACCTGTGCTAATGTATCGACCTTCCTAGGACTAATACATACTTGTGATTATACCCCTTGCAAACATACTTGTTAACAAAACTCTTTGTCTTCGAGGGTAAGTTCTTGTTGGATGTATGTCCACCCGTTGCTTTGTACCTAGTAGATAGATCTTGGCGTGTAGTTCACACCGTAGGAAATTTTTTGTTTTCTATGCTGCGGACCCAACATATACCCCTTGCCAACATCCGTAAGTACATGAAAGTAATTAAGGTAGAAACATAACCACAACTTTAAACTCTAAGACCCTTACGTCCCTTGTGCAATGGTTTCCTAACGGGGTTCAGGTTTCTGTCACTCCGGCAACCCCTACGATTAGTAGCCAAATACACAATGCATTCCCCTAGGCCCATATAGGTGAAGTGTCATGTAGTCGAAGTTCACATGACACCACTAGAAGAAGTACACCACAACTTAAATATCAAACCATTGAATCTTTCTCAACACAACTCCACTACTAACAACATGACTTCTCCCATGTCCTCAAGAACAAAACGAACTACTCACAAGACATCATATGGATCATGATCAGAGATGGAATAATGATGTATAACAATCTGAACATAAACAATAATTCAATTGTTCACTCAATAGCATCGACTACAAAGAGTAATCAACACCGGGAAAGTTTCCTCTATGAACTAATGCAAGATTCAACCCAATTGTTACAGCAATATGGAGATGGTGATGAGGGTGTTGATGGTGATGATAGTGGTGATGATGATGATGATGATCCCGATGAAGTCTAGCTTGATGGTGGTGTTGATGGCAACGATCTCCCCTCTCCGTTAAGGGATTCCCCCGGCAGAAATCTCTCTGCCGGAGAGATCTTTCTCTCTCGGTGTTTTCCGCCCCACAGAGGCGGCAGAATATTTTTGTGGTCGCTCCCCGAGTCTTAGGGTTTCGGGAGGATAATATACACCAGGGCGGCCCCACCACCTGGTGGCGCGGCCCGAGGTGGCCCGCGCTAGGGGGTGGTGTGGGCCCCCTATGGCCCATCTCCAGCCCCCTTCTGGCTTCCTTCGTCTTCTGGAAAAATAGGATTTTCCGTATATTTTTCTGGATTTTCTGATCTTCGCGGATTTTTCCTCCAAACAGCACCTTTTCCATCAGAATCCTGACTACAGCGGTCCATGCTCCAAAAGTCATCGACCATGCAATAGTAGATGAAATAACATAAGTATCACCTCTTAATATGAAATATATCAATGAATAACAGTGAATTATGATATAGAATAGTGATGCAAAATGGACGTATCAAGGACTGCACCCATAATGCCCTATAGCCAGATACACTGGGAGCCGTCTAAGCCGGTGCCCAAAGGAGGCTCCCGGAGAGTGGATATCATCGACATCGGGAAAGGGGGCACTGTTTTCGTCACCCAAATTGATGGCCACACCACGGACATCGTCATACACCCCAGGTTCGTCAGTTCAGGGGCGTGCGAATCACCGCGGTACAAGGTGAAGCTTTGGTCGCTGTCTCTGTGGCATGAGCTCCATGCGGTCGAAATGGTGGTGACATCTGAGCTGACAAGCAGGCCATCGTCGTCCGAAGTCGCCCTAGAAGGTCTCATGTCATACCTGTCGCAGCCGTGGTGTTACCTGGAAGCTTCTGAACCGTTCGTCGGAATTCCCTGTGGATTAAGAGTATTGCATCAACAAGTTTCAAAAGTGAGATAAAACATCTAAATATTCTTTGTGATGATCCGAATGTTAAGATATGTAACATCATACTAATTAATTACTACTTTATGTTGGTGACAGATTCAATTTGTATGGGGAGAGGTGGAACAAGTTTACGGCAATGTATACCTATTTCCAATGTATGCTGTTGACATAGTGGGCCCACAGGCGACTAATACGTCCAAAACGTATCTACTTTCCCGAACACTTTTGCTATTGTTTTTCCTCTAAACTTGTGTGATTTGGATACAACTAACACGGGCTGACGCTGTTTTCAGCAAAATTACCTTGGTGTCTAGTTTTTGTGCAGAAAATCAACTATCAGGAAAAATCCAGGAAAATATGCCAAAAATCATATTTCACCAGAAGACTCACGGAGCCAGAAGACGAGAAGGAGGAGGGCCACAACGGGCCCACACCACCTGGCCGCGCGGGGGGTCCACGTTTTTCCAGAAAGAGTTGCGTTGCGCCGCCACCACAAGATTCCATGATTCAGAACCAGAAACTCCGTTATGTCACCTTGCCGGGACGGGGAATTGGAGGAGATCATCGCCATCATCATCACCATCGCTTCTCCATGAACCATCCATGATTCCCCCATCCATGAGTGAGTAATCCCCCGCTGTAGGCTATGGGGATGGTAGGGATTGGATGAGACCGTTCATGTAATGGCATCATATTGTTAGGGCATGGTGCCTAGTATCTATTATTAGTTCTTTTTGAATTTGTTGCAAATTGTTATGCTTAATGCTTGTCACTAGGGCCCGAGTGCCATGATTTTAGATCTGAATGTGTTATTGATTCATTGTGATAGTATTGTTTATGGTCTTACCTGCAAGTTGTATACACATATTGTTGTCCGGAACCAAAGGCCCCGAAGTGACAATAATCGGGATAACCAGAGGGGATGGCTTTGATGTGAGGATCACATGTGTTCACGGAGTGTTAATGCTTTGCTCAGGTGCACTATTAAAAGGAGCACCTTAATTGCCAGTAGTTCCCTCGAGGCCCCAATGCAAATGGGCTAGCAGGACAAAAGATGTTGCGAAAGCTCTCATTGCGAGCACGTATGACTATATGGAACACATGCCTATGATTATATAGCACTTGTATGCTTCATCTTGATTGTCATATGAATTGTCTTGTCCATGCAACGCCCATCAATCCATCCCTATGCCTACCGCGCTTTAATCCTACTGTTTACTGCAATTGTTACTACTGTCTTAACTTTTACTGCTGTTATTACTTTGCTATTGCTATTACAAAATTGTTGCTATTGATAAATTCTTTGGCTCCACTTGTGTCGAATCAATAAATTGGGTTTCACTTCCCTCGAAAATACTGCAATACACCCCCTATACTTGTGGGTCATCAGGACTATTTTCTAGCACCGTTACCAAGGAGCATAGCTGTATTTATCAAGTTCACTTGGAATCACTATTGTTCGCTGCCATCCATCCATCATGGGTAAGTCTCGTGATGGCAAGGTCCCTATTTTACCATCCACTACAAGGAGAGGTACGGTTCTGAACACCTTTGTTGCTCTTGATTCACCATCTGTTATGAGTAAGCTCCTTACACCACCACATAACACACTACACACACTGCTACGACTACTGGTTCTGAAACTTCTGATAGTTATGATGCTGATTCTACTTTACTTGATAGAAGTGGTTCATTAGGTCCTTTCCTAGATGCTACGATTGATAGAACTATAGCTGGAAATACCGAAACTCCTACTGAAGACACTACTACACCTATCAGTTCACCTGAGTCTACAGAGAGATATGATATTGAAGACAGTTATATATTGATGACTGATGAATTTATTAAGGAATGTCAAAACACTCATGATAAAAATGCTATTAAGAGTCTGCTTGAGAAACATACTGTTAGACCTAAATTATCTCCTAATGCTAAGTTTACTACATCTCCCATAAACATTAAAGATATGGATTATGATTTCTCTCTTGATTTATCTTACATAACCATTGTTGAGAAAGAACCTTGTGTGGAACTAAGAATGAAAGTGCTGTAGCACGTATGACTGAGCTTTCTACCATGAGTGGTTTATTTTCTGATGATATTAAGATGCGCACCTACTTTGTTGCTAAAATTTTCCCTTTTTCACTGAAAGAAGAAGCTAAAACTTGGTTTAATAATTTACCTCCTGGATCTATTGATAGCCTTGGTTGCTTGATTAGTACCTTCCTCCACAAATATTTCCCTCCTAGTGCTAGACATGCTATTTTGCAGGAACTTTTTGATTTTAAACAGGGAGAGAAAGAGATATTGCTTGAATCATGGGCAAGGTTTTGTGCTCTGATTCATGCACAGACTGGATGTACATTACCTAAAAATGAGCTTCTTGATATATATTATAATGGACTAACTGAAGAATCTAGGACATATCTAGATAGTTGTGCTGATTGTGTTTTCAGGAAGAGAACTCCCAAAGAAGCTGAGGAATTAATGGCTAAAATAAGCAAGAATTATGAAGACTGGACTTCATCTGAGCCAACTACACCTGAGTTAACTGTCCCTGAGCCAACACCAACACCAAAACCAAAGAAGAGGGGAGTTATTGAACTAAATTATGAAGTGATGAAGGAAGCTAAGAAATGTCTTAAGGAGAAGGGAGTTAAAGCTGTAGATGTCAAGAATTTACCTCCTGTAGAAGAATTATGTAATCCAATCTCCCACTCATCCACTATTGAGGTACACTCTCTCCAACATTTTGATGAAGGTGATATTCCTTACTCTAAACCTTCTGATCAATGCTTACAAGAATTTGATGTTTTTATTGTTAAGCAAGATAATTTTAATAAAAGGGTGAAAAATCATTTAATGGAAAAATCTAGAGCTATTATTGAGTTAAAAGATATTGTGGAAAGAACCTCTAATGATGTTAAAATGCTTTTTAAACATTTCCAAGTGGTTCAAACTCAAATTGATCAGCTTATTAAGGTACAAAAAGATTTGCTAGTTAATGCTTCTAAGGAAAAACAAGCTTATGAAATTAGAACTAGAAGTGGTGCTGCCACCCATGATCCTCTATATGCTAATGGGCATCCTAAAAGAATTGAGAAGGATTCTCAACAAATTGAAAATAGTGGTACTTCTCCTTAGAAAAGGAAAAAGAAACATAAAACTATTGTAGAACCTTCTGAACCTACTAAAGATCCTAATAGTATATCTCTCTCTCATGCTGAAACTGAAAGTGGTAATGAGGAAAATGATGCTCCTGATAAAGAATAAGTTGAAGAAGAACCTAAAAGGCCCACTAAGACTACTAAATACACTAAAGAAGATTTTGTTGCTAATAAACATTGTAGTGAAAGAGAGCCTTGGGTCAAAAAACCAATACCTTTCCCTGATAAGAAACACAAGTCAACGGAAGATGAACACTATAATAAGTTTTGTGAGTGGATGAAACCTTTATTTTTGCAATTTCCTTTGACTGATGCTATTAAATTGCCTCCTTATTCAAAGTATATGAAGGATATTGTCTCTAATAAAAGGAAGATCCCTAATGAAGAAATTTCTACTTTGCTTTCCAATTATTCCTTTAATGGTAAGGTTCCAAAGAAACTTGGAGACCCAGGGATTCCAACTATTCCATGCTCTATTAAAAATAGTTATGTTAGAATTGCTTTGTGTGATTTGGGAGCAGGAGTTAGTGTTATGCCTTTTTCTCTCTACAAGAGACTTCAATTGGAAAAACTAATACCAACTGATATATCTTTGCAAATGGCTGATAAATCTACTACTATTCCTGTTGGTATATGTGAGGATGTACCTGTTCAAGTTTCTCATAATTGCTTGATATTAACAGATTTTGTTGTGCTTGAAATGCCTGAAGATGATAATATGTCTATTATTCTTGGGAGACCTTTTCTTAATACTGCAGGAGCTGTTATCAATTGCAATCAAGGAAAGGTAACTTTTACTATTAATGACAAGGAGCATACTGTCTATTTACCCAAGAAAATTGATAGGAATAATGGCTTAAATTCAATTGGAAATATTGAGGGCATTCAAGTTGGAGAAATATATTGTCCCATACCAAAAGAAAAATATGAAACTATTATGATTGGGACCATTGCTATCAAGGTTGAGGTAACATAATCATCAGTGGAATACCAAGTTTTGTTTCATATAAAATTGTTTTGGTAAGAAGACCTGATCAACCTTGTTAACAAAGGGATTTTAATGAACAAAACAATGTTTTCACCATGATTATCTTTGCTTACTTTTAGTTTATCCATTTTAGTTTTTGCTTTCACTTAGTTTACTTTTCTATTATTAGTTGCTTTCTTATTAGAGTGTCTTAGAACTTCTGAAGTTTTAGCTTTGTTTTGTTTTTGCATCTTTCCAAAGCCATCTTTCTGTCAGAAAATCATTCATCAATACCTGGAAATTGCTAAAAATAATAAAGTGTCTCGAAAAATTCTAGAAAATTCATATTAATTTTTTTCGTGAAAAAAGGGGCAGAGAAGTGCCTGGAGAGTACCAGGGGGGCCCACCAGGTAGGCACACCACCTGGTGGTGTGGCCACACCAGGGGAGCGCCTGGCCATGGTGTGGGCCACCCCTGGCCCTCCACTTACTCTCTCACTTGCCACTGCCTTCTCTCTTCTGAGAAAACATCAGTTCATTGCTCGAAATAGCGTTCTTGCTGTTATTGTCCACGATTTTTCGATCTCCTTGCTCAGCCCATCTTTGTTCCTGAAATTTGGAGCATTTGTTCTCTGGTATGTGACTCCTCCGCTTGTCCAAGTAGCTTTGTGTTTAGTGGTTTATATCTTGATTATTTTGCTAATATGGGTGACAGGTTATGTGATCTTGTAAGCTTGTTCAATGCTTAGAGATATTGTTTTGAAGCATGCTTAGGCCTCTTACAATTCCCTATGAGTAGTTCCCTTCATTATGTAATCACTTTGCAATCACTTGTATGATGGTTGTCCTAAATTTCAGAAAAGAAGATGAATGAACACTAACTCAACCAACATGAAGTAAGGGTGCCTGAGGTTATGAAGGTTCACCGAGAGGAGGAATTTTTTACTTCCATCTATCCATGCCCGGAATTCATGAGGGCTGTAGGGGTTTCTCAGGATTTCCATACTTTAATTGCTAATGCAGGATTGGAGCATTTTGTGGGAGATGAACCTTACCAATTTGTGAAACTAACTATGTCTGTGGTGCAGGACTTTCGATTTAGTTGCTCTTTGCCTAACCCCATGGTTCACTACAAAATTTACAATATAGTTGTCAACCTTCCTTTTGATGACTTTCGTGCAGCTATTAAAGTACCCTAGTGGGGATCGTGTGAAAGAATTAAAGAGCGACCTACACCACTCATGGACTTGTATGCGGAGATTTGCCAAGGGAGCAGCTTCTCAAAGGAGAGTGGGAAAATTCGTAATATTCATCTCCCGTCTATTCGCTACTTTGCTTACTTTATTGCCAAGTGTGTTCTCGCTAGGAAAACTGGTAATAAGTTATCCTCTTATGATCTAGCATTCATCTCAGTTGCCTTAAAACGAGATAGGACTTACAATTTGGGTGCCTTAATAGCTTTCCATCTTGCTGCTAACCGTGAGAAAGGTGTAATTTGTGGAAGCCTCATCGCCTCTCGTTTATTAGATTTGCATGGTGTAGTGCCTCATCATTTAGACCTACAGTTTCCCATAGAGAGGCTTGACCTTAATTCCATGATACAACATAAATTTGTTTCTTATTGGGCTAATTTGAGTGATTTGTCTTATGAAATAACCTTTCTCAAGGCTGGTTGGAGAAGGACTAACTCCGAGCGTGTTGCTCTTTTGCCTGCACCTGTTTTGTTTAACCTTGAAACCAGGGTAGGATGGTCACTCACTGAGGAAGAGCTCGATACGTATCTAGGGGAGCTCTCCCAGCAGGAGCAGGGGACTAGAAGGGAGGCTACAGATGATTCAGTCCAGCCCTCGAATGAGGGGGAGTCCTTGTACCAGTAGCCTACCTATGATTGGGGAGCTTCTTCTTCTTCCCAAGGGCCTAACTACAATCATTCTTACGATGACCCACCGGCTTGGAACCCTTACCCGCGTTGGGATTGATACCCACTTAGGCCAAAATCCTAAGCTTGGGGGGGGGGGGGAGGTACACCCACACCACACTCATCTCCATACCATGTTTAGTAGGTACTTTGTATATCCATGTTTTGTTCTCTTTCTAGTTTTTCGTTCTTTCTTTACTTTTGCTTTCCAAAACACAAAAAGACCAAAAATATTTTCGTTGTTTCTCTTTGTTTGCTTCTTTGTCTTTTTACCCTTGGTTTCCTTTTCCTTTTAGCTTTGTTTTGATTATTCGAAAAACCCAAAAAGATTTCACTTTGCTTGTTCTTCCTTTTGGTTCTTTCCTTTAAAAATCAAAAACCAAAAATATTTTTGTTCTTCTTTGGCTTTGTGAAGTTCGTTGCAGGGTTCAGCGGTCCTCAGTGGAGTTTGCTTTCATGTTATTATTCAAGCCACACAAGTGAAGGGCAATAATGAGGATTAATGACAACTTGAGGAGTGGTAAGAGGCCGGTGACAAACTCTATTTGTTTTCATTTTCATACATATACTCATCATTGTTGGAATGCTCAGTGTGTTCATGTAAGGTGTATGTTATTTAGGGATGCTTAGTAGTTCTTGCTTTCTTATGATTAGCTCCAGCTTGCTAATGGTTTGTAGCATGTCATATGAATGTTTGCTTGCATTGCTCTATTCATAGCTTGGTATGACACTATGGTATCCTCCTCTAAATGTTTCACTTGAGTTGACTTGGCACATGCTCACGCATGCATATAACTGAAACAATAATCAGTTAAGCCTCGATGAATTATTTTTCCTCAGGGGTCTTGAATCACTTTCATGCCATGATTAGTCCTGTTTTGTTGCAAGCCTGATTATGACAGTTATTGCTCTCTCGTTTGTCACTCCCTTACTATTGCTAGCCTTCACTTGCACTAAGTATGAGCTCGACTCGTGTTTCCAACTGCCAAAAACTAATATTGCCAAAAGTGTCCACCATACCTACCTATTAGCATCATTTGCTTTTCCATGCATATTCAGTATGCCTTGTTTTCTTCCGAACCAAAAGTTTGCTTGTTATGAGAAAGTTAGTTAGTAAATCTCTCACGAACTTGATGTCACACTTTATTTATTGCACTTAATAAACCTGAACCATTGTGACTGTCCATGCAAGTTATATGCTTACAAATTATAGGCTAGGGATTAGCAGAACCGTGCTGTCACGGGGAACGCTTTCAACACCTATAAATATATACCCTGTTGATATCATGCTCTTTTTTTACGGATGTCGTCAGTGTGAAATAAAAGGGGAGCTTGTAAGTCCATGGAGTTACGTATGTGTCTTAGAGAAACGCCTGGGCGGCTGGTCTAATCCATGCCTAATTGTTGACTCGTGGTTGATGTCGAGCTTGTTGGGGAACCCCAAGAGGAAGGTATGATGAGCATAGCAGTATGTTTCCCCCAGTTATGAAACCAAGGTTATCTAACCAGTAGGAGCAAGGAAACACCTCCAAGGTGTTGTTGCCAACTTGGAATCCTGGACAACACAAGCACAAAACTTTGCCCCAACTTACAGTGAGGTTGTCAATCTCACTGGTTTTGCTGAAAACAAAGGATTAAACGTATTCTGTGGAAGAAAGTAATTGCTTGTGGAAAGTAAACAGAAAACAATAAAAAATTGTATATTCATGATAAAAGAAACGACCGGGGTCCATAGTTCATTAGTGGTGGTTCTCCTTAAGATAGATGACATGTTGGGTGAACAAATTACAGCGGGGCAATTGACAAACATTGAGAAAGCATACATGCATATACTAATCATCTTGACTCCTTTGAGATTGATTGGGCATTACAACATTATACATAGACCGTAATCCAACTCCATCTATGACTAATAATCCACCTTCAGGTTATCATCCGAACCTCCTCTAGTATTAAGTTGCAAGCAACAGATAATTGCATTACACATTGCGTGTAAAGTAAAAAATACGATTGTTGTTTTATCCCTAGTAGCAACATCACATCTAGTACCTTGGAGATTTCTGTCACTTCCCCAGATTACTAGAGGCATGAACCCACTATCGAGCATAAATACTAACTCTTGGAGTTGCTAGCATCTACTTGGCCAAGATAGCTACTAACAACGGAAAGCATGCAAGATCACAAATAACAAAGACATGATAGAATCAATAATCAATCTAAAATAGCATCTCAATATCCATCGGATCCCCGCAAACACAACATGTAGGATTACAAATAGATGATCTTGGTCATGAACGGAGCTCACAGGATCTAAACATAGTAACACAAAGGAGAAGAACCAACCATCTAGCTACTACATGGACCCGTACTCCAAGGATGAACTACTCACGCATCACACCGGAGGCTTGCTTGGTGACGAAGAAGGCCTCCAGAGTGAATTCTCCCCTTCGGCAGGGTGCCGGGAAGAGCTTCAGATCCCTCCCGACCTAGGGATGGAGATGACGGCGGCTACAGACTCTTTCATAGAATTTTGATCGGGTAATTATGTCTTCTGTATTGGAGGCATCTTATAGGCAAAAGGGGAGGCCGAGGGGGTGCCCTAGGCAGCCACACCACCTCCTGGCGTGGGCCAGGCCTGGCCACGTGGCCAGGTGGTGTGGAGGCCCTCTAGCCCCTCTCCGTCTCGTATTCTGGCTCCATGTCCCCCTCGGTGAAATACCGACTTTGGCTTTTGTCTCGTCTAATTTCAAGAATATTCATTTTCTGACTTTCCTGGAACCAAAAACAGCAGAAAATAGGCAACTAGCACTGTGGCATCTTGTTAATAGGTTAGTTCAAGAAAGTGTATAAAAAGTACTCCAAAGTGTCGGCGAAACATAAGAAAGTAGATAAAACCTTGCATGGAACATCAAAAATTATAGATACGTTTGCAACGTATCAACATCCCCAAGCTTAACTCCTGCTCGTCCTCGAGTAGGTAAGTGATAAAAAGAAAGAATAATTTTTGAGGTGACATGCACCATCATAAACTTGATCAAAGTATCTGTAAAACATTGATAGCTGGGATCATAGTATTTCAACATAGCATGAAAGATAAAGTTCTAACAATAAGACATTGCAACTATGTTGTAACATGAAAAGGCACAAACAAAAGATTCATGAATAACAATGCTTTGCAAGACGTTTGTTTGTTTCACATAAAGAAAACATAGCATAGTGGCATTTAGCTTGTCCCTCATAGAGTAGCACACATAAATGCATAGGACACCTTCAAAGTTCGTAAGGGTGACTAGATACAAATAGTTTAAGAACAAGCAATATCAAAGTTATGCATCAATCACCAAGTCTTGGGACAATGCACATAGAACTAAGAATGGCTACTATGCTCTCAAAATAGGTGCATAAAGATAGAAGGTGGAGACTCAACATAAAAGTAAAAGAAAGGCCTTCATAGAAGGAAGCAGGGATTCAAGTTTCATAAAGAGCTTCCAAAAATTATGGTACTTATTAGATTTCAGATCTCATTGCCCCTATCATAAGCATTTGGAAGTGATTAAGGTTAAAGTGAACAACCTATGGAGTATATGCTTAACAAAGTATAAGTTGGAAATCTCATGTCCCTTGAATACGAGGGCCACTCCTCATGCTACTCAAGTTTAGTTATCGGTAAGTTCTTGTCATAGTAAGTACATGTGTATCATAGAGAACCGCCAACGGGGTACCCCTTGCCCGATGATACAGAAGAATCCCCATATCAAAATGACAAGGCAAGCTGACAACGAGCATCTCAGCAATCTTCTTGTTTACCATGGAAAATGGTGCTTTTTTCTCTCTTTCCTCTTTTCTCATATCTTTTTTTTCCTTTTCTTATTTTTTCAACATCTAATTCTTTTTTATAAGAAGCATGCTTCATAGACAGCTCATTATGGTTATGTTGCAGGTTTCCACCATTACAGCATGTATTAGACCGGCGGCCCAGGCATGTCTCTAACACACATACATAACTCCATGGACTTACAAGCTCCCCTTTCATTTCACACCGACGACATCCATAGACAAAAGAGCATCATATCAACTAGGTACAAAGTACAAATGCAATGTTGAAAGCGTTCCCCATGATAGAATGGTTCTACTAATCCCCAACATATAAGTGCAAGCATATACAACATTTACGACACAATGGTTCAAGTTTATTAAGTGCAAGAAAAGTAAAGTGTGCCATCAAGTTTATGAGAGATTTAATCACTAGTTTTCTCATTACAAGTTTAATTAGGAAGGTAGATAAAAACATGAATATAATTGGAATAGCAAATGCTAATAGGTAGGTATTGTGGACTGTTTGGAATAACTTAGTTTTATGAGTTGGATGCATGAGTGGAACTCATACTTGGTTATGGAGGCTAGCAAAAGACTGGGAGCGACCAACTAAGAGAGCAATAATGGCCATAATCATGCAGAGCGACAAAACATCATTAATCAAAGCATAAAGTGATACTACAAGTCGAAAACTAAAGGATCATAAAGGCTATGGTGACTTGGGATATTCATAACATGGTATGAGCATGCGCCAAGTCAACCCAGATAAAGCATCAAAGGAGAATACCACAATACTATGCTTTAATATGCTAAAACAACGCATGATTCTTCCAAGGCACATTAAGAAATCTCAATTGTTTATAACATGTCATCCTACAGCGAAGATCACTAAGCATAAAACCAAAACAATATCAAGCATGGCATGATAAAGCATGGGCCACAGTGAAAAATAAACTCTCTTTACCACTTAAGCATGAACTTTTCCTACTCTTTTCCAATCCAAACCAAACTATTTGAAAACCAATGCATGAAAGAGGGGGTCCAACCAATTTATTCAAGCAAACTTATAAAACCAAGCAAACAAAAACCAAAAACAAAAAATGAAGACGCTCCAAGAACAACACAATTGTGCATGAAACAATAAAAATGAAGTGTTTGGAAGAAACCTGAGATTTTTATTGATGAAGAAGTAGATGCCTTGGGAATCCCCAAGCTTCGACGCTTGTACTTCTTGGATATTTCTTGGGGTGACACACGTGGCATCCCCAAGCTTGAGATTTAGTCCATTCTTTATCTCATTACATCATTCTCTCCATACACTTGAGATTTTTCCTTCATACAAAACTTCACATGATCTTTATTACCAACATTCGTGCACTCAAGATAATAAGTCTTTAGGTTCAGTTTCAACACCAATAAAACTTCCATTAAAACACAAGCTACTGAAGCACTTCCCTCAAAAAGCACAATTCCCCAAAGAGAACTCAAAAAGGAACCAAAAAGAAGCAAATGCAAATAATGGCAGAAATCTGTCAAAACAAACCAACAGGTAAAAACCAATTTTTTCGAACACCTTCTGCTTCTCAAATAAAAATGTGTTGAACTAACGAATCTTATACAACAACCTGGGGCAGAAGCACAAAAATTCACGCCTCAAAACGATATACAGATATTTTACACGAATTTGTACGATGAAGCACAAAAATCTGTTTCGGGACAACAACTTTCCCAATCATTACTTCTCTCTAATTAGAGGTTACGATTGGCACAAAAAGCAAATAAAAAGGATAAGGAGTGTTTATTACTGAGGTAATAAGTTCCAAGACTCATCTAAAACTTTTGGGTTATCTCCCAATAAGTACTTTTCTTTAACGCTTTTAAGTTAGGCATAAGAAGCAAGAAAAAGAATCAAGTGTTCTCAAATGAAGAAGCATTAAGAGAAAATTTTGTTTTCATAGGAGGGGCAAAATAAATCTTCTCTCTCTTCTTAGGGAAGTGTTCTATACCTTTCTTTAGTGGGAGTTGATATTTAATGGTGCCTTTTTCATATCAATAATGGCACCAACAGTTCTAAGAAAAGGTCTTCCCAAAGTAATAGGACAAGAAGCATTGCATTCAACATCCAAAACATAGAAATCAACGAGGACGTAGGCATTGTTAACCATAATAAGAACATCATTAATACTTCCCATGAGTTTCCTTTTAGCATTATCATCAAGTGGGACATTCAAATAACATAGTTCCAATGGTTGCAAATCAAGCATATCATAAATCCTTCTAGGCATAATAGAAACACTACTATCAAGATCACATAAAGCTTTGAAATCAAAATCATTCACTTTCATAGTAATGATGGGTTCCCAACCATCTTCTTGTTTCATAGGAATAGAAGCTTTATGTTTCATCTTTTCTTCTTCAATTTTTATGAGAGCATCAGTAATGTGTTTTGTAAAGGCCATATTCATAGCACTAGCATTAGGACTTTTAGCCAGCTTTTGTAGGCACTTAATAACTTCAGAGATATTGCAACCATCAAGATCAAAATCATAATTATCATCTAAAGAAGTAGAGCTATTGTTAGCTTTAGCACTAGTGATATATTGCAAATGTATCTATAATTTTTGATGTTCCATGCTTGGTTTTATCTACTTTCTTGTGTTTTGTCCATACTTTGGAGTACTTTTCATATGATTTCTTGGACTAACCTATTAACAAGAGCCACAATGCCAGCTGCCTGTTTTCTGCTGTTTTTGGTTCCAGGAAAGTCAGAAAATGAATATTCTCGGAATTGGATGGGACATAAGCCAAAGTTATTATTTTCCCGGGGGCCACTTGGAGCCAGAATACGAGACAGAGAAGGGCCAGAGGGTGGCCACACAACCTGGCCGTGTGGCCAGGCTTGGCCCGTGCCAGGGGGTCGTGTGGCCAGCCCAGGCACCCCTCGGCCTCTCCTTCCGCCTATATATTGCCTCTAATACGGAAACACTAAGTACCCAATCAAAAATCCACGAAAGAGACTCTAGCCGCTGTCGTCTCCATACCTAGATCGGGAGGGATCTGAAGCTCTTCCTGGCACCGTGCCGGAGAGGGGTAATCACCCTGGTGGCCATCTTCATCACCACGCAAGCATCCAGTGTGATGCATGAGTAGTTCATCTCTGGACTACGGGTCCAGGTAGTAGATAGACGGCTGGTTCTCCTCCTTTCTGCTTTCATGTTTAGATCTCGTGAGCTCCGTTCATGATCAAGATCATCTATTTGTAATTCTGCATGTTGTGTTTCGGGGATCCGATGGATATTGAGAACTATTTCAGATTGATTATTGATTCTATCATGTCTTTGTTATTTGTGATCTTGCATGCTTTCTGTTGTTAGGAGCTATCTTGGCCAAGTAGATACTAGTAACTCCAAGAGTTAGTATTTATGCTCGATAGTGGGTTCATGCCTCTGGTAATCTGGCGAAGTGACAGAAATCTCTAAGGTACTAGATGTGCTGTTGCTACTAGGGAGAAAACAACAATCATTTGTTCATAGAACAATCGTATTGTTTACATTACACGCAATTCGTAATGCAATTATCCGTTGCTTGCAACTTAATCCTAGAGGGGGTTCGGATGATAACCTGAAGGTGGATTATTAGTCATAGATGCCGTTGGATGGCGGTGTATGTATAATGTTGTAATGCCCAATCAAGTCTCAAAGGAGTCAAGATGATTAGTATATGCTTGTATGCTATCTCGATGTTTGTCAATTGCCCCACTATAATTTGTTCACCCAACATGTTATATATCTTAAGGAGAGCCACCTCTAGTGAACTATGGACCCCGGTCCTCTCTTTTACATTCAATCTACAATCAAACTATTTACTGCTTTGTGTTTACTTTTTGCAAACTATTACTCCCTTCCATTCGATACGTTTAATCCTTTGTTTTCAACAAAACCGGTGAGATTGACAAACTCGTCGCAAGTTGGGGGTAGAGTTTTGTGGTTGTGTTGTGAAGGTCTCCACGTTGCTGCTGGCACCGGTAGTGCGCCGTGCCAAGGCTCAGCTAGCTTCACCTTTGGGGTGTTTCCTTGCTCCTACTGGATTGATAACCTTTGTTTCGTACTGAGGGAAAACTTGCTGTTGCGCTCATCATACCTTCCTCTTGGGGTTCCCCAACGAGCTCGATATATTTTGGGCCATCAAGCTCTTTTTCTGGCGCCGTTGCCGGGGAGTCAAGGACATCTTCACAAGGGGAGTCCCTCATAACCAATCTCTTTACTTTGTTATTTTTTTTTGCTTAGTTTATTTTTGCTTTGTTTGCCTGTTTCTTTATCAAAAATACAAAAAAATTAGTTTCTACTATAGTTGTTATTTTGGTCTGCTATTGTCTTGCTTTATCGTGCTTTCTATCAATGGTTGGTTTCTTTGAAACTGAATCTTATTGGCAAGGTGGGTTCACGGAAGAACAAAAATATTATTATAAGGAACACCGCTTGACACAAAAACGGAAACACTTATGGGAACAGATTGATAAATTGTATACCATTGCTATAAACGTTTGCTCTACTTATAATGTTACTTATTTCTTTGATAAATCTTGTTGCCGTAGGAGGTATAAACACCTCCCTTTTCAAGGTGAGTATAATGATAATGTTACCATATCTTCTTATGTTAAAGGGAATTATGACTTTTATGATGTGGAACAAATTGAAGAATTTATTGCTTGGAAGGGCTCATTTGAACTTGCTAGTTTGCTTGAAAATACTGATGATTCACCTTATAAATATGAGGTTTATGATATACTTAAATTTTGCATTCATATAGATCTTGAAGCGCCGTGTATTTCGGAGCACCGTGTATTTTAGAGCGCCTTGTATTTCGGAGTGTGTGTTGCGGGGTCTGCCCGTGGCACGGCGCCTTCGGTGCATCAAGCATTCATATAGATCTTGAAGCGCCGTGTATTTCAGAGCGCCGTGTATTTCGTAGCGCATTGTGTTTCGTACTGTGTGTTGCGGGCTCTGCCCGTGGCAGTGCACGTAGGTTAACAGAGCAGTTTACCGGCCACCACATCTAAAATTATATAGCAGTACGCACGTTCCTACAAAGCAGTTTCTCATTCAATATATTTTAGCTTGGATGTTAACCGAAGGATACGGCTAGCATAGGACGTTACGGTCTCATTCTTCCACGAAAAGAAACAGACCCTTCTTCTTCTGTCTGGAGCAAAAGAAAACAATCTATTGAAGAGCGATGGATTTTACTAGATCTGATTCCTCGATCAGTCACGTGGGTGAGGACCTAGATTTGGTGCAGGAGATTGTTTTAAGGTTAGCGTCTACGAAATCTTTGATCCGTTGCAGTATCCTCAACAAAGCTTGGTATATTGCACTCAAAGAGCGTGGATTTCTTTCGCGTTATATGAAGAAAAATTCGCCATTGGATGCCTGAGGTTATGCGTAGGATTTCTTGTTGATTATCATTGGATGCCTGAGGTTGGTAATAGGCTACAGGAGCTTGAATATTCATCTAAATATGAAACATCTCTAGCTATTTGTTCGAACTTAGATTCAACATATCTTCTAAGGGAATTACTCTTCTGCTGTCGAAATGGAGCAGTCCTCATTCAGGTCTTTCCACATGGTTCTAGAGATCCTTGGTACTATGTTAATTATCCTTCCAGGTCTCCAGATTTGTTCACTTTCCTTGCCTCACCTGTTACACGAATGCCATCAATGTCAAAGAGTGATACAGATCATTTATATGGGCAATTCTGTTTGATTCCAAGTGCTGCTAGATCAGGAATGACATTCTTTCGTAGAAATTTATTCAATGCTTGCAAGGTTTCATATCATGGTGTTACTGCTAATACAACATCTGGAATATTTTTGCATGTCTGTATTCAGCAAAATGGTCAATGGGAGATGCGTATTTCTGACCCAATTCCGGTGCCAACACCAACCACTTACCTTAGTCAGCCTGAAGGAATCCTGATAGGCAAAGACCTGTTTATGGCGTATGTTGTAGGCCTTCTTCTGTGTTACAACATATCCACACATTTAACTTCTGTGATACAATTCCCTTAATCAGTGAGGTTGACAACAAAGGATCAGAGGAATTATTGTATTTCAGAGGATAGATTAGGAAACATTTTACTAGCTGCCTTTTCTAGTGATGGTATACTGACAACTTGGCTCCTTGACTACAACAATGGTCAAAATAGGTGGATCATCCAGACAATGTTAGATCTCCCTGTTGCATGCATAACTGCTTTTGGCTGGGATATTGAAGATTACTGGAAGGAATGACTTGCTAGTATTTGTGAGAATTGCTATGTCCTAGTTTGTGGTGTGTTGCATGTTATAACAATGTCAGCTGATAGTCGCTATGTTCTGATGACAGTTGATTTCGATGTAGGTTTGTTCTGTGCAGACATGCAGAAGAAGACTGTATCAGTTTTGTCCAAGTTATCTACACCATTAGTTATCCGTAGTGCTTTTGCAATGTCTGAAGCCTAGCCACCTGCTCTATAGTGATTGACCAAAATGCAATAAAAATCAAATATCTCTTTCTAATGTGATTACAGTAAGCCTTTGTTGCTTCTTTTGATCTTCTAGCACTTTATTCTGACTCCAATTATGTACTATGTTGCTTTTTTGTAATCTTCTTGCACTGTATGCTAAATTTGGCATCCTAGTACTGCTATTGTCATTGCTAATTGATGCAGTGCAATTTCATATTATCAGTGTACCTACAGCATTACATAGAGCAGTATGGTAAATTTGGCGTCCTAGTCCTGGCTTCGAAAAAAACTAGTGTACCTGCAGCATTACATAGAGCAGTGCAATTGTCGAACTAAGGGCAGTGCACGCAGGATAAATAGGGCAGTGCTTCGAAAGTACATAGGTTTGTATCCATGTAGAAAGCAGTTTCTATATGACTATAGGGGCAGTGCACTTAGAGTGTAGGGTCGTCCCGCATTCGTTAGGGGCTAGTATAGTTCCTAGGTTAGGCAGTGCACGTGGTTGAGGAAGCGCAGTGCTTCGAACAGAAACCAGTGTACCTGCAGCATTACATAGGGCAGTGTAATTGTCGAAATAAGGGCAATGCAGGCAGGATAAATAGGGCAGTTCTTCGAAAGTACATATGTTTGTATCCTTATAGAAAGCAATTTTCTATATGACTATACGGGTAGTGCACTTAGAGTGCAGGGTCGTCCCACATTCGTTAGGGGCTAGTATAGTTTCTAGGTTAGGCAGTGCACGTGGCTGAGGAAGCGAAGTGCTTCGAACAGAAACCAGTGTACCTGCAGCATTACATAGAGCAGTGTAATTGTCGAAATAAGGGCAGTGCACGTAGGATAAATAGTGCATGCATGATAAATAGGGCAGTTAGGTGTGTATCCGTGTAGAAAGCAGTTTTCTATATTACTATACGAGCAGTGCACTTAGAGTGCAGGGTCGTCCCGCATTCGTTAGGGGCTAGTATAGTTTCTAGGTTAGGCAGTGCACGTGGCTGAGGAAGCGCAGTGCTTCGAACAGAAACCTGTGTACCCGCAGCATTACATAGAGCAGTGCAATTGTCGAGGGCAGTGCACGCAGAATAAATAGGGCAGTTCTTTGAAAGTACATAGGTGTGTATCCGTGTAGAAAGCAGTTTTCTATATGACTATATGGGCAGTGCAGTTTGAGTGCAGGGTCGTCCCTCATTCGTTAGGGGCTAGTATAGTTTCTAGGTTAGGCAATGCTCGTGGCTGAGGAAGCGCAGTGCTTCGAATAGAAACCAATGTACCTGCAGTATTACATAGAGCAGTGCAATTGTCGAAATAAGAGCAGTGCACGCAGGATAAATAGGGCAGTTCTTCGAAAGTACATAGGTTTGTATCCCTGTAGAAAACAGTTTTCTATATGCCTATACAGGAAGTGCACTTAGAGTGGAGGGTCGTCCCACATTCGTTAGGGGCTAGTATAGTTCCTAGGTTAGGCAATGCACGTGGCAGAGGGAGCGCAGTGCTTCAAACAGAAACCAGCTACAACATTACATAGAGTAGTGCAATTGTCAAAATAAGGGCAATGCACGCAGGATAAATAGTGCACGCAAGATAAATAGGGCAGTTAGGTGTGTATCCGTGTAGAAAGCAGTTTTCTATATGACTATATGGGCAGTGCACTTAGAGTGCAGGGTCGCCACGCATTCGTTAGGGGCTAGTATAGTTTCTAGATTAGGCAGTGCACGTGGCTAAGGAAGCGCAGTGCTTCGAACAGAAACCAGTGTACCTACAGCATTACATAGAGTAGTGCAATTGTCGAAATAGGGGATGTGCACGCAAGATAAATAGGGCAGTTCTTCGAAAGTACATAGGTTTGTATCCATGTAGAAAGCAGTTTTCTATATGACTATACGGGCAGTGCACTTAGAGTGCAGGGTCGTCCCACATTCGTTGGGGGCTAGTATAGTTCCTAGGTTAGGCAGTGCACATGGCTGAGGGAGCGCAGTGCTTCAAACAGAAACCAGTGTACCTGCAGCATTACATAGAGTAGTGCAATTGTCAAAATAAGGGCAATGCACGCAGGATAAATAGTGCACGCAAGATAAATAGCGCAGTTAGGTGTGTATCCGTGTAGAAAGCAGTTTTCTATATGAATATACGGGCAGTGCACTTAGAGTGCAGGGTCGTGCCGCATTCGTTAGGGGCTAGTATAGTTTCTAGATTAGGCAGTGCACGTGGCTGAGGAAGCGCAGTGCTTCGAACAGAAACCAGTGTACCTACAACATTACATAGAGCAGTGCAATTGTCGAAATAAGGGTCGTGCATGCAGGATAAATAGTGCACGCAGGATAAATACGGCAGTTAGGTGTGTATCCGTGTAGAAAGCAGTTTTCTATATGACTATACGGGTAGTGCACTTAGAGTGCAGGGTCGTCCCGCATTCGTTAGGGGCTAGTATAGTTTCTAGGTTAGGTAGTGCACGTGGCTGAGGAAGTGCAGTGCTTCGAACAGAAACCAGTGTACCTACAGCATTACGTAGAGCAGTGCAATTGTCGAAATAATGCAGTGCACGCAGAATAAATAGTGCATGCATGATAACTAGGGAAGTTAGGTGTGTATCCGTGTAGAAAGCAGTTTTCTATATGACTATACGAGCAGTGCGCTTAGAGTGCAGGGTCGTCCCGCATTCGTTAGGGGCTAGTATAGTTTCTAGGTTAGGCAGTACACGTGGCTGAGGAAGCGCAATGCTTCGAACAGAAACCAGTGTACCTGCAGCATTACATAGAGCAGTGCAATTGTCGAGGACACTGCATGCAGAATAAATAGGGCTGTTCTTCGAAAGTACATAGGTGTGTATCCGTGTAGAAAGCAGTTTTCTATATGACTATATGGGCAGTGCACTTAGTGGGCAGACTCATCCCTCATTCGTTAGGGGCTAGTATAGTTTCTAGGTTAGGCAGTGCACGTGGTTGAGGAAGCGCAGTGCTCCGAACAGAAACCAGTGTACCTGCAGCATTACATAGGGCAGTGTAATTGTCGAAATAAGGGCAATGCAGGCAGGATAAATAGGGAAGTTCTTCGAAAGTACATATGTTTGTATCCTTATAGAAAGCAATTTTCTATATGACTATACGGGTAGTGCACTTAGAGTGCAGGGTCGTCCCACATTCGTTAGGGGCTAGTATAGTTTCTAGGTTAGGCAGTGCACGTGGCTGAGGAAGCGAAGTGCTTCGAACAGAAACCAGTGTACCTGCAGCATTACATAGAGCAGTGTAATTGTCGAAATAAGGGCAGTGCACGTAGGATAAATAGTGCATGCATGATAAATAGGGCAGTTAGGTGTGTATCCGTGTAGAAAGCAGTTTTCTATATTACTATACGAGCAGTGCACTTAGAGTGCAGGGTCGTCCCGCATTCGTTAGGGGCTAGTATAGTTTCTAGGTTAGGCAGTGCACGTGGCTGAGGAAGCGCAGTGCTTCGAACAGAAACCTGTGTACCCGCAGCATTACATAGAGCAGTGCAATTGTCGAGGGCAGTGCACGCAGAATAAATAGGGCAGTTCTTTGAAAGTACATAGGTGTGTATCCGTGTAGAAAGCAGTTTTCTATATGACTATATGGGCAGTGCAGTTTGAGTGCAGGGTCGTCCCTCATTCGTTAGGGGCTAGTATAGTTTCTAGGTTAGGCAATGCTCGTGGCTGAGGAAGCGCAGTGCTTCGAACAGAAACCAATGTACCTGCAGTATTACATAGAGCAGTGCAATTGTCGAAATAAGAGCAGTGCACGCAGGATAAATAGGGCAGTTCTTCGAAAGTACATAGGTTTGTATCCCTGTAGAAAACAGTTTTCTATATGACTATACAGGAAGTGCACTTAGAGTGGAGGGTCGTCCCACATTCGTTAGGGGCTAGTATAGTTCCTAGGTTAGGCAATGCACGTGGCAGAGGGAGCGCAGTGCTTCAAACAGAAACCAGCTACAACATTACATAGAGTAGTGCAATTGTCAAAATAAGGGCAATGCACGCAGGATAAATAGTGCACGCAAGATAAATAGGGCAGTTAGGTGTGTATCCGTGTAGAAAGCAGTTTTCTATATGACTATATGGGCAGTGCACTTAGAGTGCAGGGTCGCCACGCATTCGTTAGGGGCTAGTATAGTTTCTAGATTAGGCAGTGCACGTGGCTAAGGAAGCGCAGTGCTTCGAACAGAAACCAGTGTACCTACAGCATTACATAGAGTAGTGCAATTGTCGAAATAGGGGATGTGCACGCAAGATAAATAGGGCAGTTCTTCGAAAGTACATAGGTTTGTATCCATGTAGAAAGCAGTTTTCTATATGACTATACGGGCAGTGCACTTAGAGTGCAGGGTCGTCCCACATTCGTTGGGGGCTAGTATAGTTCCTAGGTTAGGCAGTGCACATGGCTGAGGGAGCGCAGTGCTTCAAACAGAAACCAGTGTACCTGCAGCATTACATAGAGTAGTGCAATTGTCAAAATAAGGGCAATGCACGCAGGATAAATAGTGCACGCAAGATAAATAGCGCAGTTAGGTGTGTATCCGTGTAGAAAGCAGTTTTCTATATGAATATACGGGCAGTGCACTTAGAGTGCAGGGTCGTGCCGCATTCGTTAGGGGCTAGTATAGTTTCTAGATTAGGCAGTGCACGTGGCTGAGGAAGCGCAGTGCTTCGAACAGAAACCAGTGTACCTACAACATTACATAGAGCAGTGCAATTGTCGAAATAAGGGTCGTGCATGCAGGATAAATAGTGCACGCAGGATAAATACGGCAGTTAGGTGTGTATCCGTGTAGAAAGCAGTTTTCTATATGACTATACGGGTCGTGCACTTAGAGTGCAGGGTCGTCCCGCATTCGTTAGGGGCTAGTATAGTTTCTAGGTTAGGTAGTGCACGTGGCTGAGGAAGTGCAGTGCTTCGAACAGAAACCAGTGTACCTACAGCATTACGTAGAGCAGTGCAATTGTCGAAATAATGCAGTGCACGCAGAATAAATAGTGCATGCATGATAACTAGGGAAGTTAGGTGTGTATCCGTGTAGAAAGCAGTTTTCTATATGACTATACGAGCAGTGCGCTTAGAGTGCAGGGTCGTCCCGCATTCGTTAGGGGCTAGTATAGTTTCTAGGTTAGGCAGTACACGTGGCTGAGGAAGCGCAGTGCTTCGAACAGAAACCAGTGTACCTGCAGCATTACATAGAGCAGTGCAATTGTCGAGGACACTGCATGCAGAATAAATAGGGCTGTTCTTCGAAAGTACATAGGTGTGTATCCGTGTAGAAAGCAGTTTTCTATATGACTATATGGGCAGTGCACTTAGTGGGCAGACTCATCCCTCATTCGTTAGGGGCTAGTATAGTTTCTAGGTTAGGCAGTGCACGTGGCTGAGGAAGCGCAGTGCTTCGAACAGAAACCAATGTACCTGCAGTATTACATAGAGCAGTGCAATTGTCGAAATAAGGGCAGTGCACACAGGATAAATAGGGAAGTTCTTCGAAAGTACATAGGTTTGTATCCGTGTAGAAAGCATTTTTCTATATGACTATACAGGCAGTGCACTTAGAGTGCAGGGTCGTCCCACATTCCTTAGGGGCTAGTATAGTTCCTAGGTTAGGCAGGGCACCTGGCTGAGGGAGCGCAATGCTTCAACCAGAAACCAGTGTACCTGCAGCATTACATAGAGTAGTGCAATTGTCAAAATGAGGGCAATGCACGCAGGATAAATAGTGCACGCAAGATAAATAGGGCAGTTAGGTGTGTATCCGTGTAGAAAGCAGTTTTCTATATGACTATACGGGCAGTGCACTTAGAGTGCAGGGTCGTGCCGCATTCGTTAGGGGCTAGTATAGTTTCTATATTAGGCAGTGCACGTGCCTGAGGAAGCGCAGTGCTTCGAACGGAAACCAGTGTACCTACAACATTACATAGAGCAGTGCAATTGTCGAAATAAGGGCCATGCACGCAGGATAAATACGGCAGTTACGTGTGTATCCGTGTAGAAAGCAGTTTTCCATATGACTATACGGGCAGTGCACTTAGAGTGCAGGGTCGTCCTGCATTCGTTAGGGGCTAGTATAGTTTCTAGGTTAGGCAGTGCACGTGGCTGAGGAAGCGCAGTGCTTCGAACCGAAACCAGTGTACCTACAGCATTAAATAGTGCAGTGCAATTGTCGAAATAAGGGCAGTGCACGCAGAATAAATAGTGCATGCATGATAATTAGGGCAGTTAGGTGTGTATCCGTGTAGAAAGCAATTTTCTATATGACTATAGAGCAGTGCACTTAGAGTGCAGGGTCGTCCGTTCATTTGTTAGGGGCTAGTATAGTTTCTAGGTTAGGCAATGCACGTGGCTGAGGAAGCGCAGTGCTTCGAACAGAAACTAGTGTACCTGCAGCATTACATAGAGCAGTGCAATTGTCGAGGGCAGTGCACGCAGAATAAATAGGGCAGTTCTTCGAAAGTACATAGGTGTGTATCCGTGTAGAAAGCAGTTTTCCATATGACTATATGGGCAGTGCACTTAGAGTGCAGAGTCGTCCCTCATTCGTTAGGGGCTAGTATAGTTATAGGTTAGGCAGTGCACGTGGCTGAGGAAGCGCAGTGCTTCGAACAGAAACCAATCTACCTGCAGTATTACATAGAGAAGTGCAATTGTCGAAATAAGGGCAGTGCACACAGGATAAATAGGGCAGTTCTTCGAAAGTACGTAGGTTTGTATCCGTGTAGAAAGCAGTTTTCTATATGACTATACAGGCAGTGCACTTAGAGTGCAGGGTCGTCCCACATTCGTTAGGGGCTAGTATAGTTTCTAGGTTAGGCAGTGCACGTGGCTGAGGAAGCGCAGTGCTTCGAACAGAAATCAGTGTACCTACAGTATTACATAGAGCAGCGGAATTGTCAAAATAAGGGCAGTGCACGCAGGATAAATAGGGCAGTTCTTCGAAAGTACAAAGGTTTGTTTCCATGTAGAAAGCATTTTTCCATATGACTATACGGGCAATGCACTTAGAGTGCAGGGTCGTCCCGCATTCGTTAGGGGCTAGTATATTTCCTAGGTTAGGCAATGCACGTGGCTGAGGAAGTGCAGTGCTTCGAACAGAAACCAGTGTAGCTGCAGCATTACATAGAGCAGTGCAATTGTTGAAATAAGGGAAGTGCATTGTCAGGGGGATGATCCCCGGGTTCCCCAACCGAATAAGAAACAAGATAGTCGGAGCGCGTCTGGCTAACCAGAGGCAGCCGGACAAGGCAAGACAGGCCGGCTATCCCCTGGTAGCCGGATCAGCAGGATGCATCCAGATACGGCTACATAGCCGGACTCAATCAATGGGACAGGGCGACGTGTGTTTCAGTGCACGGTACGCCCTGTACGGTGACAAGATTGGCAACTACCCGGCCATACCGAAGAATTTGCATGGGTGACGCAGGAACAGTGGCCGGTGCTGACGACAGGCTCGCACGGCGTCCACTATGCCTATGACAACCATACCGCTCGTACTCCGATAGGACAAGCCATACCGGACACTGTGGATGACTAGTCTGCTGGTACCCGCCTGTGGGGCCCTCCAGTCGGACTGGCCAGTAAGACCTTTGCCTCTCTGCCTATATAAGGAGAGGCAAGGCCTCAGTAGAAAGGGTTGGTCTCATTGCATTTAAGGCACTAGCTAGAGAATACAGCTCAAGGAGCACTTGTAGTTCGTATATTCCACATAGCCAGATCCGGCAGGAGTAGGGGTTTTACCTCACCACGAGGGCCCCGAACCTGGGTACTTCTCGCATCCCGTTACGCTCACTTGTATCCAATCCCACCTGCGGACGCCGTCGATAGCTTCCCTGCTAGTCCCCACACCTCTATCTAACCTCCTCAGGTACTGCCGTTCCCAATACAACGACAGTTGGCGCACACCTTGGGGCCGGATGGCTTCGACCGGAGTCACGTTCCGCACGGGACTCCGCACTTCAGCTGGTGAGCGCGTGGCCTCTGGCCTGGTGCTCACGCTCGGCAAATTCGACTGAGTCATCGACAACGCTTCCTGCTTCGCTGGAACCTCCTTCCCGGCAAACAGCATCGTTCTGCTATTCGGCGACCTCTCCGTTTACGTCGCCACCGTCCCGGAACGTTTCCCTAGGGAAATCGTCTCTGTCGCGGAGCTGCCGTGCTCAGACGGCAGCGCCGCCGCCGCACCTCGCGGCACGGAGGTCATGATGGCCGGTTCCAGCTCCCATCCCCGCCAGCCGCGGGAGCGAGGCGCGGACGACGTCAGAACTTCTGCTCCCCCGCAGCCCCGGAACCCGGTGGAGGATGCCATTGATCGGCTCCTGACGCCGGTTAACCTCGGGGATAACCCGGAGGAGGCGGAGGCCAACTTCAGCATGGAGAGACAGATCCTCCTCCATGAGGCCATGGAGCTAGCTGCAGCCCGTAAGCAGCTCGAGATCACCCGGCGCGAGTACGACGGCGCGCACGGCCTCACTCCGGCTACTGCGGAGCCGAGCCGGCGCGGCCAGGTAAGGCGTCGGGGCGGTGAGCTTGGCGGTAGGTTGGAAAAGGACGGGGAACCGGATCCCGTGCCCGCCCTCGCACGGCCCACCTACAGCATGCCCATCAAGAACTTGCGCACAGCGCGAGCCGCGGACGAGCAGGCTAGCGCCAACCGGCAGGTGCAGGAAGACCTTAGCTACTCCAGGAGGAGCGAGCTACCGGCCAACAGCAGGGGCGCGCCGCGTGACACCCAGCAGGCGCCCTCCCCTCAGCCGCCCAGGGCCCGCAGCAGGCGCCGCAGCTCCGGTAACAGGGCCAGCCGCGCCAGGAGCAGGCGTTGAACAGCAACCCGCCACCTCCCCCTCCGCCAGCCAGAGCGCCCAGACCAGCCGGTCCCCGTCTCTCGGGCCGGGTGGGAGCGCCCAACCCGGATCGCCCGGATGCCCGCGACCGCATCGAGCTCCTCGCTCAAGCGCGCGTCACGGAGGAGGAAGAGTCTACCGGTCCGGTTTGTTTCGGACCCCGTATCCGGAACGAGCCGTTTCCGGATAAATTCTCCCTGCCCAGCGACACCCCCAAGTACGACAGCAGCATGAAGCCGGAGGACTGGCTGACCGACTACGCTACGGCAGTCGGCATCGCCCACGGGAACAAGCGCACAGCCGTGCGCTACATCCCCCTCATGCTAACTGGGTCAGCGAGGACATGGCTCAATAGCCTCGCGCCCAACAGCATCAACGCCTGGCCTGACTTCGAGAAGGTGTTCGTCCGCAACTTCAACGGCACGTACAAGCGCCCAGGGCGCCCGCGCGACCTGGCCTTGTGCGTCCAGGGCGACCGCGAGACCGACCGCGAGTACCTCGCCAAGTGGACGGAGCTGCGCAACACTTGCGAGGGCATCCTAGAGAGCCAAGCCATCGGCTTCTTCATCGAGGGCTGCCGCGAGGGCACCATGCTTCGCCACCGGCTACTCTGTGACGAGCCAAAGACCATGGTGGTGAAGGGTTCGTAGCATGGAAAACAAAAAATTTCTACCGCAAGAATGAACAAAACCCAGATCTAATCTAGATAAAAGCCAAGATCTAATATATTAGACATGTGCAACGAGATAGATCTGTACTAACCCTTGTAGACACAAAAGCGTTACGAGATTAGATCTCGTGGTTGATGTAGTCGATCACTTGCCGATCTCAAGATCGAGTGGATGATCCTTCCGGCGCCGCGTTTCGGCAGGGCTTCCGCAGTCGGTCACACGTGCAGAGTCGAAGCGGACCTTCCTCTCCTTGTTCCAGCGAGCAGCGGAGGTAGTAGATCTCTCCACGGAATCCCAGCAGCACGACGGCGTGGTGGTGGTGGTGGAGTGGAGAATTCTGCAGGGCTTCGCCTAAGCCTGAGCAGAAAGAAGGAGGAGGAGAGAGGCGGCTTGGGGCAAGAGTGGAGGATCAAAGGGGGGTGGCGCCTCCACCCCTCTATATATAGAGGGAGGGGTGCGGCCTAGGGTTCCCACCCCTAGGCCCACCCCTTAGGGCCGGCGCACCAAGGAGGTGGGGGGAGGAGTCCTGCCCCCAAGTCTCCTCTTTAAATTTCCCTTATCTTATCTTATCTTGGTTTTCAAATAAACTCCAAAATATCTTCTAGAACCTTCCGGAACATTCCAAAACCTTCTAGAATCCCCATACAAACACTCCGGAACATTTCCTAACTCAGAAAAAAGATCCCCATTATATGAATCTTACTCCTCAGACAATTCCGGAGCTCCTCGTGATGTCCCGAATCCAATCCGAGACTCCGAACAACATTCGGTCTCCAACGCACATTCCATATCTACTTAAAAACAACTTCGAACCTTAAGTGTGTCACCCTACGGTTCGTGATTATGTAGACATGACGGAGACACCTCTCCGATCAATAACCATCAGCGGGATCTGGAGATCCATAACGGCTCCCACATACTCAACGATGACTTCGTGATCGATTGAACCATTAACATACGAAACCAATTCCCTTTGTCTCGCGATACTCTACTTATCCGAGGTTTGATCATCAGTATCTGCATACCTAGTTCTACCTCGTTATTGACAAGTACTCTTTACTCGTTCCGTGATATGTCATCCCTTGTGACCTAGTCACATGCTTGCAAGATAACTAGATGACATTCCACCGAGAGGGCCCAGAGCATATCTATCCGTCGTATGGATGGACAAATCCCAATCTTGGTCCATGCGCTTCAACACATACTTTCAGAATACCCAACGACACCTTTATGACCACCCAGTTACGAAGCGGTGTTTGATGTCATCAAAGTACCCATCCGGTGATGGTGATTAACACAACCTCATGGTCGAAGGATTAGGTCACTATGCATTTAAAAGCTTATAGCAATACGAACTTAATGACTTGATCTTATGCTACGCTTAATATGGGTGTGTGTCCATCACATCATTCTCCTAATGATACAACCTTGTTATTAATGACATCCAATGTCCATGACTAGGAAACCATGATCATCTATTAATCAACAAGCTAGTTCAACAAGAGGCTTACTAGGGACTCTTACATGTTTACAAAACACACAAGTATTAGTGTTTCCTAATAATACAATTATAGCATGGGATGTAAACATTCATCATAAACACAAAGATATAATAATAACCACTTTTATTATTGCCTCTTGTGCATATCTCCAACAGTCTCCCACTTGCACTAGAGTTAATAATCTAGATTACATGGTAATATAACTAACACCCATGGCGTTCTGGTGTTGGTCATGCTTTGCCCTAGGGAGAGGTTTAGTTAACGGATCTGCCACATTCAGATCAGTGTGTACTTTGCAAATCTTTATGTCACCATCTCCGACATACTCGCAAATAGCATGGAAACGTAGCTTGATGTGCTTCAGCTTGCTATGTGACCTTGGCTCCTGTGCATTAGCTATGGCACCTGTGTTGTCACAGTAGATGGCCATCGGGTCCAACGCACTGGGAACCACGCCAAGTTCAGTAATGAATTCCTTCATCCATATGGCTTCTTGCGCAGCCTCCGAAGCAGCTATGCATTCCGATTCAGTTGAAGATTTTGCCACAATGCTTTGCTTTTGTTATGACCTCGGATCGTGTAAGATCCTAAGTCCCTGTGATTAACATGCTAGTCCCTGGATCATTAGCTAGCACTCACAGTCGATGAAATATCATGTAAAACACAAGTCTTTATTACATGAATCGAATAATCCAGAGTTTACATTATTACAACAGAAGCAAAATATATACAACTTGGAGTCCCATCAATGCCATAGGCAGGTTGAGTGAAGACTCGCGATCCTAGCGCACCTTTCAACGATCTCCAAATTCTGCACATAAAACGTGCAGCCAAACGAGTTGGTCAATACTTTGAATGTATTGGCAAATTACACCAAGGAAAGAACAAGACTAACTCTACATGCAAGGCTAGAGTAGGCTTTGGGGTTTATTTGCGTAAAGCCAATTTTATCAAGGTAATGAGAAAAGAGGAAGAAAGTTTTCCCTACTTTGTAAACTTTGATAAATAGTATAGGGTCAAATGGAACACGAGGATATTACTCACCAAGTGCCCAATCAACCTAACACTTGGATATTACACACTAGGTGACACTTGGATATTACGCACCAACTTACTTGGATATGACACACCAAGTTCCCAAATTCCCACCTATTAGCGATATTACGCACGCCATAGGGTTTGAAAAACTTTTGTTTGAAAAGAGAGAGGAAGATCTTTCAGAGGCTCCATCCTTCAGATGCTCAAAATGTTCTTTTCCGTGAACTCGGCTGATCGATCAAATTGCAATACTCTCGAGCGGTTGTGCACTTTCCCCACAATCCATGATCAAGTCCTTTTACAGACAAGACCATGGCGAAGCCTTCCCTTAGTAGCCCCTCTACCAGCTGGATCCAACCGTGCCCATAAACCTCCAAATGTTGGTACCCCGGTGAGGTTTTCCACTAAGTACTAAGCCAAGACAGAGCCCATATGTATTGTGGTTGCACGGGAAGCTTTTGAATTCTGAAACATGGCAGACTTCTTTGATTCCTGGGCGGCCGTCCTCCACCAAAATCTCACTCGTTGTCCCGACAACCATTCCGCCCAGAAGAAAACTTAGTTTTATTTTGAAGGTATTTTGAAGGGTTTTTGGAGAAGAAAAGTTCGCTCGAGAGAGCTACCATACTTAGAAAATTCTTGAGTCTTTCGAACCCTCCCAACGGTATTTGATATATATATAGCATAGCAAGCAATACTTAGCAAAACAGGGGGAACCTATTAGGACGGAAAATCCTCAATATAAAGCTACTTATGGCATACTACAAAACCGCACTTGCAAAATTAGTAATAAGAAAGCTACTAAAAACCTACACATGCATACTACAAGATTTTGAAGAGTAAAACATGCATAGTCAAAAACTGGGACATAACATGAACAAGTGGTGTAACTTGCCTTGATCCGAGCAGCAATCTACACAACAATACTCCTCAGCGCACTCCGAGCAATCTAACGAAGCAAACAAGGATCCAATCACAATTTGCACAAAACAAGTCACGAAGTCAAATATGCATGCATGCAACATGGTAATATGCAAGGGTGGGTTTGATTTCGGCCAAGGGTCTTAACCAGGGGTGTTTTTGAGTTGGGGATGTCATTAGAATCGATTTCCCACAGATTTTAGGTATTTTGGATAAAACCCTAATTAACCAGGCTTGAAACTAGATCTACAGCTCTAATCTATCTCGAAACAGATCTAAACACCCTAAGCAAGATATGATAATTTTCTACAGAAGGTATTGTCAAAACAAGGCCAACGCAACAAGAATCAACTAAAACGGAGTTACGGATAATTTTCTAGAATTAAAATACTCTAATCTAAACTTTTAACTCTACTGCAAGATTTCCGTGGCAAAATAGTAATATTATTGTAGATCTCTGTTATACTCGAAAATATGAATCCACCGGTATATTATACGCAATTTTTGGAATAATAATCTAATTTCTATGAATTTTACAAGATTACAGCTATAATCTGCAATTTTAAATTCGAACGGAATATTTCAGAGAATATTCCGCTGACTGGACAGGTTGACTGGGACTAGATACTGACCTGACGACGACGTGGCGGTGACGAGGAAACTGATCGGGATGATTGAATCTCGACCGTCGGGATGAGATCCGGTGGCTAGAAGAGAAGTTGGCTCAAAATAGACCCGATTTTGCCTAACAAAGAACTAGAAGTAGATCTGTGTTAGAGAGATAAAACCGTAGGTCAAAACGAAAAACTTTGACCATGAAAGTTGTGGAGGATGATTAGATCTACCTTTTCACCAAAGGGATTTGGATTCCAAGAAACGAGCGCGAGTAGATCTTGGAATTACGCCATCAAATATGAAATATTGCGTTGCGAAATTCTCCGGCTGTGGTAGATGAAAAGAGGTGAGGTTTGTCGGAATTGAAAGATTTCGACGAGATCTACAACTTTTGTGTTGAAGCCAAAGGCAGCCGACGAAGTTTAGATGGGTTTAGAAGCGAAATACGATTCGGTGGGGTGTAGATTCGGGATTTCGGGAAGGAGAAGTGTTATAGCGGTGGCTCCGATGGATTACTTAGGCTTTTATGATGATGGGAAGATAGATCTTTGAGTAGGGAACAAGTAGAAACAAACGGAAGTCAATTCGGAGTTGTAGATAAAAAGCTATAAGTGTTTCAATAGAGATAGGTTTAGAAAACAGATTTTCGCACGCTTTTTAAAGCGGAGGTGGGATCGATCCCGTACGATGGCTGGTTCGGTCGGCTGAGGTGGGCCGGCCGGCGGCCCATTTCGTTTTTTTTTCTATTTTGGTATTTTCTTTATATCTTTTGCATACGAACTCCAAATGACATGATTCTTGTTTCTAAATTTTTCTAAAATTCCATAGATCATTATAAGATCATATTTATAACATTTTCACTAGTTTGGAGATGATTTATTTATAAATGTCTTTATATTCCTTATAGGAACATTTGGGTAAATCAACTATCGGATCTAGATATTAGAATTTGGATTAATTTTTGGGAACTTTGCATGGATGCAAAGGAATGCTTCATGATTTTTGTTTTTGCAAACATTCACACAAATCCTAAAGCTAAAACTCAATTCACGCCTTTTTGCCTATATGGCTACTTAGGTATTATCAAAAAGGATATAGGGTTTTATGCATTTGGCCTTATATGGCTACTATGCAATATTTCTAAATAGCTTCTTAGGGTTTTATTTTAACCACTCAACCAAAACACACAATGCCACAAATGCCCAAAACAACAAGTTCAATCATGTAACATGAAGGAACACATTCTTAACATCCAATGAAAATGAAGATGTCATGTTATCTTCTCTCTTTTCAAGCAAGTGGTGAAAAGCATCTAGAATGGTTTCATAAATCGAAGTAGAGACTTTAAGGGTCAAATAGGGAAATTAGAATATCACTCCACCATAATTGGGAAAGTCATTTTATTCCCTCTCTTTAATCATCTAAGCATGGTTGGATATTTAAAGAATCAAATAGTTGAAAAGAAAATGAAAACAAGTTGGATAGTCCTGTAAATCCAATCTCATACAAGTTTTCTAAATTCAAGGAAGGAAAATCATAACAGAAAGTTTCTTTTCTTTGAGAAATTTCAACAAAGTCAAACAATTCAACCAAGTTATTTTATTAACTTTACATTCCAAAATTAGGAGAATTTTGGGATGTGACAAACTACCACCCTTAAAAGGAATCTCGTCCCGAGATTCGGGAAGGCTAGAAAGAAATAGGTTCAGGATACAGTAGAGTGCTACCACCCTTAAAAAAATGTCTCCCTTCAGGTATACCAAATTTGGTGTGTACTACTTTGGACTCACATCTCTTATAGTTAAGCTTCTATCCATTGTGAAGGGCTTCAAAGCTTCTAGCCTTTTGATGTCTTGATGTTTTTGTCTTTTCTTTCACATATGGATGACGAAGTGAGGCCATTTTAGAAGCACCTATGAAATGACGATTTCTTCTTGTTGGTCTTCAAAGGCTTGGTGCATCATCCACCATTTGGGTGTTCTCCTGTAGCTATTGATTGATATGATAGAATATCATCTTTGCATTTGTATTCGCGTCATTTGCTTCATCTTCATGTCCTTAATTTAGTCTTCTTGCTTCGTGGGTTTAAGATAGAAAGAATAGAATCTAGGATGGAGATAGATATACCCCATACAAGAAAACAACCAAACGAAATATCAAATTAAGCCAATTTCACTCAAACAATTTTTTTTTAATACCGCAAGAAATTGAGAACAACATTGGGGGTAAGCATTTATCCTTGTGTTTCCTAAAACTTGAAGCACTTGCGTGTTGTTTATCTTTAAGGACTTGTAGCATCCTCCACCATGTGAGTGTTCTTCTTTTGATGGCGCCCTCATTCAAGTTCTTCGGTTTGTCTCCCTTCTTCCGTCTTCAAGATTTAAGGTAGGGAGAGTAAAGTCTATCAAGAAGGACATGAACAACCCAGACAAACAATTTTTTTTATTGAAAATAAGTATTATTTGCTGCTGTCAAGAAAACCACACAAATGGCAGCTCACAAATCACCGCATCTAATCGTAGTGTAGTCTATCCAACTTTGGTTTCTAATGGGTCACTTGAAATCTTCATGATCTTCATAATCTTCATTGTCTTTGAGGTCTTCGGTCAATAACTTTAACTTAAGGCCTTCGATGTTTTTGGTACTTTCTTTGAAGTCTTCAATTCTCGTAGCTTCAGTCTTGAACATCTTCTACAGAGGTTCTCAAGTCCTAACTTGAGCAAGATGGTCTTCTCTAGAAAGGTAGTCTTGAGAGGAGTTTCTTCTTGAAGTTCATAGCGGTCATTTCTAATTTTGAAAAGAAGATACTTAAGAAATTTTAAACTCCAAAGATAGATGATGAGAAGTATGAGATTTTTTTTTTTGAAATAACTTAGAAAATATTAATCCTAAGGCTTTTCCAATGCTAGGTCCACGATCTACAGTCAACTTATGCTCTGATACCATCTGTTATGACCTCGGATCGTGTAAGATCCTAAGTCCCTGTGATTAACATGCTAGTCCCTGGATCATTAGCTAGCACTCACAGTCGATGAAATATCATGTAAAACACAAGTCTTTATTACATGAATCGAATAATCCAGAGTTTACATTATTACAACAGAAGCAAAATATATACAACTTGGGGTCCCATCAATGCCACAGGCAGGTTGAGTGAAGACTCACGATCCTAGCGCACCTTTCAACGATCTCCAAATTCTGCACATAAAACGTGCAGCCAAACGAGTTGGTCAATACTTTGAATGTATTGGCAAATTACACCAAGGAAAGAACAAGACTAACTCTACATGCAAGGCTAGAGTAGGCTTTGGGGTTTATTTGCGTAAAGCCAATTTTATCAAGGTAATGAGAAAAGAGGAAGAAAGTTTTCCCTACTTTGTAAACTTTGATAAATAGTATAGGGTCAAATGGAACACGAGGATATTACTCACCAAGTGCCCAATCAACCTAACACTTGGATATTACACACCAGGTGACACTTGGATATTACGCACCAAGTTACTTGGATATGACACACCAAGTTCCCAAATTCCCACCTATTAGCGATATTACGCACGCCATAGGGTTTGAAAAACTTTTGTTTGAAAAGAGAGAGGAAGATCTTTCAGAGGCTCCATCCTTCAGATGCTCAAAATGTTCTTTTCCATGAACTCGGCTGATCGATCAGATTGCAATACTCTCGAGAGGTTGTGCACTTTCCCCACAATCCATGATCAAGTCCTTTTACAGACAAGACCATGGCGAAGCCTTCCCTTAGTAGCCCCTCTACCAGCTGGATCCAACCGTGCCCATAAACCTCCAAATGTTGGTACCTCGGTGAGGTTTTCCACTAAGTACTAAGCCAAGACAGAGCCCATATGTATTGTGGTTGCACGGGAAGCTTTTGAATTCTGAAACATGGCAGACTTCTTTGATTCCTGGGCGGCCGTCCTCCACCAAAATCTCACTCGTTGTCCCGACAACCATTCCGCCCAGAAGAAAACTTAGTTTCATTTTGAAGGTATTTTGAAGGGGTTTTGGAGAAGAAAAGTTCGCTCGAGAGAGCTACCATACTTAGAAAATTCTTGAGTCTTTCGAACCCTCCCAACGGTATTTGATATATATATAGCATAGCAAGCAATACTTAGCAAAACAGGGGGAACCTATTAGGACGGAAAATCCTCAATATAAAGCTACTCATGGCATACTACAAAACCGCACTTGCAAAATTAGTAATAAGAAAGCTACTAAAAACCTACACATGCATACTACAAGATTTTGAAGAGTAAAACATGCATAGTCAAAAACTGGGACATAACATGAACAAGTGGTGTAACTTGCCTTGGTCCGAGCAGCAATCTACACAACAATACTCCTCAGCGCACTCCGAGCAATCTAACGAAGCAAACAAGGATCCAATCACAATTTGCACAAAACAAGTCACGAAGTCAAATATGCATGCATGCAACATGGTAATATGCAAGGGTGGGTTTGATTTCAGCCAAGGGTCTTAACCAGGGGTGTTTTTGAGTTGGGGATGTCATTAGAATCGATTTCCCACAGATTTTAGGTATTTTGGATAAAACCCTAATTAACCAGGCTTGAAACTAGATCTACAGCTCTAATCTATCTCGAAACAGATCTAAACACCCTAAGCAAGATATGATAATTTTCTACAGAAGGTATTGTCAAAACAAGGCCAACGCAACAAGAATCAACTAAAACGGAGTTACGGATAATTTTCTAGAATTAAAATACTCTAATCTAAACTTTTAACTCTACTGCAAGATTTCCGTGGCAAAATAGTAATATTATTGTAGATCTCTGTTATACTCGAAAATATGAATCCAACGGTATATTATACGCAATTTTTGGAATAATAATCTAATTTCTATGAATTTTACAAGATTACAGCTATAATCTGCAATTTTAAATTCGAACAGAATATTCCAGAGAATATTCCGCTGACTGGACAGGTTGACTGGGACTAGATGCTGACCTGACGACGACGTGGCGGTGACGAGGCAACTGATTGGGACGATTGAATCTCGACCGTCGGGATGAGATCCGGTGGCTAGAAGAGAAGTTGGCTCAAAATAGACCCGATTTTGCCTAACAAAGAACTAGAAGTAGATCTGTGTTAGAGAGATAAAACCGTAGGTCAAAACGAAAAACTTTGAACATGAAAGTTGTGGAGGATGATTAGATCTACCTTTTCACCAAAGGGATTTGGATTCCAAGAAACGAGCGCGAGTAGATCTTGGAATTACGCCATCAAATATGAAATATTGCGTTGCGAAATTCTCCGGCTGTGGTGGATGAAAAGAGGTGAGGTTTGTCGGAATTGAAAGATTTCGACGAGATCTACAACTTTCGTGTTGAAGCCAAAGGCAGCCGACGAAGTTTAGATGGGTTTAGAAGCGAAATACGATTCGGTGGGGTGTAGATTCGGGATTTCGGGAAGGAGAAGTGTTATAGCGGTGGCTCCGATGGATTACTTAGGCTTTTATGATGATGGGAAGATAGATCTTTGAGTAGGGAACAAGTAGAAACAAACGGAAGTCAATTCGGAGTTGTAGATAAAAAGCTATAAGTGTTTCAATAGAGATAGGTTTAGAAAACAGATTTTCGGACGCTTTTTAAAGCGGAGGTGGGATCGATCCCGTACGATGGCTGGTTCGGTCGGCTGAGGTGGGCCGGCCGGCGGCCCATTTCGTTTTTTTTTCTATTTTGGTATTTTCTTTATATCTTTTGCATACGAACTCCAAATGACATGATTCTTGTTTCTAAATTTTTCTAAAATTCCATAGATCATTATAAGATCATATTTATAACATTTTCACTAGTTTGGAGATGATTTATTTATAAATGTCTTTATATTCCTTATAGGAACATTTGGGTAAATCAACTATCGGATCTAGATATTAGAATTTGGATTAATTTTTGGGAACTTTGCATGGATGCAAAGGAATGCTTCATGATTTTTGTTTTTGCAAACATTCACACAAATCCAAAAGCTAAAACTCAATTCACGCCTTTTTGCCTATATGGCTACTTAGGTATTATCGAAAAGGATATAGGGTTTTATGCATTTGGCCTTATATGGCTACTATGCAATATTTCTAAATAGCTTCTTAGGGTTTTATTTTAACCACTCAACCAAAACACACAATGCCACAAATGCCCAAAACAACAAGTTCAATCATGTAACATGAAGGAACACATTCTTAACATCCAATGAAAATGAAGATGTCATGTTATCTTCTCTCTTTTCAAGCAAGTGGTGAAAAGCATCTAGAATGGTTTCATAAATAGAAGTAGAGACTTTAAGGGTCAAATAGGGAAATTAGAATATCACTCCACCATAATTGGGAAAGTCATTTTATTCCCTCTCTTTAATCATCTAAGCATGGTTGGATATTTAAAGAATCAAATAGTTGAAAAGAAAATGAAAACAAGTTGGATAGTCCTGTAAATCCAATCTCATACAAGTTTTCTAAATTCAAGGAAGGAAAATCATAACAGAAAGTTTCTTTTCTTTGAGAAATTTCAACAAAGTCAAACAATTCAACCAAGTTATTTTATTAACTTTACATTCCAAAATTAGGAGAATTTTGGGATGTGACAACTTTGCACTCCTCCAGCTCACTTCAACACCATTTAAAATAAATATGTATCCCGACTGTGACTTCGAGGCATCCGGATCGGTGTTCCAACTAGCATCGGTGTAACCGTTTACAACAAGCTGTTCATCACCTCCATAAGAAAGAACCATATCCTTAGTCCTCTTTAGGTATTTTAGGATATTCTTGACCGCTGTCCAGTGTTCCATTCCAGGATCACTTTGATATCTGCTAGTCAAACTAGCAGCATGTGCTATATCCGGTCTTGTACACAGCATTGCATACATGATAGAACCTATGGCCGAGGCATAGGGAATATTATTCATTTTCTCTCTATCTTCCATTCTAAAATTCTTTAGAACTTTGTCAAGGTATGTACTTTGTGAAAGCGCTATTAGGCGTCTTGATCTATCTCTATAAATCTTAATGCCTAGAATATATGCCGCTTCACCAAGATCCTTCATTGAAAAACTATTATTCAAATATGTTTTGACGCTATTAAGAAGTTCTATATCATTCCCAATCAACAATATGTCATCTACATATAGTACTAGGAATGCTACAGGGCTCCCACTCACTTTCTTGTAAATACAAGCTTCTCCATAAGTTTGTATAAACCCAAATTTTTTGATTACTTTATCAAAACGTTGATTCCAACTCCGGGATGCTTGCTTCAGTCCATAAATGGAGCGCTGAAGTTTGCATACCTTGTCAGCATCTTTAGGATCGACAAAACCCTTGGGTTGTACCATATACAACTCTTCCTCAATGTCACCATTAAGGAACGCCGTTTTGACATCCATCTGCCAAATCTCATAATCGAAATGTGCAGCAATTGCTAACAAAATCCTCATAGACTTTAGCTTCGCTACTGGTGAGAATGTCTCATCATAGTCAACTCCTTGAATTTGTCGAAACCCTTTCGCTACAAGTCGAGCTTTATAGACGGTAACATTACCATCAGCATCTGTTTTCTATTGAAAATCCATTTGTTCTCGACAGCCTTACGGCCATCCGGTAAGTCCACCAAAGTCCATACTTGGTTTTCGTACATGGATCCCATTTCGGATTTCATGCCTTCTAGCCATTTGTCGGAATCTGGGCTCACCATAGCTTCTTCATACGTCGCAGGGTCATCAGCGTTGTCCACCAACATGACGTTCAAGGCAGAGTCATACCAATCAGGAGTGGTACGAAGCCTCGTTGACCTGCGAGGTTCAGCAGCAACTTCGACTGAAGTTTCATGATCTTTATCATTAGCTTCCTCTCCAATTGGTGCAGGCGGCACAAAAACATCTTCCGGTGCTGCGCTACTCTCAAATCCAAGAGAAGGTTCAATAACCTCGTCGAGTTCTACTTTCCTTCCAGTCACCTCCTTCGACAGAAACTCCTTCTCAAGAAAGGATCCATTCTTGGCAACGAAAACTTTGACTTCAGATCTATGATAGAAGGTATACCCAATTGTTTCTTTAGGGTATCCTATGAAGACGCATTTCTCCGCTTTGGCTTCAAGCTTTTCAAGCTGTAACTTCTTTACATATGCTTCGCAACCCCAGACTTTAAGGAACGAAAACTTAGGTTTCTTACCAAACAACAATTCGTACGGTGTCGTTTCAACGGATTTAGATGGTGCCCTATTTAAAGTGAATGCGGCTATCTCTAATGCATAGCCCCAAAATGATAGCGGTAAATCTGTAAGAGACATCATAGACCGAACTATATCTAAGAGAGTTTGATTACGACGTTCGGACACACCATTACGTTGTGGTGTTCCCGACGTTGTCAATTGCGAAAGTATTCCACATTTCTTTAAATGCATGCCAAACTCGTAACTTAGATATTCACCTCCGCGGTCAGAACGCAGAAACTTAATCTTCTTGTTACGATGATTTTCCACTTCACTTTGAAATTCCTTAAACTTCTCGAAAGTTTCATAAAGTAGACATACCCATATCTACTTAAGTCATCCGTGAAAGTGAGAACGTAACGATATCCACCACGCGATGCTACACTCATTGGACCGCACACATCGGTATGTATTATTTCCAACAAGTCTGTAGCTCGCTCCATTGTACCAGAGAATGGAGTCTTAGTAATTTTTCCCATTAGGCATGCTTCGCATCATTCAAGTGATTCAAGAAGTCCATCAGAATGGAGTTTCTTCATACGCTTCACTCCAATGTGACCAAGACGACAGTGCCACATGTATGTAGAATTATCATTCAATTTTGTTCGTTTAGCATCTATGTTGTGAACATGTGTATCACTACTATCGAGATTCAGTAAGAATAAACCATTCATCTCAGGTGCATTACCATAAAAGATATTACTCATATAAATTGAACAACCATTATTCTCAGACTTAAAAGAGTAACCGTCTCGCAATAAACAAGATCCAGATATAATGTTCGTGCTTAACGCAGGCACCAAATAACAATTATTCAAATTTAAAACTAATCCCGAAGGTAGATGTAGAGGGAGCGTGCCGACGGCGATCACATCAACCTTGGAGCCATTTCCAACGCGCATCGTCACCTCGTCTCTCGCCAGTCTTCGCTTATTCCGCAGATCCTGTTTCAAGTTACAAATATGAGCAACCGAACCAGTATCAAATACCCAGGCACTACTACGATTACTAGTAAGATACACATCAATAACATATATATCAAATATACCTTTCTTCTTGATGTTGCCATTCTTCAGATCCGCCAGGTACTTGGGGCAGTTACGCTTCCAGTGACCAGCACCCTTGCAGTAGAAGCACTCAGTTTCAGGCTTAGGACCAGCCTTGGGCTTCTTTGCAGGTGCGGCAGCTTTCTTGCCGTCCTTCTTGAAGTTGCCCTTGTTCTTAGGCTTGCCCTGTCTCTTGAAATTGGTGGTCTTATTGACCATCAACACTTGGTGCTCCTTCTTGATCTCCACTTCAGCAGTTTTCAGCATGGACGATAGTTCAGGCAACGTCTTGTTCATGCAGTGCATATTGTAGTTCATCACAAAGTTCTTGTAACTTGGTGGCAGTGATTGGAGGAGATGGTGAATCCCTAACTCATTAGGAATCGATATCCCCAACTCTTGGAGCTTGTTTGCGTACCCAGAGATGGTGAGCACGTGCTCGCTAACGGAGCTTCCCTCTTCCATCTTACAGTTAAAGAACTTTTTGGAGGCCTCATAGCTCTCCATGGCCGCGCGAGTCTCAAAAAATAGCCTCAGCTCCTTAATGATCTCGAACCGGTCGTGGTGCTCAAAACGCTTCAGGAGCTCCTCTTCTAAACCGTACAGGATGGCACACTGAACTGTGGAGTAATGATTTTTCTGAGTGGCGTAAACATTCTTTACGTCATCAGTGGCATCTTCTGCAGGTGGGTCACCTAGCGGTGCTTCGAGCACATAGGTCAACTGACCAGCCCTGAGGACGATCTTCAGTCCATGGAACCAATCCGTGAAATTTCTTCCATTATTCTTAAGCTTTTCTTTCTCTAGGAACGCATTGAAATTGATGGAGGGGTTCGCCATAATCTACAACAAATTTGCAAGTAGTTTAGTCTAAGTTTATGATAAATTGAGTTCAAATTTAATTCTTGAATGAACTAGGTGAACTCCCACTCAAAACAACATCCCTCACATTGTCTTAGTGATTACACGAACCAAGTCCACTACACCAAGTCCGATCTTCACGAGAGAAGATGTAGTTTCATCGGCGAACAATCTTCATGTTCATCATATCATTTATATGACTCATGCTCTACCTTTCGGTATTCCGTGTTCCGAGACCATGTCTGTACATGCTAGGCTCGTCAAGATAACCTTAGTTTCCGTATGTCCAAATATGGCTTGCACCCGTTGTATGCACACGTAGAATCTATCACATCCGATCATCACGAGATGCTTCGAAACGACGAGTCTTAGCAACGGTGCCAACTAAGGGTGAACACTTTATTACTTGATATTTAGTGAGAGGGATCATCTTATAATGCTACCGTCGCGATCTAAGCAATACAAGATGCATAAAGGATTAACATCACAGGCAATTCATAATTAGTGTGATATGATATGGCCCTTTCTTCTAGCGCCTTTGATCTCCATCTCCAAAGCACGGACATGATCTCCATCATCACCAGCATTGCGTCAAGGTCAGTGGCGCCGCTTCATGGTTGTCCATCATCACTAGCAACTATTACAACTACTTGGAATAAAGCTATTACAAGATGAATAGACACGCAGGCCTTAACAGAATTAAAGACAACCATTAGGCTCCTGCGGGTTGCCATATTATAACAAGGATCATTGCATACATCAAATACAATCACAATCACATGATGGCCATATCACATCACAAAACCCCTGCAAAAACAAGTTAGACGCCTCTAATTTTCTTTGCATGTTTTACGTGGTTTGGGGCTTTCGAATAAGAACGGATCTTACCTACGAAACTGAACCACAACGTTGATACAAGTGCTATCAAAATTTGCAAAGTGTAAATTGGATCTATACTATGGTGGGAGAGACAGACACCCGCAAAGCCACTTGTGCAAAGCAAGTTACACGTCAAGAGTGGAGCAAGTCTCATGTGCGATGACATGTAAGGTTAGCCTGAGCCGCTTCATCCCACCATGCCGCAACATGCAAAGTACACAAAACAAAAGACGGTACGAGCACCAACGCCCACAACACCATTGTGTTCTACTCGTGCAACAGATCTACGCATAGACACGGCTCTGATACCACTGAAGGGTTCGTAGCATGGAAAACAAAAAAATTCTACCGCAAGAACGAACAAAATCCAGATCTAATCTAGATAAAAGCCAAGATCTAATCTATTAGACATGTGCAACGAGATAGATCTGTACTAACCCTTGTAGACACGAAAGCGTTACGAGATTAGATCTCGTGGTTGATGTAGTCGATCACTTGCCGATCTCAAGATCGAGTGAACGATCCTTCTGGCGCCGTGTTCCGGCAGCGCTTCCGCAGTCGGTCACACGTGCGGAGTCGAAGCAGACCTTCCTCTCCTTGTTCCAGCGAGCAGCGGAGGTAGTAAATCTCTCCACGGAATCCCAGCAGCACGACGGCATGGTGGTGGTGGTGGAGTGGAGAATTCTGCAGGGCTTCGCCTAAGCCTGAGCAGAAAGAAGGAGGAGGAGAGAGGCAGCTTGGGGCAAGAGTGGAGGATAAAAGGGGGGTGGTGCCTCCACCCCTCTATATAGAGGGAGGGGTGCGGCCTAGGGTTCCCACCCCTAGGACCAACCCTTAGGGCCGGCGCACCAAGGAGGTGCGGGGAGGAGTCCCCCCCCCCCAAGTCTCCTCTTTAAATTTCCCTTATCTTATCTTATCTTGGTTTTCAAATAAACTCCAAAATATCTTCTAGAACCTTCCAGAACATTCCGAAACCTTCTAGAATCCCCATACAAACACTCAGGAACATTTCCTAACTTAGAAAAAGATCCCCATTATATGAATCTTACTCCCCGGACAATTCCGGAGCTCCTCGTGATGTCCCGAATCCAATCCGAGACTCTGAACAACATTCGTCTCCAACGCACATTCCATATCTACTTAAAAACAACTTCGAACCTTAAGTTTGTCACCCTACGGTTCGTGAATATGTAGACCTGACGGAGACACCTCTCCGATCAATAACCATCAGCGGGATCTGGAGATCCATAACGGCTCCCACATACTCAACGATGACTTCGTGATCGATTGAACCATTAACATACGAAACCAATTCCCTTTGTCTCGCGATACTCTACTTATCTGAAGTTTGATCATCGGTATCTACATACCTAGTTCTACCTCGTTACCGACAAGTACTCTTTACTCGTTTCGTGATATGTCATCCCTTGTGACCTAGTCACATGCTTGCAAGCTAACTAGATGACATTCTACCAAGAGGGCCCAGAGCATATCTATCCATCGTATGGATGGACAAATCCCAATCTTGGTCCATGCGCTTCAACACATACTTTCAGAATACCCAACGACACCTTTATGACCACCCAGTTATGAAGCGGTGTTTGATGTCATCAAAGTACCCATCCGGTGATGGTGATTAACACAACCTCATGGTCGAAGGATTAGGTCACTATGCATTTAAAAGCTTATAGCAATACGAACTTAATGACTTGATCTTATGCTACGCTTACTATGGGTGTGTGTCCATCACATCATTCTCCTAATGATACAACCTTGTTATTAATGACATCCAATGTCCATGACTAGGAAACCATGATCATCTATTAATCAACAAGCTAGTTCAACAAGAGGCTTACTAGGGACTCTTACATGTTTACAAAACACACAAGTATTAGTGTTTCCTAATAATACAATTATAGCATGGGATGTAAACATTCATCATAAACACAAAGATATAATAATAACCACTTTTATTATTGCCTCTTGGGCATATCTCCAACAGGCGGAGCTCATGACGGTTGCGGACCAGTACGCCACGGCGGATGCCGCCATGAAGAAGCCCCTCCGAGTAAACGCGGACGGCCGCCCGACTCCCACGGAGCCGGCTCGCGACCAACCTAGCAATCCGGCTGGAGAAGCCGGACCCTCTAGACGCCACGGCAACGACAACCGATTCCATGGGGACCGCCAGGTCGGACAGCAAAAGCCTCGCTACCACGCGCGGCAAGTCAATGCTGTCGAGGGCGCGCCCGACGCGCCGGCTAATGAAGCAAGGAGGCAGAAGCCACGGCTCACCTTCGACCAGATGTTTGATGGCCAGTGCAAGTGGCATAGCGGTCCCTTCAAGCCGGTTACACACACCACCCGGAACTGCAGCTAGACCCGCCAGCTAAAGGACCAGGGCAACCAGCCGCGTCCCCCGCCTCCCCCACCGGGCGGACCTCCACCACTGGCTAGGGGAGCCGGCAATGATGGCAACGGCGGCAACAACAACGGCTACCCCCAGCCGCACGCCGCCTACCACATTTTCGAGCTGGAGCAGGACGACAAGCACAGCCGCAGGCGACGCTCCAAGGAGGTCAACACCATCGCATCTCCGGTCCCCCAGTATCTGAACTGGTCGGAAACCCCTATCACCTGGAGCCGGGCGGATCAGCCTGAGCATCTACCGACTCCTGGGGGCTATGCCATGGTGCTCGACCCCCTCATCGTCTCTAACGCGCGCACTTGCGGATTCTCGCGCGACCTCATCGACGGAGGCAGCAGCCTCAACCTCCTCTACCAGTCCTCGCTGGAGAAGCTGGGCATTCGCGAAAGCGACCTGTGCCCGACTACCACGACGTTCCACGGCGTACTGCTAGGGCCAGCCTGCGCCCCGCTGGGGAAAATCCAGCTGGACGTCATTTTCGGGACCGAGGAAAACTTCCGTTGCGAACCAATCTGGTTCGAGGTGGTAAATCTGACGAGCTCCTACCACGCTCTCCTCGGGCGCCCGGCCCTCGCCAAGTTCATGGCCATCCCCCACTACGCCTACCTCAAGACGAAGATGCCGGGACCCCACGGCGTGATCACCGTCGCCGGCTGCTTCAGGCGATCGATGGAGTGCGCCTTAGCCGGTTCCAAACTGGCAGAGACCCTCATCATAGCCGAGGGGAAGCGCGTGATCATGCGCAATGTGGCCATGGCCCAGCAGGACATTCCGGCTAGCAGCAAGCCGGTTGGAGAAGGAGCCTTCCACCTGGCAAAGGAGATGAAGAGGATCCTGCTCGACCCCTCCGATCCGACCAAGTTCATCACCATTGGCGCCGGCTTGGACAGCAAATAGGAAGGCGCGCTCGTCGACTTCCTCCGTGAGAATCGGGACATCTTCGCGTGGTCCCCCAAGGACATGCCGGGTGTGCCGAGGGAGTTCGCCGAGCACTCACTTCACGTGTGTCCGGATGCCAAGTCGGTCAAGCAACCTCTGCGCCGGTTCGTAGAGGAGAAGAGAAAGATAATCGGTGACGATATCACCCGGCTCCTTGCAGCCGGGTTCATCATGGAAGTGTACCACCCGAACTGGCTGGCGAACCCAGTCCTGGTACTGAAGAACAACAAGACCTGGCGCATGTGTATCGACTACACCAGCCTGAACAAGGCGTGCCCTAAAGACCCCTTCGCCTTGCCCCGCATCGATCAAGTCATCGATTCCACGGCCGACTGTGATTTGTTGTCTTTTTTAGATTGTTATTCCCGGTACAATCAGATCCGGCTGAACCCGGCTGATCAGATTAAGACATCATTTATCACCCCCTATGGGCTTTCTTCTATGTAACCATGCCTTTCGGCCTAAAGAACGCAGGCGCCACCTATCAGCGATGTATGCATAAATGCTTGCACTCGCAGATAGGCCGAAACGTGCACGCTTACGTGGATGACATGGTTATCAAGACCAAGGAGAAGCGCACCCTCCTTGAGGACCTGGGATAAACATTTGGCAACCTCCGCCAGTACCGGATGAAGCTGAACCCAGAGAAGTGCGTCTTCGGGGTACCGTCCGGTCAACTCCTCGGTTTCCTCGTTTCACAGTGAGGTATCGAGGCAAATCTGGAGAAGATCGTGGCCATCGCGAGGATGCAACCGCCCAGGAACCTGCTTGGAGTCCAGAAGTTCACCGGATGCCTTGCTTCGCTCAGTCGTTTTGTCAGCCGGCTGGGGGAGAAGGCACTCCCATTGTACCAACTGATGAAGAAGACGGACAAGTTCTCCTGGACTTCGCAAGCCGACGCCGCGTTTCACGACCTCAAGCGCATGCTATCCACAACACCGGTTCTAGCCACGCCGGCTAGTAAGGAGCCGATGTTGCTCTATATAGCAGCCATCAGCCGGGTCGTCAGCGTCGTCCTGGTGGTGGAGCGCCCTGAGGAAGGCAAGGCTCAGCCGGTTCAGAGGCCCGTCTACTACCTCAGCGAGGTTCTCTCCCTCTGCAAGCAGAACTACCCCCACTACCAGAAGATGTGCTACGGCGTGTACCTGGCATGCAAGAAGCTCAAGCACTACTTCTAGGACCATCCGATTAAGGTCGTGTGCACTGCACCCCTTTCGGAAATCATCGGCAACAAGGACGCCACCGGCCGAGTCGCCAAGTGGGCCATCGAGCTTGCCGCCTACTCCATCCAGTACGAGCCCCGGCTCAAGATCAAGTCGCAAGCGTTGGCGGACTTCCTCGTCGACTGGGCCGAGACCCAGTATCTCCCACCGGTTCCGGATTCGGACCATTGGCGGATGCACTTCGACGGATCAAAGATGCTCGGGGGCTTGGGAGACGGCATCGTGCTCACCTCGCCCAAGGGAGACCGGCTGGAGTACGTACTATGGATCCACTTCAAGGCCTCCAACAACGTAGCCGAATACGAGGCACTGGCGCATGGACTCCGGCTGGCCAAGGAGATCGGTGTCAACCGGATCCTGTGCTTCGGCGTTTCGGACTTGGTGGTGCAGCAAGTATCCGGGGAATGGGACGCCAGAGACTCAAACATGGCTCTCTACCAGTTCCACATCCAGAAGCTCAGCGCCTCGTTCGACGGGTGTGAATTTCACCACATCCCCCGCGTAAACAACGAGGCTGCCGACGGGCTCTCCAAGATCGGATCCACCAGGCAGGCCATCCCACCAGGGGTGTCCTTGGAGCACCTACGCAAGCCATCCATCAACCCGTCGCCAGAATCTGACTCCATCGTCTGGGCAGGAACCGTTCCGGCCGACGGAACGGCGGAAGCAGAGCCGGCAGAACCACCAAAAAAGAAGACCTGCACCAATTCTGGCCGGGCAGCGCCTTCCGGCTCGCCTAGCGGCTCGGGGGCTGCCTCTCCAGATACCTGTCAACCGGAGAACGTGGGCATCCTCGTCATTCGGGAAGTGCCATCCTGGGCACAGCCCTTCTTGAGCTACATCGCCAATGGAGAACTTCCGGACGACGAGGTGCAGGCCAGGAAAATCCGGCGCCGCGCGCACGCATACACCATCATAAACGGCGAGCTATACAAGCGCAGTGTATCCAGAATCTTCCAAAGATGTGTTGATACGGATACGGGCCACCGGCTACTCAAGGACATCCACCAGGGCGAGTGAGGGCACCACGCTTCGTCAAGGGCGATAGTCGCCAAGGCGTTTCGCCATGGTTTCTATTGGCCCATCGCCCTCGAGGACGCTGAGCAGCTGGTACGCGCATGCAATGGGTGCCAGCGCTTCGGGCAGCTCAGGCACATGCCAACTTCGGTACTCAAGACCATACCGATCACCTGGCCGTTCGCGGTTTGGGGCCTTGACATGGTCGGTCCCTTCAGGTGAGCGCGCGTGGGCATGACCCACCTGCTGGTGGCGGTGGACAAGTTCACGAAGTGGATCGAGGCCAAGCCTATCCAAAAACTGGACGGGGCGACGGTTGTCACCTTCTTCACCAACATCATCAACCGCTTTGGCTACCCCAACAGCATCATCACCGACAACGGCACGAACTTCGCCAAGGGGGCCTTCGCCCGGTTCTGCAGCAACAAGGGCATCCGGCTGGACCTCGCCTCCGTCCTGCACCCACAATCCAACGGGTAAGTCGAAAGAGCAAATGGCTTAGTGCTAGCCGGCATCAAGCCACGTCTCATCGAGCCGTTGGTGCGTTCACCCGGATGTTGGACCGAAGAACTTCCGGCTGTGCTGTGGAGCCTCTGCACCACGCCGAATAGGTCAACCGACTACACGCCATTCTTCCTGGTCTACGGATCGGAAGCCGTCCTCTCCGCCGACATCGAGTTCGACTCCCCTTGCAAGCTTCTCTACAACAAAAAAGCCAACCAGGAGGCGCGGGAGGATGGAGTGGACCTCCTGGAGGAGGCCCACGAGCTGGCCTTGTCCAGATCAGCCCTGTACCATCAGCGACTGCGTCGCTACCATTCAAACCGGATCCGCCCAGTCGCATTCCGCGAGGGCGACCTGGTTCTCCGGCTGGTGCAAGACACGAAGGGCATGCACAAGCTATCGCCACCCTGGGAGGGCCCCTTCATCATCAGCCGGGCGCTGCCCAACGACTCTTACTACCTCATCGACGCGCAGCAGCCGCGCAAGAACAAGATGGACAAATCAGACGAGGATACCGAGCGTCCCTGGAACGCGGCCTTGCTGTGCCCATTTTACACCTAGTAGCCGGACAGTGTATGTATATCGAAACCCCTATGAATAAAAATACGGACCCCACGAGAATCTCGGGTGCCCCTTGCTAGAAATATGTATGCACCTGTTCTCCGGTTATTGTTTTTCCGGCTCCGGCAACCCCTACCCGGGGCTCGCCGGCTGGCCCGTCCTGCTAAGTCAACAAACTGGCTGAGTACTGTGCGATGAAGTCAGAGGCCCACTCTTCGTCTCAGCTACAGACCGCAACCCGGCTGTCCGGCTAGCAAGAGCAAAAGCCCGAGGCATCCCACACGAAAAATGGGGAGGAGACGCAACAGATCGGGTGTCCCGGCCCTGCAACTAGCTCGAAGCCAGCTGCTAAGCCTTTAGTACCGTGTGCAATGTACTGTCAGCTCCCTTCGATTCCGGTTGCAGACCGCAACCCGGTTGCCCGGCAAGGACGCAGCGAAAACAGCAGAGCGCACAGGAAAGCGACTAAGTGTCTAGAAAGGGACAAGCCAGTTTTCGAAAAAACAAGCCATTTTCCGGCTACAATTTGGCAGACTAACCTACTAACCTATGTGGACATGTGTGTATGCATATGTACATTTTTTTCCGACTACCTGAGTCGGAGTTCAGGAGAAGGAAAGAAGATTCGAAGTCCTTGCCTTCATCAAGCGCTCCGAATCTCGGGGCCTACACCCACTAGGTGCGCTCGCGCGCCCCCAGTGGAATCTTATGGTTCCCGACCGGCTAAAGGCATTTAGCCGGCCATTCGGAGCCCAGGTGAGGGCAAGGGCTGGAGCAAGAAAAAGACAAGGAAGATTCAAAGCACCTGGCTACGCCAGCTACTCCGAATCTCGGGGGCTACACCCAGTGGGTGCGCTCGCGCGCCCCCACTGGAATGTTAGTTCCCCCGGCTAAAAGGGTTCAGCCAGCGAAAGCAACCGACTGAGACGAGTCTAGTCGGATAAATACAGAAGAACTGGGAAAGAAGGAAGATTCGAAGCACCTGCCTTTGCCAACTACTGCGAATCTCGGGGGCTACACCCAGTGGGTGCGCTTGCGCGCCCCCACTGGAGGTGTAGGTGTAGCCGGACAAGGTTAGCCGGGCAAAATGGCAAAAAGAAACTCGGCGCCCAAGTAAGGAAAAAGGATTTCAACAATAACAAGCAAAAGGGAGACGAAGCTCTCGCAACTTACCCGGCGTCAAAGACAGCTGGCACAAACAGATAAGGTTCACAAGTGTACAACACAAGACAATTACACCCGGCATCCCGGGGCGATATCTAGGCGGCAGGACCCTTGCCGTGAGGGAGATCTTGGGCAGCGGAAGCTTCGGGCGGCGGAGGAGGCGCGAAGTCTGATCCGGTTCCGGCGCTGGCAGGCGGCGGCATCGGGACCTCCACATCAGGAGTGCCAACGGACTCCGAGTCGGAGAGGACCTCGTCGGGGTCCACATAGTCGGTGATCTTGATGGCGGACCCGCGGAGCTCCGGATGGGCTTGGCGGATGGCGGCAAGATCAGCCCCGGCACGGAAGCCTCCGTCGATCCTCTCGACAAGGGCATCCTTGTACCAGGAGAGCATCAAGGCCAAGGCCATCTCTGCTCTGGCTCGTGCAGCTAGATCCCACAGCCGGTCCACCGCAGCCGGCACCTCTCTCACCTTCGCAGCCAGCTGCGCCATTGTCTCCGGGACCGGAGCCTCCGTCCAGACAAAGGAGAAGACGTCCCTCGCTGCCTGGCAAAGCTTAGCAGCCTCCTCGCCAAGAAGGACGATGAGCTCCTGGGTCGTAGGCTACGCTCCCGGCCAATTCTCCTGCAGCCGGTTGTAGGCCAGCAGGTCTATGCCGGGGTAAAAAGCTGTCAGAAAAGATAAGTCAGATCCGGCTACCGGATCCTGAAAGAAAAAGAGACGGAAAGAAAACTCACCCTTGGCGGTGTGGCCGACCTGCATCAGCTCCACCACCAGCGCCTTCTCCTTGAGCGCCAACCGTTTGATCTCCTTCTCTTGGTCCTTGTTCTGGGCCTCTAGAAGGGAGAAGGCTTCGGTCCGGCTGGCGAGCGAGGCGTCGCGCTCCTTGATGGTGGCCTCCAGACCGTCCACCCACGCGTGCTAGTCCTTGTTTTGCAGCCGTAGAGTGGAGTTGGACTTGCTCAACCGGTCGTTCGCCTTCTTCAAGCGATCGATCTCGCGCTGAGCACACACGAGGATGGTTGCAACAAACCGGCTATCAGTACCCAAAAAAGGAGGGAAAGAGTCGGATAAAGTGAACTTACTCTGGGAGGTCCCGTTGGCGGCCGCGAGCTTCTGCTCCAACGACCGGTTCCCGCCGGCTGTGGCCTCCAGCAGCCGGATCTCCTTCACCGCCAGCTCGATCGTGGAGGCAAGGTCCGACAGCGAGGCAGCGGAAGAGGCGTCGTCGTCCACGGTGTTGACGGCCAGGGACTCCTTCGCCGCGACCACCGCCGCCTGCCACTCCTCCCCGGGCTCCTCGTCGGAGTTGTCGTCGCCAACGATGACGAGCTCCTTGCCAGCAGCCCCCCGCGCGCCCACGGAGGAGCCTTCCGGCTGTGAGGACCTCGCCTCCGGCTGGGGGACTTCCCGCTGGGCGGGGTCAGTCGGCTCAGCCCGAGGGGGAGGCGAAGGCTGCACCTCAGAGGAAGGAGGAGCACTGGTCGGAGCAGTCAAAGTGCGGGGCGGCGACCCGGCGGGCGCGCGAGCCGGGCACGCGGCTCCAAAGGAAACGAGCGTGCTAAGGAAAAAGCGAGGAAGACAGGAGCAAAACAAGCCAAAGTTAGAAAAGGAGGAAAAAGGCAAACGGACAGAAAGGGAAGGGGGAGAAGGAACATACCCCGGCACCACAGGAGGCGGCCCCTTCTTCCGGCCAAGACGGCTTGACGGCAGGGTGCCGGACCGGCTTGGCGGTGGGGCGCCGGACCGGCTCCTCTTGGGCACCGTCTCCTAGAGCCGCTCCCACCCGCTCCCCCGTCCGTCGTGCAGCGCGTCGCCGGCTCCGCGGTCGGCATGGCCTCCTCCTTGTGCACCTCCGGGTGTGGGTCGGCGGATGGCTCGTCGTTCCAACTGGGGAAGGCGTCGCCATCCCCATCCGATTCCTTGCCGGACCACCGGGCGCGCGGCTCGGGCAGGTTGGGAGCGAACTCCTCAAGGGCCACCGCGCCCTCCTCGCGGATGATGCAGGGGAACATCTGTCAAACACAAAAGTCAGCCAGACGAAGACAAAGAACAAGAACAAGAAGACATCAAAAGTGCATCCGGCTAGAAGAGCTTACCCGAGGCACGCGGTTCTCCCGCGTATACGGCGCCAGGCTAAACTTCCAGTTCTCTGGCAGCCACTCTTTGGTGATCGTCCACACCCAATCCTTCAGGTTGTGGTAGCGGGGATCGCGGCGCGACAGCCGGATCGGGTCCAACCGGCCCAAATAGTAGCACATCTTATGTGCTCGTTGCTACAACGGCATCATCAGCCGGGACATCCAGCTGAGAGTGACGTCCAAGCCAGTCAGCCGGCAGTGGACGAGGGAGGGCATGCGCTTCAGCAGCTCGTCCGTCCCCGCCTTGTCGCCGTGGAACTTCAAGTCCCAATTCTGCCGGCTGGACTCAACGTCCTGGAAGGCCGGCAGATTGATCCGGTCGACATTGGTGAGGTTCTTCACGTAGAAGTACGACTGCTGCCACAGTCGCACCGTATCATGAAGAAGGAACTTGGGGTAGCCGGTCTACGAGCGGGAGTAAATGGAGGCGTCGCCGCAGACGACTAAGGGCCCCTGGGTGAACTGCACCTGCGGCCGGACTCGAAAGAGCCGGCAGAAGAGCCCGAGATCCGGCTGGATCCCAAGATAGCTCTCGTAGAAAACAACGAAATGCGTCAACGTTCCGATTGCGTTGGCGCCGTGGTGGTGGAGACGAAGGTCAAAGAACGCGAGGAAGATCAAGAGGATCGGGTTCACCAGAAGGGCGAACCCGCAGGCCAGATGGGACAGGAATATGACGCGCTCGCCCTCCTCCGGATGCGGCGACACTTCCCCGGCCGGCGCCAGCCGAACCGCCACCTCCTCTACCGGCGGGAGGACGCGGGTGGCGCGGTACTTCGCGATTTGGTCCTCGGTGACGGCGGAGCCGCCCCAGGCCCCGCGGTCGGCGGCCATCTCCGGTTGATGAGGGGGAGCGGCGACGGAAGAGTGGCGGTGGCCCGTAACGTCGACAACGGCGAGCGGGCAACGCAGAGAGCAAGGGCGCGGAAGCAGAAGCACGCGGGGAAGAAGGAACTGCAGCGGGGTAGTGAAGGAAAGAAATCGCCTCCCCCGCGACGTCCCTTTAAAGAGCCAGAAGGGTAACCGTCGATGGGGCACGTGGCGCGCATCCGGGGGACACACACCCCAACCGCCGCCTAAGATCCCGTGTGCCGGAGTAGGATGCGCAGAAGATCCTGGAGCAGAAACCGAAGTGCCGGACAGCAGCTTCCTGAGGCGACGTGCGACGGGACGTTACGCTGCCCACCGCAGAGTAATGATGGCGCGTGCACGTGTGGCCGGCATCAGCACGGACGTCACGGGTAGCGCAACGCCAAGCTCAACCGGACGCAAATTCAAAAACAGGAGGAAGCGCGTGCACATTTCGCCTAAAGGCGAAATCCACACACGCTCGGGGGCTAGTGTCAGGGGGATGATCCCCGGGTACCCCAACCGAATAATAAACAAGACAGTCGGAGCGTGTCCGGCTAACCAGAGGCAGCTGGACAAGGCAAGACAGGCCGGCTATCCCCTGGTAGCCGGATCAGCAGGAGGCTGCAAGATACGGCGACGTGTGTATCAGTGCACGGTACGCCTTGTACGGTGACAAGACCGGCAACTACCCGGCCATACCGAAGACTTTGCATGGGTGATGCAGGAACAGTGGCCGGTGCTGACGACAGGCTTGCACGGCGTCCACTGTGCCTACAACAGCCATACCGCTCGTACTCCGATAGGACAAGCCATACCGGATACTGTGGATGACTAGTCGGCTGGGACCCGCCTGTGGGGCCCTCCAGTCGGACTGGCCAGTAAGACCTTTGCCTCTCTGCCTATATAAGGAGAGGCGAGTCCTCAGTAGAAAGGGTCGGTCTCATTGCATTTAAGGCAGTAGCTAGAGAATATAGCTCAAAGAGCACCTGTAGTTCGTATATTCCACATAGCCAGATCCGGCAGGAGTAGGGGTTTTACCTCACCACGAGGGCCCCAAACCTAGGTACTTCTTGCGTCCCGTTACGCTCGCTTGTATCCAATCCCGCCTGCGGACGCCGTCGATAGCTTCCCTGCTAGTCCCCACACCTCTATCTAACCTCCTCAGGTACTGCCGTTCCCAATACAACGACATGCATGTAGGATAAACAGTGCACGCAGGATAAATTGGGAAGTTAGGTGTGTATCCGTGTTGAAATCAGTTTTCTATATGACTATATGGGCAGTGCACTTAGAGTGTAGGGTCGTCCCGCATTCTTTAGAGGCTAGTATAGTTTCTAGGTTAGGCAGTGCACGTGGCTGAGGAAGCGCAGTTCTTCGAACAGAAACCAGTGAACCTGCAGCATTACATAGAGTAGTGCAATTGCCGAAATAGGGGCAGTGCACACCGGATAAATAGGGCAGTTATTCGAAAGTACATAGGTTTCTATCCGTGTAGAAAGCAGTTTTCTATATGACTATACGGGCAGTGCACTTAGAGTGTAGGGTCGTCCCGCATTCGTTAGGGGATAGTATAGTTTCTAGGTTAGGCAGTGCACGTGGCTGAGGAAGCACAATACTTCGAACAGAAACCAGTGTACCTGCAGCATTACATAGAGCAGTGCAATTATCGAAATAAGGGCAGTGCACGTAGGATAAATAGGGCACTTCTTCGAAAGTACATAGGTGTGTATCCGTGTAGAAAGAAGTTTTCTATATGACTATACGGGCAGTGCACTTAGAATGCAGGGTCATCCCTCATTCGTTAGAGGCTAGTATAGTTTCTAGGTTAGGCAGTGCATGTGGTTGAGGAAGCACAGTGCTTCGAATAGAAACCAGTGTATCTGCAGTATTACATAGAGCAGTGCAATTGTCGAAATAAGGGCAGTGCACGCAGGATAAATATTGCACGCAGGATAAATACGACAGTTACGTGTGTATCCGTGTAGAAAGCAGTTTTTTATATGACTATACGGGCAGTGCACTTAGAGTGCAGGGTCGTCCCGCATTCGTTAGGGGTTAGTATAGTATCTATGTTAGGCAGTGCACGTGGCTGAGGAAGCGCAGTGCTTCGAAAAAACCAGTGTACCTACAACATTACATATAGCAGTGCAATTGTCGAATTAAAGGCAGTGCAAGTAGTCTAAGCAGTACAGGGCAGTGCACGTGAGGGTTAAATATGACAGTGCCTCATAGTAAACTAATTTGGCTGGATCAACTCGCAGAGCAGTGCATATATTTAAATAATGGCAGTGCAGGAAGAGTACACGGTCGTTGCATATTTGTTTGTGTTGGTAGAACACCACGGTTAATTGGTGTCACAGGCAGTGCATTTAGTGTAGAAGCGTAGTGGATCTTATCTAAACCAGTGTACACTTGTAGTGCACTGTAACTTTTAGGTAATCTAGTGCACTCAGGATAAATAGGGCAGTTCTTCGAAAGTAAAGAGGTGTTCCTGCAGGATAAGCGAAAGCAGTTTTCGATATGACTGCAAGTAATTTATTTATAAGGTAGTGCACGCAGGCTAATAAGTGCAGTTACAGTGCTTCAAAATTAAACTAGGCTGCGCATAGCATTATAGAGAGCATGGCATATATGAATATAATGGTAGTGCAGTTATAATACACAGTCGTAGCACATTAGTTCGTTGTTACTATTGCGGTCGATGTATAACAGACTAATATTCTTGATTTGTACATAATGTAGTCCAATCGTCGTCACCTTCATGTGATATTTCAGTCACACTGTATAAGACACTCTTAATTAAAAATGTATCTTATGCAGTGCACCAAAACATCACAACAGCAACGGACGGCAGAACAAATTGTGACATGCTGCAATATGCTGCACCATGTAGAGACAACGGTAGAAAACAAATACATTAGTTAAGCATATGAGTTATATTTTTTGAGTGTTCAGTCATTTGTTCTTACTAGGTAAACTCTCACCTCGGTATTCAAGGTCTGTGTTTGCAAGCATGCTGATATCCCTCTCGTACAAAGGATTTCTTATAAAGTGTGACCAAAATAATATACCTATTTTTAGATTTTGTAGCAGTGTTAGGTGTTTGTCTCATACACCAAGATTAGTATAAATCTATAGCATATTAACTTCTGTATATTGCTATTGTATAGTAAACTTATACATAAAGTAGTACCTTGGGTGTGTAAAACGACTTGGGCATGGCAGATGCACTTGACGATGTTGATTTGCTCTTGAATTGGTAGATCCCTTCCTATATGTAATTCTCTGGTTGGCTTCACCTCTAGCTGAACAATTTGATTTGTATCTAATATTTCTTGGACCTATGATTCCATCTACAAGCATGTATTTTTTCATCGACCCGCTTAGCATGCTGCAAAATGGAAGGTGGCGGATTTTGAGCTGTGTGAGACTAGGTGTGGTCGTTGTATGTCTTTATTTACAATTCCTTGGTTTTTCTAGGGTTTCCGTCTGGTGGGCCTTGTTGGGCTAAACTATCAGTGTAGATGTTGCAGTTCTTTGAAAACTTGGTTTGTACATGTACCGCTTGAGTTATATATTTTTCCATTGTATGGCCATACACTTATAGCAGATAATCATTATTTAATCTAATATTATTTTTTCCATTGTAATTACAATATGTTCATGTTAAATATGTATATTGTGCACTAATCAAATCTCTAGGAGCACAATGTCTCTTGTTTATATTCTGTTAATTTGATTCCACATAGAATTTATAACAGTCAGTGCGTAGTTAAAGCACCGATAATAGTATTACGAGATAACAGCAGGACACAAACATTTCGTTTCAGTACATTGCAAATTCTAAATAGACATAAGAGATAAACAAGTACATATTCTTAACAGACATAAGAAATAAGCAAATTATCAATAGGAGTTTGATTCCAACGACTCTGCTAATGCTTGGCTACTATGAATAATGATGTTCATGACAAACATCATTTCAGGGTTAAGCTGTGAATATTTTTTCGCTGTAATCAGTATTGCTTGTCCAACACTAAGATTTGTAGTTGCCACGAAGTTCTTCCATGCGTCTTTGTTGAATGAGAAGCGGCCATCTTTTGTTGTTTTGTATGCCATGGTGTTGACATTACCACTTGCTCCTGAGCATACTCCAGCAAGACCTTCTTTAGCAATTTCAAGTGTAGAAATGAACTTCAATGGTAGTTTCTGAGTTGCAATAGAAGGAAGGCGTTTTTTAGGAATAACATTATGAATGTATTAAACCAATGTGAAATCAATAAACAAATAAATAAAGTTAAATTTAGAAACATACCATATTGTGTTGTTTAATGTTTGTTTTTGTCAAACGAGTCACAAATGGCAACCCTCAAATGAATTGGCCGAGGGAAAGATATCGAATAAGTAATTTTCCTCAGAATCTGTAAGGTTGCATGTCTTAGAAAAAATTGTAGAATTAAGAACTTGGACATTGCTATTTTCATCATCACTGCTGATGTTATCTTCTTCAGAATCAAAATATATCACAGTGATCTTTGGACCTAGAGCTCCCAATGAAAAGAATAGGTGTGCTCCTGCGTCGATCCTGTTCTCTGTGATGAACCTTGTCCAACATAATATGTTTTTCCAAGAGCTTGGAATTCCACTCCAAGTTCAGTTATGTCATTGAATTGCAACTTTAGATTGTATGGTATAGTCTGTGGAATGATTTAGTGAAGGAGGGGACTATTATGTTAACAAATATTAAGAAATGGATTTATATATATTGAAACATAGTGTATACATACAAGTGAATGCTCGAACCAGCCTTCTATGAAACGAACAATGAATTCCGAGCCTGAATGTCCTAAATTTTTACCACAGTGACTGAAACAAACTTGACATGGCGCCATTTCTTCCTCAATAAAAATAGTTGTGTGTTATTAAATCTCAATACATATATAAAATAATTTATAATTTTTGCGTGGAATTTTTCTTATATTTTGTAATTATGCTGCTTCTAATAATCTGATTCTATAGATATGGTTCGTTTAGACTGGAACTAATAAGTAGGGTTAATCTAGTAATTAAACTACTATTGATGTTTGTCAAATTAAACAAATGAACATTCTCATCATACCATTAAAAAAAGTATAAGAACTTTAGTGTTAGTTCAACATCATATAGATATATCATGTTCTATCTTTAACTCATACTAATGGACTCATATTTGTGAAAATGTAGACAGTATAAATCTCAGTATATTGATTTAGATCTGGAGGAATATAAGCACGCAAACATTTTTGCTAATGTTTGTACAATGTAAACGATTTGCTAAAAAATTAAACGATGTTGGTTGCTTACCGAAGACGCGGGAGTGGTGAATCGATGATCTTTCATTGAAGGTGGCGGCAGAAGTTCGGCTAGGAGTTGGTTTCTTGGCGGCAGAAGAAACGGGAACGAGCTTTAGAGGAATTTGGAAAAGGAGTACTTAAATGGATAGGTTGCGTCGCTTCGTTTTATAGAAAGATACTATAATGCTAATTATTTCAACGAAACCCTTTGTATACTTCTGTTTTATGCAGTTCTCGACAAATACGATAGGCAGTGCAGAAAGACGGAATGCAGTGCGCCTGGTGCACAGCAGTTTCAATATTTTGAACCGTTTGTGCAGCAGTTTCATCCATGATGTCAATGTAGTGCGTACGTAAGTAACAGGCAGTGCGTGGTACTGTAAATTTTAGTAGCAGTTCAATACACGGTTATGTCTCTGCCTTGGCCCCTTATTTTGGTCCATACTCACGGTAATTTAACTAAGCATAAGAACGCAGTGCATACTTATTTGTCAGGTGTAGTGTATTGCAGTTACAGGTGTAGTGCGCTGCAGGTGGAGTGTATTGCACGGTCAGTGCACTGCCGCGGGTCCTTATCTTACAACGATCGCAAAACTGCTTTAAGAAGCATAGCACCGCAGTGCATAGTTATTTCGGAGGCAGTGGGTGTTACTATTTTTTACAAGTGCATTGCGTGGTACTTTAAATTTTAGGTGCAGTGCACATTGCAGGGTTATTGCTCTGCCTTGGCACCTTATTTTGAACCATACGCACGGTACATTTACGAACCATTGGAACGCAGTGCATACTTATTTACTATGTGAAGTGTATTGCAGGTACAGGTGTAGTGCGCTGCAGGTGAAGTGTATTGCACGGTCACTGCACTTCCGCGGCACCTTATCTTTTCCCGTTCACAAAGCAGCTTTAAGAAGCATAGGACCTCAGTGCATATTTATGTTGGAGGTAGTGTGTATCACTATTTGTTACAGGTGCAGTGCATTGCACGGTTATTGCTCTGTCGTGGCACCTTATTTTGCATATTAGGATCGCAGTGTACTATCGGATTCACAGGCTATGCGTGTCACTGTGCATTGTAGTTGGTGTGCACTGCATGATCAATGTATTCCTGTGGCACCTTATGCTGAACGTTTCTCACAACAACTTCAGTCGGGAACCATAATAACGCAGTGCATCGTGCGCACGGTGAGCAATGCATTGCACGGTCAGTGTACTGCCTCGACACTTTAACTGGCACTGTACGCATAGTAATTTTACAGACCATAGTAATGCAGTGCATACCTGCTCCACATGCAGTTCGTTTCTGTTTGTATTGTAGGTGCAGTGTAATGCATGTTCAGTGCAGTGTCATGGCACCTTACGTTGCATCGTGCGCACATGTATTTTATAAAAATAGGATAGCAGTGCATACGCCATACACACGTAGAGCCTGTCCATGTACATTCAAAGTGCATATATTAGTTGTTTGTATTATTAGCATATTGATACATACAAACATCTTAAATATAAGAAATATTTTATTTACATAGATTTACTGAACAACCTAGTGTATTAATATTATTACAAGTATCAATCTAATGACCATCTTTAGTCAGGGATGCCCTTCTCATTGACAGTAGGTCTGGATGCTCTCAATACTTCTGGAAGTTCATCAAGTAGATCGTTTTCTATCCCCTATATCATCTTGTAGTTAAATTCTTCTCTCATTGCGGAAGGGGAGAACTGTTCAACAATCAGGAAATCGGTATGTTTTGAACGTATGTTGCCAATAGAAAAAATACGAAGCAGATTATATTGTAACATAAACAACGTGACATACCTCTTCTTGGTTACATTTTATCGTGTCTCCATTGTACCATTGTATACTTCTCAGGATCGAGTAAGCACACTCATTCTCTGTTTGCTTTGGACACCTAGGGAACTTTGCTTCGTTGAACTTCTCTGCGAATTCTGGAAAATTGTGACTAGGATATGCCGCTTTAAGAAGTTCATCTATTCTTTTAAGCTGTTTTCATGAAATGCAACATTTATTGATCATGATTCAAAATAGTGCAGTTGGAAGATTAATATGACAGTAATGTTCTAACCATGCTTGGTCCAATGTTGCTGTGATATTCTGCTCTTTTTTTAAATAAGTAATCCTTGGTGTATTTCCTTGAGTAAATTATGTCAAGGCGACCTCCACTGATATACATGTTGAGGGAGTAAACTGTAAAGTGAGAGCTGTAGACAACATGTATTTCAATATACAATGGATAAATAACAGTAAGTCCATTAATAGAAATGTTTATTTCATTAATAGTAAGCTCTCGAAATTTATTGTATAATCCTCTTCGAAATAGATGTTTTGAAAATTTAGAGAAACTTACCAGTTTTGCCATGTCTGGTTTAAAATTTCCATCAATGATTTGAATTGCTTCAACACGTTTTTCCGTGCAGATCCAGTTTTCCTTCTCGAATTCTGTCAACGTAGAGACTGAAAGGTTGCATATGAATCTTTTTCCTCCGTCCACAAAGCCTTTGCAGGAATTGCTTATCATAAATATGTCTATATAATGCTGAACCAATTGATTGTCAGCCATCCCTCCTTGTTTAAGATTGTTTTTTAGATATCGGCATGTCCATTGTGTTTCTATCATTATTCCAGATTGTATTCTTCGAATCCGAATAATGATTTTGATGTAACAGATCAGAGAAGTTTGTTGTCATTACTCCAAATTATTATGGTAAAGCAAGTACTGATAATTATTTTCCAAAATTGTAATTTGTTTTTAACCTTTTATTATAAAAATTAACAAATCTTCATGCATTTAAGCTTTTATCCGTGGAACATTGAAAAGTTAGCATACTATCTATTAATTTTATATGTGCATGTTTTAAACTAAAGCGCTAGAAAAAGGGCGCCCTCGCGGGAGTGTTTTAAATGAAACATCTGAAATATGTCTTTTTTTACAACAACATTAGTATGTAAACACAACTCTATATTACGTCTTACTCAGCATATTTATCTTGAAAACTTTCATCCAAGATAGCCTTTCGAGCAGCAGCTGAGTGCTTCTTGTATTTAAAAGGCACATGCTTGAAAACTGGAAAGGTATTTTGACCTTTCTAAGCCGGCCTTGATGGCATCCTCGATGTTTCTAGTAGTACTGTAATAGATTCAGATTGTGACATTTTCACCACAGGTGTTTCATCCCTGGTTTATTTTGTTTCTGGTTACTCTTCTGGATGTTCCAGCCTTTTCTGGAGACATTGTTGATATCATAGCCAAGGTTTTTGGCTTTCTGCTCTTCTTGATATTTTTTTCCCATGGTCCTGACTAGATTCATTTTCAATGTCCTTAGCCAATCTTAGTACTTCCATGTCTATGAAATGGAGTTGAGCTGGACTCCTTTCGTCAATCAGGAATCTCTTTGTTTCTTTAGCCGCCGACTCAAGAGACTGCATGACAGTGTTTTGTTTTGCATCTGTACTCAAATCAAGTTCAGGAATACCTACAAAACAAAATCAAAAGCATGTTGTTAGTCTACATACATCATGATTCTAATTGTATAAATTGAACTTCTAATTGTTATTATATCATTGTTACATTATAACGCAACATACGTTCGGTATTTGTAGTCAACCCACTCAATAGTACATAGGTGTTTTCCATTTTGTTGAACATTCTATAGAACCACAGGTTGCGAATAATAGGCATGTCTTCTGCTGTAAATTCTATGTAAGAATCCATTACTGTGGTTTCCATTGCTTGTAGCATCATGAAGGTACCGTCTTCACTCGGAATTAAATAAAATGTAATAATAAATTATCAGTTAATTCTAAAACATAAATTGATATATCTAAATTTAAAAACAAGGGGAGCAGTTAGTGCTTACACATTGATATGTTTTGGCATATCACCAAACTCAATGTTGAAGCTCATTAATTATTCATGCTCTTGACTGAACCCAAGTAGCCATATATTTTTAACATTGTTTGCGACTTTGATAGCTATTGTTTGAAAACTCTCATCGTCTGGATTTCTTCTCGAGTCCAGTATTATCATCTTCCTTGATACGAAATCAATCATAAATAAGGAGTAGTGATTTTTAACTCGATTCTTATATGCATACGTGGCGTCTGGTATAGTAATCATTACCTATACAAATGATAGGTATCATTACAAATTATGTAATATGTAAACAATTTAATGTAAAATTTCTGAAATATATTACTTGATGATTATTCACTATTGTTTGGAAAAACTCAACTTACGAAATTATATGCGGGTAACGTGTCTTCTGCTTTAGCCGAAAATAGATTCCTTGTCCTTTGTGGAATTTGGTTGATATCAGCAGTCAAAAATACCTATAATAAGCTTACATTGTTTACTATCATTTAAAGAATTGAAAAAAGTTTATTTTTTTATTTTTTTGCATGAACAACAAGGTTATGTTGAAATATATGTAAACATATTTATTAACATTATATATGATATACTAGTTTTGTGAGCTTACCCCTATGTTAGGACCAAAACATTTTGTTCCTTGTTCTGCTTTCGAAATTGCAAGATAATCTACAACAAAATCGAGAACATTTTTTCTATAGTTTCTCTATCACAGATTGAATCTGCAATTTCTCCTGCAGTTATTATCTTTCCTCCTTTTCTTTTTATCAAAATGTATGACCTGCATGAATTATTGTGAATAAGTTTGTTTGATAATAAATTTCAGTATATTATAGCAATACTAATATATGTTAGATTACTATATATAATTTTTTCTTGAAAAAACTGCCTTTGCGGTTTTTCTGCAGTGTGGAATCTCAACATCATACTGTGAAACTTTTGACTAGTAATCCGCCAGTCTTCGTGTGTTTCCTCCTCTGCAACGTTGTGATAAACTGTGTTATTTCGTTTACGTAGGATTAGAATTTTTTCCTTATTACTGTTTTTATGTGTAAAAATCACCTTGGTTGAAAGGCGCCTCATCGCGAACAAGTACTATAGCACCAGGTTGTTCATATTGCTGTTTGCCTATTCCATGAGTAGAAACATATTGATATCATCATGGTTATTTGTAATAACAATCTTGACAGCCATTCATTTTTTTAAATTTGTTTTTCAGTTATTCACAGGTAAACCTTTTTTTTGACAAAATATCTTTTCACTATAACTGTACTTACCTTCTTGGAGATTACAACCATGTAAATCTGTAGAAGCATTGCCGTCAGTTATCCAAATATCTACTTCGGCATCAAGGTCTGGGTTTGCTATGTTCTTACCGTCGTCTATGCAGCTTTCCTGGTTAAATTATACATTTAAAATTGATCAGATAGCATAATATAATGTTTATAAATATACATAGAAATAAAAAGAATAAATATCGTTTGTAAGATCTAAAAGATAGATAACCTGTTGGTATGACATGGTTTCATTAAATTGAACTCCCTGCCAATTCAATTGATCCATATTAACAACGGCGTTGAAATCTTTCATGCCATCTATAATTATCATTTCTTCATCTAGCATTGAGTTATTTTCAAAAGAAGATGCTTCTGGTTCTGCTTGATGTTCAGATGTGGGATTCTTTTCATTGTCATATGGTAGTCTGTCATCAAGGTTCCTCATTGCTTCATCTTGTATAATATTATTATCCATCTTGCATAAGTCATCTTCTTTTTCTTCATTTTGTCTTTCCTGCTCAGCCAGATTACCATCCGTGTTGTCGTCAATCTTTTGCTCCACAAATGTAACCGGTGTTACAACTGCATTTGACGCAGTGTTTGCAGGTGTTGGTATTTGCAATGTGTTCATAACAATTTGTGCATGCGTCAATTCATCCAAAACATCACCCTTCATTGAATAATCATCATCAATTGATGTTTGGTTTTCTCCTTGTTCTTCCGGCTGCTCAGTTTCTGTTTCATTGACTTCAACATCCTGCTCCTGGTCCCGTGTGCTTCCCTGAATCAATTTGTACCTCAGTCACGAATTGATGAACTTCATCTTTAGCGTTTTGAAGTTCATTGTTGTAATATTCAATCTGAATATTAGTAATTCCCTCTGTTAAATCATCATGACATGCATTTGTATCTGCTTTACCATAACAAGCATTTTTTTCTGTCGTAATCTCAGGTGTAATTATTGTATCACTGGGATCACTCATTCAATGGTCGCTGTCTTCTTTCATTCCTTTGTCAACAAGTGCTTCTGACTGCTCACTGATAAGTTCAGCAACTTCTGTGCTAGGTGTACTTGATGATGGTACGGTGGTGTCTTCAGCATGTGAGGTGGAATTATCTTTAGTGTTTTGCTCGACAGACCCAACAGGTGTTGTAACTACAGACGCCGCAGTGTTTGAAGTTACTGGTATTTGAGTTGTTTCAATAACATTTGATGCATCCGACAGGTCTTCCAGATGATCACTTGTCATTGAATATTCAGCGTTGATATTGGTTTTGTCTTCTACTTGTCCTGCCTGCTTCTCTACTCCTGTTTCATCGTGTTCCACATTATGATCCTGGTTCCTTGTGGTTGTAACTGAAACTGTGCATAAGTGAGGCACGCATACATCAACTTTATCATTACCATATTCAAGTTGTCTCTCGTTGTTAACAACCTCCATGTTGTACGTCAGATCTGTATCAAATACAATTGTATCTGTTGTACCAGAACAAGGCATATTGTCTGCCACAATCTCATGTGTAATTTGAGTTGTACTAGCATCATTCATTCTCTGGTCGCTATATTCTTTTTTTCCATCGTCCACAACTTCTGTAGCTCCTTTACTTAATTCTGTTGTCTGGTCATTGATCAGTTCATTGATGTCTGGGCTAGGTGTACTCAATGATGGTATGGCGGTGTCTTCAGCATGTATGACGGGGTGCTCCTCACTTGAATCTGCTTCTGGTTTAGATGAAGAGGGTTTAGTAGATTCTTTTAGCACCACCTTCTCTGGTTTATCTGCTTCCTCCAGTTCCTCCATTTGGTCCATGTTTGCCAGAACTTGTTCATACTCTGCATTGTGTATGATCATGTTTGATATGGCCATTTCCTTCTCCTTGGCCATAATATTGTTCTTTTCCACGAGGTCAACCTTCACAATCCTTAATCTAGCCAGAGATACTTCCAGATCCTCCTTTCTTGACCGAACAATCTCATTGAGCTTACCAATCTCCTCTTGGTTAGATGCTTCATCATCTATGTTTTGTATCAATGGAGTGCTGTTACCAATTGTATTTATGGTTTTGGTTAAAACGATATTTGCTGTTTCAGAACCTTCGGCTGGATCTGAGCTTTGAGAAACCGTTAGGCAATTAGTGTTGACACATCTAATTAGGTATGAAAGTTGGTAATCACTTCTTGCCTGCGGTATAAAATAATTAAATAAACACAGTCAGATGGTATGTTCTTTATCGTAGGTGTTTTGTTGCATTAGTGTAGATTTTTTCGTAGTAGTGATTAATTTTTGTTGACTTGGATAATTAACATAGTTTAAATTTATTTGACTCAAAACTAACCGGAAAAATTCTTAGATGAAGATATAAACATGATTTTTATAATAAATACAACTTACCCTAAGGCTTCTGTAGCTTCTAGTGTCACTGCTCCAATCATCTGATCTGATTTCCTCCAAATATTCCAATTTGAGGTGACCAACTCTTGGTGCAAGGTTAGTCAAGTTTGCTTTCTTGTGTGCACGAGTGTCCAAATAATAGATCAGAGGCAATGTTGTTGGACCCTCAGCTTTGTTTTTATTTCCCTTCTTATCTTGGTATTTTCTCAGCCCCCTCCTTAGCTCATCAAGGAGAACTTTACAGAGGTTCATCTGTTGAATTTTCTTGATATCGAGATCCATGACCATACCAGCCTCCTGTCCTATACGTGCATTACTCGTTGCGCATGTTGTCTTGATGAAGAACACAAGAAATATGGGCTTTATTGCCAGATCTGATGTTTCACCATTCTTCACATGATCGTAAAGCTTACTCGGTATAATGTTATCTGACTCACTCAAACTGAGCTGCTGTTTCAGCCACCGCAAAGCTTTTGTATCGCGGTCACTTGAAGGTCATGGAGCATCAAACATATTCTTCTTTGGGAAACCATAAATTGCTTGCACCACATCTTCTGTTATTTCAAGCTCTTCCCCTTGTCCAAGAACAATTGTTAGAGAACCAGGTCTGAATTTACTGTATAGCCATAGCATCATCATCTTAGAAATGTTGCCGTTCAATTTGAAATCAACTACGAAACCACAACCATGATTCCTCAAATAAATCTTCTGTTTATTTGTTACATATTTTTCTAGAAAGTTGTGTAATTTTGAAAGTGACCCTCTCACTATGATCTCACCATCCTTCATGTTTGCTAGTTCTTTGTGAACTATGTCAAGTTTTTGCTTCTTGAAACTAGGTTTATCTATGAAAGCTTGAGCAGCATTAGGGTTTTCTTGAGTACCAGACCCAGCTTTGATGTTTTCATCCATATTGTTGTGTTTCCTCTTGGTTAATCGTCGTGTTCCATGAGATGAACAAATAAACAACTGCAGAAGTTTATGTTGAAAAAATTAAATCATGCATTATAATTTATATTTTACACTATGATGTTATTTAAAAAAAATAACAGAGCAATAGTTAAACACATACGTAATTTAAATTACTAGAATCAAGTGAATGAATTAAAAGATGTATAGTCGGCAAAGAGCTCATGAATCAAGAAGAATCAACTAGTATGAAATCAACACAGGTAAACAAAATTCCTAGCAGTGCATTTCAGTTAATAAATTGGTGCAGCAAAGGTGCAAACTTTCCCACCAAAATTTGAACTATTAATCTGTGTACTCGGTAGAGGAGCATTTCATTGAAGTTATAATTGGCAGTTCTTATCTGAAAACTATGTCATTGTTTCGAATTTCAACCATGTTGTTGAGAAAAATGTTACTTCACTACGGACATTAAAAATAATAAATCGAAAGAAACCCTAGATTAGTTTGATTAGTTGTTTTCTTGCTCGTGGTTTGTTATTCTCAAAATTGTTCAAACCATGTGCGCTGGCCATTTTTTAATATATGCTTCACTCTAAACTATGGCCAGAAATAATCAAAATACCTGCATTGAACCTTCGTGACCGCGATTTTGGTCAGCCATGAAATCGATGAATAAGTGTTTTGGGGATGAAAATTCAAGGAACCTTCTGTGGGCGCTTTCGATCCGCTTTATATCTATCCTTTTCCCCCCCTGAGAAAACCCTAATAAAACATGATATAGTGCTTGTAAAATCGTGTCCAAACTAAATGGAGAACGAGAGGAAAATACTTCGTGGAATTTCGGACAACACCATGCCAAATCTGGGATAAGAATGGAGAATATGTGATACCTGTCTTGTCACCGTACCGCTAGTCGAGAATCTGGAGTAGCAGTAGTCCTTAGCGCTAGTGAAGCTTTTCGCCGCCAAGGAGTTGCCGCCGTTGGTTGCCCCGTGCAGTTAGGGTGGAGGAAGAGAGAGAAAGTGGAGCAGTGCCGGAGAAGAAGAGGAAAAAAGAGTAACAATGTAATCATAGCAGTCCGTTGGAATGTATTGTTGTATGCACGCGTGTTAACCATCAGTGGGTTGACGCCACATAGTTTACATATGAGCCCAACTAAGGAGCAGTGCCTCTAGATGTGAAGGTGCACTGCTTGGAGATTGCTAAGTAATAGAATATATTCTAACACTTGACAAATGCAACATATAGTTCTTCATGATCTATATCAATTTAGCGCTGTGTAACAAAGGGAAGTATATCAATTTATTTTATCGATATTCACCGAAGTGCAATAGTAGTACTAGAGGCAGTGCAAACAAACTACAGCGAAACAACTATATAAAAAAGAAATAGGCAGGGCAATTAGTGTTCACGTTGCAGTTCACCCATGTTGAATGGTTGAATAATTACTAGCCACCTGGAAACTGTATTTCACCGCAGTCGCTCGTTTTTTTTTTGCGTTTTTACGTTATGTGACTAGTGTTGTCGGACACCTAAGTTTTGTTATTATCTTTATCAGTTATACAAGATTACCAGGAAACAATACTTTTAAAAATGCTCCTGCAATGTTTCGTGATTGCCAGCAAAATAGATACATTCTACTTGATCAAATATTGGCAGGACTGAATGTAGAGCTATTGTACTATTTCAGAGCAGTCCAAACAAAATTAAGCGAACTTCAATCTTAATAATTCCACTACATTGTTTTGTGTCTGACAGAAATATAATAAGAAATATATCTTTTAGTCCATATTATAGAAAGGAGGATATAACTGAAACTGGCAGCGCATAAAGCCATAAGAGAACCAACTATATTAGAATATCAAAAAAATTGAAATTTGTGCTCGGACGGAAGTTCAATTAACCTAATTGTCGGAGAAAACAATATATTGCACGTGAATATTGTAGCAATATTAAACGTAGTGCGATAGAACATTCATAAGCAGTGCAAATAACTATACCCTAACAAAGTTAAGTATTATAACAATAGCAGTGCATTGTCTATTAATAAGGCAGTTATATGGTGCGGCAGAAAAGAATGCCCTTTAGCAGCTCATCGTAAGAAAAATGGACATTGTGCACTCCGTGAGCACAGTTACATTCCTATAGGTAGTTGGATGCAATAACCACGGGCAGTGCAAATAACGATTAGAGAAGAAATCATTAAAAAATGCAAAAAAAAACAGTACTCTGTCACAAAGCAGTGCACATCTATAAGAGCAGTGCATTATGTGTTTTGAAAGAAGTAGTATTTTTCAATATAGAAATTTATTAATCATCTCGTTCGATGCATTATAGACCCTTTGCACTGCGTGAGCAAAGTAATATATATGGTTATGTCAAGAGTATAGGCAGTCTTATATTTGTTCACAAGGAAGTGCTTAGGTTCGTAGTCAGCTACGTCTATAGGAAGCAACTTTATGAAAAAATAAAATAAGCAGTGCAATTATTGGTCCGAAGCAGTGCACATATACAAAGGCAGTGCGCTATGAATTGACGAGGCAGTAATACGTTGCCGTCAAAAAAATGTATTAAGCAGCCCATCCGACACAAAATGGACCCTGTGCACTGCCTGAGGTAACTCATATATCGCTACGTCCATAGCACATGCAGTGCAATATACGTTTCGAAGGCAATAAAAACACCGTCTAGAGAAGAAAGCATACTTCAATGTAAAGAGCAGTGCATTATTTGTTGACAAGACAGTGCACACGCACAAGAGAAGACAAGAGCATAACACTATGTGTCAAGAAATCACCCTTTTCTCAGCCTTAGCGCAATCAACTACACCTATAGTCTCGGCAGTGCGATATAATTGCCACAGACAATGTAAAGAACGAATATAGAAGCATCCTTATATATATATATGTTTACAAGGAAGTGTATAGGTATAGACTTGAATAATATCTTTGTTATCTCGACGATTTCAAGCCACGTGATAAACACAAATGTAAGATGAAATTTGTTTGGTAGTAATATTCATATACACACGCATGGAAACAATATTGAATTGCAAATAAGCATCTTAATTAATACATTCCACCAACTTATGCTTAGAAGAGGATACTGTTGAACAACTTCTTTTCCTTGCATTGTTGAATCTATGAGGGAATTGTTTGACCCTTTTTTGCAGAAATTTCTGGATCGGCAACTTGTTCAACCACCCCAGGATCATCTTCTGAATCTAGATTTTGTGAACCAGGCTCTTCCTGATCCTTTTCCTCATCGTCTTCTTCTTCTTCTTCTTCTACTTGAGGTCCTTGTTGATTTTCTGCTATTTCCGCTTCGGGCTCCACCGCTTCTTTGGCGACTCCTTCCACCTAGATCTCCTCCTCCATTTGTTGTACTACTGGTGCTGGCAACTTAGATCTATGCGCATAGCATCTCTTTGTTGATCGAAAGGTGTAAAGCTGGCGGAGTTTGCTCCGTTTGGGTCTGGCGACAAGGGCGATGGTGGGTGGCATTGTTGGCGACGGTGAAACATTCTTGATACGTGTAGTTGCAGGATGACAATGTTGAGGGCTATAAAATAGAAATCCAGCCTTGCTAAATTTCCTGCATGGTGGGATAAATACATGTTATTGGTAGGAACGATTGATGAACTAATCGAGAAAGACGGCGGGAAAGATTGATGAACTTATGGAGAAAGACGTGATGCGCTAGCTCTGCGTGACAGCCAAGAAAAGGAAGCATACGGCAAATCAAGTAGTATATCTAATGGTGGTTAATCCATAAGATTCAAACAGAATATCAAATGTCTTTTACTGTAAACGATTTCATTTCGAAAACCATTTACTAGTTCATGGTATGAACAACAATCAGTTCTGCATGTCGAACTCAGGTAGGTTAGTTATATATTAAACTCTTATTGTAAACACGGAAGCGCAGATAGTGCATATATATCTGCATCCGGCACGGCGGTGCCTATGAAATACACGGGGATAAGTTGTTTTTCTTTACCATAGAGAACTACACTGCTTGGAAAATAGCAACTCTACTGCTACATAATAAACAAATTAATTCATTTTTTTATAACACCATAGTACACATCATCATTGTTTATTTTCAGCTCGACTTAGGTGCTAAAGCTCTCAGTTCTTCCAGTAGTTCATCTTTTCCTTCATTGGCCTCGGAGAACAGTGCCCAGAATAGATACTCCTGCATGACTGAGCTCGCGTCCATCTGGCCGAATGGTTCAAATGAATCAAGAAGATATATTGTTAATGTCAATCAAAAATTTGTATTTGGTAAAACTATTGATTCAAAAATGGCATTACTTACATCTTTAAGATCATGTACAAGTTGAATGTCGTTGTAGTTCTCAATGCTCTTTAGAATCCAAAAACCATTCATGTCTTCAAGTCCTTTTGTACCTTCACATGTTTTGATCTAGATACAATATTTCCCCACTTTGGAAGCTTGTTCTTCGGGTAGAGTTCGTCAACGAACTTGTCAAATCTCAGTAGCTAAAAAACCAGTATGCAGAGCATAGTTAGTGACATAATTTTTTTCAAACTATGCAGATTGTATTTAGCTTTATTATAAAGTTATAAAAGTAAAAAACCACACCATTTTTTCCCCAATTTGATTGTGGTAAGTTGTTTTAGACATTCCTTTTCTCTGTGTTCTGTAATCCCGTGTGTCAATAACTTCAACGCGACCACCTTGGGGGTAGTTGTTTTGGATGTAAGTAGACATGTGATTGTCAAATGACACAGGCAGAAATATCTGTGATGGGCAAGGAAAATAGTCACATTGATTATATGTTATAAATGAAAATACTGAATATTTCTGTATGTTATTAATGAGTTATGTATTAAAAATGTACCATCTTAGCTTTGCTCAAATCTGCATTTCCAATTAGAAGTTTGAACTGTTCAATCTTGGAGACGGCTTCAAACTGATAAATTTCATCTTGTCCTCCAGAATTTGTGAAATTATCATTTTTCCCAATGTCACATAAACGAGCAACCCCTAGTGGTAGTACTATCCTTCGATTCCTGAACAGACATTTGTAGTCCGGGATACTGCGCCAGCTTGAAATTATGAAGTCAATCATGTCATCATCTAGCTTGCCTTTTCCATTGAAACATGTTGCAAGCCTTGCCGCAGTCCAATATTTTGGTATTTCCAGGCCTTGTTCCAGAGTTGACGAATATTTCACCATAACCAGCCTGAGAATTTCCATAGACAAACGAAAAAAGGATCAAATATAAAAACCGGGATCCATGATTGTGTGACAACATACACATATATTTTACTAAAGGAATCCACAAAGCATAGTTTGGTGCTTACTCTTCATTCTTCTCCAGAAAATCCTTGCTTAGTACCAATCTACGAGCAACTGTGGCGTCTCCCTTGTACTTAAATGTGGGTGGAACGTACACAGGCAACTTAAGTTTTAAGATGTTTTGTAGAGGTCTCTTGTAAGATTTGATATTATCTGGGGAATTATGACCAAGAGCCTTGCTCCTTGTAACAGGTGTTCTTAATCCTTGCTCTGGCAACGAAAATGTTTTAGTTGCATCTTCTCCGTGGCGTTTTGTTCCGATACACGAGGTGTCTGCATTGTCAATCTGGGTTCTAACATCAGCTGTGTCATGCGGATGTCCTTTCTGAATTGCTTTTTCAACAACAGCGACCTCATGGTTAGAGGAACCTTCTTTGGGAGTAATTTCTGGTAACAACATGGTCACACCTACATCAATATTTGTAAAAAACTGTGTTATTTCCTCTTACATGTTATTAATGTAAAAACATCATCTAATGTAAAAACCAAGCATCTTGACATAATGTGACAGTATCATTGTTGAACTGCGTGGTTAACCTGTCTTCCTCGGCTCCTACAACGTCTTAGTTGCATCCTTGTACTTGTTTAGACGAGTTTCCTCCTATATCATTATTACAAGTAGTTTTCCTGTCAAGCCCACTAGTATTTTTTTTCTATTAGCAGCATATCTACAGAATACAACAATACCATTGCTTAGCTGTGCCGTTAATGGCTGTTGGTCAGTTTCAAATTGCTTAGAATTGTCTTCTCCTTCTCCCGTAGTATGCGTTGTTACTGGTGTCGGTGTCGCCATGCACGCAGAACGACTCTCAATAACACATCAAATATATCAGTAAAAAATAAAAAAAATGGACAAGTTGTTACATTACGCTTCTATTTCATAGATTATTACTTGTATATGCTCGTGCGATGGAAGTAGCTAATACACGTCTAAGATATACGAACCTGTTCATCCAAGGCTCTTGCGGTTACAATGCTGTGCTCCTCTTCTGGTGCTGCTATATTTTTTATTATGTCCATGTACATGATTCCTCTATCGTCAAACTTCCAGGGCGTGTTGTTATCAGCTAAATCCATTTTATTCATTGTTACCGCTGCTGACTTGCCTGTAGTAGAGCACTCGTTCCCAACATTAAGGTCGTGAGTCGCTGCCTCGGCTGTTTGCTTTGATTGCTTGATTCGACTGGTGCCTGAAATGTTTGCAACGTTGGTCAGGTCATTCTCGCATCTATCAAAACATCTCAGCACGTCAGTTGCACACTAATGGGATGCTCGAAAGCAGTTAGCCTTTGCTTCCAGTTTACTTCTTTTTAGGTCCCTGTGCTTCATGGTAAGTTCTTATATCGTTGCACCATTTTGTATCATCACTTATGATTTCATCACCTGCTTCCTCCTCTAGCAGTATATCTATATACTTGTCCATGCATTGATCTAGCCTCTGGGACTTTGTTCCTGAACCCTCTAATTCTCTGCTAGAGGTTGAGGTTATCTTGTTACAAGTCATTTCTGCCATAGGTTGTTTCAACGAATAGCTTCTTTCATCACAGCTTTTCCACTGCAAACAGTAATCAAATATTATTTCCATGGATCATGAATAACTGTCAGAAGAGGTAATTTTAAAATAGTTCATTTCATAGAATGATTCTTTGTGTGAAACAAGATGAGGTCAAGTAGAATACTTACATTCAGTCGTCCCCACCTCTCTTTGTCAATGATATCCGCTTTCAATACAGCAAGCAGATCTGATTTGTCCAGATATTTGATCCTTGGTGTTTCTTTTGTCATAAGTGATTTTCTGCACTTGAGCGAATCCAGGTATATTATTAGAGGAAGGACTGCGCAAGCTTCGGCAACACTTTGATTCATATCATCAACATGAAACTTTATTGCTGCCCTCTTGATCTCATCAATTACAAGCTGGCAAAAGTCCATTTTTCCAGAATTCTCGATATCAAGGCTTTTCACTACCCCAACTTCCCGGCTGATGTGGTTGTTTAAACCTGGACATATAAGCTTTGTACGGATTACAAGTATTATGCATTTCATTGTAAACTTGTCCGTTGCACCCTTTTAGATATGACGGGTCAGGTGTTGCATCGTTGCAGTGTCCCTCTCTCCCAAACCCAATTTCTTCTTAAGCCACAGTAAAGCAAAGGTATCGCCAGCTTCTGAAGGCCGAGGCGCCTTTATAATGTTGTTGGGTAGACCAAGGGCAGAATGCACTGCATCTGCTATCAGAGCTGTAGTCCTACCACTAGCAAACTCCATTTTCAGAGTTTCTACATCAATCTTCTTGTATAGCTTAATAATCAGGGGCCTACTACTGTTTGAATCTAGCTTGTATTCCAGGATGAAACCCCAGCCAATCTTCACGAGCTCTACTATTTGGAGATCGTTCAGATCATGTTTAATCAATCTGTTGAGCTCTTTGAGAAAGCACCTTACTATGTAATTTGATCCAGTCCTACTACGGGGCTTCTTCTTGTCCCTTGTATATTTTTCAATTGACATCAGTTGAGTCTTGGACATATCCTGGTAGTTTACAGAAAAAAACGTATCGAAAATTCATAAACTTATTTCTAAATTTCTTAGTGCAGACTGTAGTCTCGATTAAGGAATATGACATGCATTAACATTAAGCTTACCATGAAAACATTATTCTAGTTGTTCGGACTGCCATGTTGTTCTCCACCAATCTTTCGTTTCTTCTTACGTACACCGCCTTTGATGTTTGAACCTATTTTGCGTTTCTTTTTCAGCTCTAGCTTTATTTTGTAATTCTAATCTTCCTGTTAAGTTCATTTTCTGATACATGAAACTCATCGTCAGTCTGTGCCATACCGTCGGAAGATTCTCCATCGCTAGCATTGCAAGAGCTCATTTTTCCCTGGTGGAAGAGACATACCAATCTTATTTCACGTTATAATTTTTGAACTGACCACCTAAATCACTTCAATTCGATGTGCTTAATTTAAACTTTAAATTATAACTACACCTAGTTGTACAGTGTAACATCAAGTTGCAGAATAGGACAGGTGCAGGTGCAGGTGCAGGTAGTTATAAAATTATGCATGCAATAAAAACTGAGAAAAAAATTATACTAACCAGAATGCATTACTAATCATTCATTGAATATCGGAATTGACTTGAAGTAACAGTAAAATATAATTTACTGAAGGTGATCCTACTTGTGAAAAATATTGTGTATGTTGTCCGAGTGCATAATAAATATATTTTTTACTTACTATACGATTTATGCAACAGGATTTCTCATAGAAAAAATATGATGTAGTAACGAAATACTCCCTCCGTTTCAAAATATAAGGTATTTTGGCTTTGTGACATGAGTGTATCTAGACCCCTTTTAGTATCCATGTTCACTCTACACCTTGATGAACCTACACACTAAAAGAAGTCTAGATACACATCATTCACAAAGCTAAAACATCTTATATTTTGAAACGGAGGAAGTATTAGATATAGAAAGCTAGGGTTTCGATATTTAAATTTTACTAACCTATTCCCTCCGTCCTATGAAGGATATCAAAAGTTTGTTTGAATTTGGATGTATCTATATACTCCCTCTGATCCAAATTAATTGACTTGGATTTATATAGATTCGGTTGTATCTAGTACTAAAACATGTCTAGGTTCATCTGAATCTAGACAAATCCAAGTCAATTAATTTGGGTCGGAGGCAGTACTAAATACTGTCTACAATCGTATTTCGCTGAAACAAACTTGTAAAACTAATTTAGACTATAATAGTCTTTCAGTTTATCGTGGACTTGATCTCAGTACCAAGGTTTCCATAGTATGCACGACGAATCAATGATTCTACAAGGAGATCTTTGCTATCAAGTAAGAGCGGTAAGTTCTTCGCAACTGAGTAGTAGCAGGGATGGTCTCGAATCCTTATCAATGGGGATGTTTTGTTAAGTTGCTATAGATAATCCTTACCTCGGAAAGAGGACAGCGCCGGCGGTTCCTTCTGCTGCAGATTTTCCGCAGTCTGCGGAAGAGTTGCTTCTCTTATGGGGGTAGGACCAAGTAAGAGCGGTAAGTTCTTCGCAATTGAGTAGTAGCAGGGATGATCTCGAATCCTTATCAATGGGGATGTTTTTTTAAGTTGCTATAGAGAATCCTTACCTCGGAATGAGGATGGCACTGGAGGTTCCTTCTGCTGCAGATTTTCCGCAATCTGCGGAATAGTTGTTTCTCTTCTGCGGATGGATAGTAGAGGAAGCAGATGAAGGCTAATTAGATACAATAACGGAGAACTGTTTCTCCCGTCGTCCATAATAACTGTTGTAATGCTCGATTTTATTAAGATTTGTCCAGGACAGTGCAATTTTTTTTAAAAGGGTAGTTCAATAGTAAACTAGTTGGCAGAACAATGATTCATGGGCAGTGCATCTTTGTGTGTATGGGATTATAATGTCAGTACCACGATACACCCAACGAGCAGTGCATGATTTATATTCGAGCTGTGCATCACAGTGTATATAGCAGGTGGTATTGAATTCCACGCCTAGTACACTGCCATTTCATATTATCTTTCACCAAGCAGTGCACGGTAGGTGAAAAACGAAAAGGTTGAACCAAGACCCAACATGTCAGAAGTATACATCGATACAAATAACGTTCAACAGTGCATACTACGTACACGGGAAGTGCACCTCGCTGCGCATAGCAGATGGGGTGCATTGCACGGTCATTGAACTGCAAATCGAATCTTGACTTGCACTGTGCGTACAACACTTTATGAAGCATTTAGAAGGCAGTTCATATATACTTCATTGGCAGTGCATACCTGTCTTTAACCGCATTGTATTAGTATTATCCTGAAGCGCTCCGAATTTGCTCGTTTTTTATGTGATTTCATATTGATTTTAATTGAAAATAACGAATTTCCATTAATGATTAACACTAGTCAAGAATTGTACTGAATACTAGTTGCTTATTCGTCTGAATGAAGTACTGTGCAGTATAGATGATAGTGCTATATTTGTAGTATAGATAGTGCATGCATTAGTATGTTTTTCCGCTAATAAACAACTATTTATTTCTCACAAACTGTGCACTGCTCGGTGCAAGATAATATGAAAGGGAATTCCCACTTGCTATCTACACGGAGATGCACTACCCGAATACAAATCATGCACTACTCGTTGAGTACTTTGTGATGCTGTCATTATAATGCCATGCACATGCGATGCACTGCCCCAAAGCTGTAGATGAACTGCCGTAAAAATGCTTTGTAAACTGCTATCAAAATAAATTTATAAATTTAATGATCCGAAAGTGGTCTAAAATTTTAAATGTTACTAATCCCTATTACAATTAATTCGGACTATTTTTTGGAGTGCCAACAATTCCATCGATAAATTTCTAGTCATGTAGGAAACGCAAGTCAGGAATTTGTTGCTGAATGAAGCAGCATTATTCGTCATATTCATCACTCCTACGAATCAAACAAAAAACAAATAAAACTTCACTGAATGATGACATACACTGAATAAATAGTTATTATTTTGGTACAACTATAGAAGTACATACGTTTGTATTGATTGACAAGTTCCTTAATCTTTCTTGTGTACTTCTCATTGAACTTTGACAAAACCATGTCAAACGTCAGCTGTTCCCACAAGGCTTTAGTATCAGTCTATACAAATAAAAGTTCATATCAAATAAATTTTAATTTAGTGTTGTTTTATACTAGTGCAAGTACGCAATTAAGTCTACCTCAAAATTATACTTACAGACTTGAACCAATGGTCAACAACACCATCATAAGATTTGAGCAACCTCAGCAAACCTACTCCGTTGTCTTTCATGCTCATTTCATAGATAGACCCATATTTCAGTTGCTTGTTTGATATATAAATTTTAATAGGGCAAGAATCAGGCAGTATTAACGATACTTAACTGGTTTTCATTGTTAGATATCCACTAAACAGGTGTGGTTCTCGTATTTCGAAATTCAACCCTGTACGAAAAACTGTATGCTTCTTCAAACGCAAATTTGAAGTTGTTTATCACAATGGCTGCTTCCTCTTCAACAGTCTCGTTCATGACGTTCGAACAAACAATATCATATTTCCGACCTTGACGGTCAGCAATCACGGCATACCACACATCATTTGGTCGTAGAGGTATGATGATCTAAACAAACAAAGATACGAATCAATTGGCTTGTAGATCTAAAAACAATGTCACTAGAAAATAACGTAGACACTAAAATTTAAAAATTACCATTGATATATTCGCCAGGTTCCATCCAGTGTGATTCTCTGATAAGTATCGTTTGAATGATCTTGGATTAAATTCTGGCCTTGTGAGCAAAAGCTAGTAACATAATTTTTTAGAAAAAACAAACCAGTTAGTAGATATCATAATTTCTGTGTTCATGGATCGATGTATGCATGTTCAGTCGCACGTGAAAACATGTATAGATAGAACGGGTGTTACTAAAAAAACTTTCTAACTATGCTTACCGCATGTTCGTGCAACGTGATGTACCTGGCTGGGAACAATTCATGATTGTGTTGATTATTATCTAGGTTCTGTTTCTGTTCTGTCATGACCATCATTGCCATATAGTTCATTACGTGTGAATTCACACTTCCATAAACCTGCATTGATAAACCAAACACTCTCTGGCAAGCCCATTTCTTCCTGCATAGAACCACCTTGTCGCTGGTAGAATACAGAAAAAATAGAATCGAAATACTCCATTATTACAATGCGATGAAAACAATTAAATATATTTTCATAATAAAGTATGCGAGACAAAACGTTACCTTCTCGCCTTTTGATTCGGAGTGGTCTCTACTATGAATGCAAATAAAGCTACTTCAACATCTTTTGATTGTTTCACAGCAGGATATGGAACTCGGCGGCGATTAATGCATGTTCTTGTTTGAGCATTGTCAACAATGTTTGTTTGCATACCTGATCCAATGCTTGATATAGATGCTGATGCAAAAGAGACATGCCTTCTGCAAGCTTCCTGCTCAAATGATGGTCCAACGGTGTGGAATGATACATTATTATGCTACAGTCTAGGGTCTCGAGAGTTTTCTCGTTCAGGACAGCTTCTTGTGTAGCTAGGTTGTTGGTTTCCTGTATTTCTCAAAATTGACCTAGGCATACTCGAGGATATTGTATTTTCGTAGTACATTTGACTGCTGGCAATGTTACGCCGGGGACTGTAAGCTTGGTGCATTAGTCTTACAGAGTAACTACTTCCTGGTAGTTGGCTCGGAGATACTGCCATCCTAGTAGTAGCATGTGTTGCCTCGTACTGCTGTTGCATTTGTATGCGCGAACACGAATTTGAATACTGACTAGATGTATGAAAATCTCTGTGATTTGTATGTCCTAGATTTTCAGAGTCATGGTCTTGCAATGTTGTTCTTGAGTTTGTTCCGCTTCCTCCGTCCTACTCTATGAAGCCATGTCCATCCATTGATTTTTCCTGTTCTGTAGTCTTATCCGATCTTGCTGTCTCTGTAGACCTTCTGTTGTTCAACATGTTAGGCCCTTGTGTGGATGCTTGCTGCACAACGTGCTGCGATTGCACATATTTCTGTCCTGATCCAGCATTCCAATAGAAAGTTGGATGGCAGGCTGTGCTACTGTTTGACTTGTTAATAGTATCGACCAAACATTGCGCGTGCTTAGCAGAGATGATTTCGTGGCAGAAGCTCCACTAATTGGTGTATAACTTTTGGCAGACTGCTGAAGCTGCACCGAATGGGAGAATGTTCTCGCATCGCCATTGTCATTTCCTAGGTTTATATTTTTCAGTGTCATAGACATGTCTGTCACTGACGTGCTACCACTTATGGATATAGAACCATACGAATCATAATTATTAGATACTTGTCCATCGTGCTGAATACCAGATGAATGCACATTTGCAGATGCTGGTCCGTACGTTTCAATTGGCAGACAGTTAAGTTGTGTTGGATTAGCTTCTATTTCAGGCTGGGCTGCTGAAGTGATAATAGGTTTTTCTTTCGCTCTCTCCGTAAGGTCAGCCATATCTGAAACTTCTGTCCAAAATTCATCATTTCCTTCCCAGAAAGAAAACAAATTATCACTGTTATCTTCTGTATTCTGTTTCTTTGAAATGCGATCATCAGAAACAAGATCAAACTCAAATTGCAGTGATCTCGCGACCACCCGTTTTTACCGAGACAGTTGGAGTTCTGTAAGAGCTGAAATGTATCTGTAACATTTGCAGCAGGCTGCCTCTCTTCTTCTTGATCACTTGCATGATGACTTGGTCCTGCTTCCGCACTTGGGATGCAAAGACTTGCATTCAAGCGGTTGAAAACATCCGGACCAGGCACAGGGACATGTTGTGGTTTGGAAATTTGTAGTTGTCTTTCGTAATTTCCAATATCTAGTTTTGGCATGGGAACCGTAACTGGATTAGTAATGTCAGACGATACAGCATGCACCGAACCAGCAGCTTCGGCACCGACCTGTACCTTAAGGTGGTTCAAGCCCATCTTTTGAGCATCACGAAATGTATGTTTAGAACCAGGCAGTCTCTCATCAAAATTATCTTGTGCGCAATGAGTTGCTGACTCAAAATGTAAAAAATGGCTATGATCGAAACTACGTGTTTGCACCTGAATTTTTGATCTGTCTTCATTGTCAAATGTATTTGACACGCCATTGGAAACAGCCAACACGGCAATCTGTGAATTAGTTATGTTCCATTGAGATGTTGCTTCTGACAGATGAACTGTATCTGCAGTGTCCACCTTGTTCCTTGCATGCTCTGTACACCTTGTTCCTGACGAAAGCTCTGCCCGAGATTCATTATCAGTACATGTAATGGAAGTCGTTGTACATACTGTATTAGTGTTACCCTGAACAATAACTGTATGAACTTGCTGATTTTCGACTGAAGTTGCACTTGTTGCTACACAATTTGTAGCTGTGGAAGGCTTAGCGATCATCCCGTTACCAGAACCGTGACCTGCATATTCTATGACAGATTGCATGGATTGCGTTGAATTTGCGACATGAATTATCACTTCATCTGATCGCAGGACGTCATCAGTAGCACTACAATCTTTTGGTTCAGAGTTCATCTTTGTTAATTGTTCAATTCTGGAAAAATTATCACGTGTCGGTAACATATGTACCAGGGCCTTGCAACAAGATTCCAACTCTTGTATATATTTCATATTTTCAGGGGATCCATAACTTTGGTCCGCAAAAGTTAACTTGACAAGCAGCTCACAGTCTTCTGCTAGCCTTCTACATACAGATGTTAGCCCATATGTTGATTTATCCAGCACACTGCCTTTGTCTTCAACATCGCGCTCATTATCTTCTCTTGCGGATAGGGACCCTTGAGGTGTAGAGTACATACCCATGTTCTCATGATTGAGCATAGATATTCTATAAATCTTTCTAATATTGCTCTTCATATTGAGATTCATCGCAGACAACATGTCAGCATACATGCCCGTCACTATGGCCTGTATTTCTCTGGCAGCCTGGAAGTTTTCACATTATAAGCATTATCGCTATCACCTATTTTTAATATCATAAATATAACAGTGCACTGCTCAGATAACTGAATAGGTAACACTATGATCAAACACTAGTAGTACGGTTACCTAATTAAACCTAGTAGAACATGCAGCTGTAGAAAGAATGTTCATCCTGGTAGGAAGTAGCTAAAGCAGGCAGAAAAATCGTACAATGAAACGATGAGAGAATTTAATACTCTACTACAACAAGGTCGAGAAATAAAAAACATGAATGCTTAAGGTCAAGTAGGCAATGTATATGTAGAACACAAACACAAGAAGATTCGTCATGATCACGAATGAAAGAATTGGGAAGATTATAAAAATTCTTACCTCCGCAAGCATAAGTGGGTCTGTTACAAACTTTTCAATGAAAGTTGTAACATTTTAAACTATCTCTTCGTTCAGCTCAGCATTAGAAAACACAGTTTCATTTATATCCTTCAACTGCATATTCAACATGGACAAAACAGAAAATACAATACAATAATATGAGTAAGAAGCAACAAGACCATAGTAATAATTGCACATAATATGAATAACTATGGGAGTCTTGCCTTGTGAAGACCATAAATGTTTTGTTGATGAGGCATCTGGTCAAGACTCTCATATAACGCCATATTTTCAGTTGACCAGAAAGATATTCTAGGCAGTGCATGGCCTAGAAGCAGAGCATTTGTGTCCAATAGTTCAAAGTACATTACCTGCATTAAAATTGTTACAACCATATTAAAACAACAAATCCACAGAAACTACTGACAAATAATATTATAGAAAATAATTATCACGGTGGGTAACTAACCGGGATAATTGGAAGGAAACCACCAAGTGCACCTTTCAAACCATTTTTCTGGAAAGTGTCAATACATCCAATAAGCTTGTTGAATGTAGGAAGACACCAGTCATAGGAGTCAATCTCATCAGACACTCCAATTGCAGAGTAGTAGTCCGGGCTGGCTCCATCATATGTGCTCGGACACAGCATAATAGTGTTTGCAAATAGAACAAAACATGTTTTGAACTGAGATCCTACCAGGTTAGGAGTAATCATATTTTCGAGCTCACTGATAGTTGGTGTTGTCCCTGCATAATGAGTTAATTCTCTGACCATATCCTGTATACATTGCGGACACGCCTTCTTTATGGTTTTACCCCCAAGGGGGATGCCAAGTATCTTGTTGAAGTGAAAGGGCTTCAGTTCAAAGCCGCATCCATTGGGAAAATCAAAACTTCTTGTAGTAACGTTAAAGTGAGCAACAAGCAACAAAACTAGTGACCTTGGCAACTCTTCACAACACATACCAAGCATACCATCAAATTGTATGCTCCTTAGCAAAACCTTCTGGTCATTACTCAACCTTTTCACCAGTTTTATAAACTTTGGAAGAGATAACTATGTGGTGAAAACACGATCAGCCATTTCTGTATGAGATTTTTTTTCTGTCGACAGGGTAAAAAAAAGTTATCAGTTAACGAGGTATAGATTTTTTTAGTAAGTCATATATGTCAGATTTCAAAGTTATACATTTGACACAGCACACAGGATAGAACCAGTACAAAAATAATAATTGGAAATTAAAAAAAACACCTCGCAAACAGTATACAATGATCATAAAATGAAATAATAAACATAAATTGAAGTGTGCTTAACCAACAGTCGTCCTATATCGTTCTTAATTATGGATGCGCAAGTAATATATCGCTAGCAACAAACACTTTTGTTGTGAGCGCGGAAAGATTTATATGAAGTAGCTAAACATATGCATAATACAGAGATCTACAAGTGAGCTAGACAGAAAATCAACCTTCTGGGATACGACGAATGACATAGACATGGAGGGATGCAAGATGAATAGATGAACTTCGCCAGTAAAAGTAGATTTGAAAATGTGGAAGAACAACCTTGAAAGAAGAACGAGGAGAGAGCAGCATTCGTTAAACGCTATATCCGCCTGCCGCAACCATTCATTCTTGAGAAACAAGAAGGTCCTTATTAATGAACCAAGACCGCACATGTCAGAGCTCTACTTTGTTTACCAGCATTATATTAGTATCCTGAAGCACTCCGTAGGCCGTGCATTTTCTTTTTACAAGCAGTACACTACTATTTCATATTATCTTTCACTGAGCAGTGCACAGTAGGAGAACAACGAAAAGGTCCTCGTTATTGAAACAATACCCCACACGTCAAAAGTCTACGTCGATACAGATAACGTTACACAGTGCATACTAGGTACACCGGCAGTGCACATCGCTGTGCATAGCAGGTGGGGTGCATCGCACGGTCATTGAACTGCCATAGAAACTTGTCTTGCACCGTGCGTACAACACTCTACGAAGCATTTGGAAGGCAGTTCATACGTATTCCAATGGCAGTGCATACCTGTTTTTAACTGCATTATTGTAGTAGTATCCTGAAGCGCTCCATGGGCAGTGCATGCTTTGTTTACCTGAAGTGCATATGAGTGTGCGTAGCATGCGGGGTGCATTGCACGGTAAGTGCACTGTCCTCGCATGTTATCTTAGGCCTTTGCGAACAGCAGTTTACAAAGCATTTCTAAGGCAGATCATACAGAGCTTCAACGCAGTGCATATCGTGTGCATGGCATTATAATGACAGTATGAAGATGCAATCAACGAGTAGTGCATCTTAGTGTATATAGCAGGTGGGATTGAATTGCACGGCTAGTGCACTGCAATTTCATATTATCTTTCACCGAGCAGTTCACAGTAGGAGAAAAACGAAAAGGTCCTCGTTATTGAAACAATACCCCATGCGTCAAAACTCTACGTCGATACAGATAACATTACGCAATGCATACTACGTACACCGGTAGTGCACATCGATGTGCATAGCAGGTGGAGTGCATTGGACGGTCATTGAACTGCCATAGAAACTTGTCTTGCACCGTGCATACAGCACTTTACAAAGCATTTAGAAGGCAGTTCATACATATTCCAATAGCAGTGCATACCTGTTTTTAACCGCATTATTGTAGTAGTATCATGAAGCGCTCCGTGGGCAGTGCATGCTTTGTTTACCTGCAGTGCATATGAGTGTGCGTAGCATGTGGGGTGCATTGCACGGTAAGTGCACTGCCCTCGCATGTTATCTTGCACCTTTGTGCACAACAGTTTACAAAGCATTTCTAAGACAGTTCATCTACATCTTTAGGACAGTGCATCTCGTGTGTATGACATTGTAATGACAGCATCACGAAGTACTCAACGAGCAGTGCATGATTTGTATTCGAGCAGTGCATCTGCATATAAAAGCAGTATCACAAAGCTAAGATGGTCCGTATTTTCATTTATAACATATAATAAATGCTACTTTGAACTCCTTTAAAAGGAGTTTGACAAAACGGGTGGGGTGTATTGCAAGGTGAGTGCACTGCCAAAGATTGTTATCTTGCACCATGCGTATAGCACATAGGCAGCTCATTTTTTATTTGATGATCAGTGCATTATGAAGCACTTGTAAGGGACTTCATATTTAGTTCACGGGCACTGCATCTCGTTGTCGATGGCATTATAAAAGTAGTATCACAAAGCACTCACGGTCAATGCATCCGTTGTATACGAGCTGTGCATCTCGGTGCACATTGCTGGTTGTATATAAGCAGTGCAAAACGGTTAAACAGAGCCACTAAACCCAGCACAAATGTACTGCCTCTCCCCTGACGAAGGACTGGTTAGACAGTAGACCCCGCATATATGTCGCTATCAATACTGAAGTGTTCTTCTTGGAAAAGGGGTAATGCATTTTCGTACTAAATTATGACCCACCTATCAGACAACTTGTTTTCGGGAGATAAAACCTTCCCACCCGTTGTTGGTGTTTAAAGAAGGAAGGGGAGGTAGGAAAACGTAATTTCTTCAAACTATTAAAACCAGCTAATGCTGGAACAACCCATAACTTTCTTAGCCGCCGCCCGCATGTCGATCTAAGGAAATTTTCAACCACGCTTCAAAACAAGCAGTAAGATATTTCCATCTCACCAAGGCAAGGCAATGGAGAGAGACGTCGTCATCACTGGCGCCACAAATCAGGTAACCAGATATCGAACCTGCTCAAACGATTGAAGTTCTAGGGATATATGTGATGAGGCGATTCAGCTTGTACTTCGTCTCTACATGGTAGACATGGCTGGCAGCTACATTGTAGCGATAATGCAACAATTTTTTGAATTTTTTTTTGCCAACAACGTAGCTGTTTTTTAACTTGGGATTCAACGGAGATATAACTTCCTAGTTTTAAATCATGGAGCATAGTTTCTACAGTGATGGGAACAATTTAATAACCACCATAGTGTAGTACAATTGATATAGCGGAAATAGTTCTATACGAAACTACATGACCATTTGCTACGCATGTCGTTTGAGCAGCAGATAGCAATATGTGTAATCACAAAAACTTTTTCACAGTGGATCACTTAAATTGTAGGCTACACCAATTCGTTCATTTTCTATCAAAGTAATGTATTACTCTGTTTACTTAATAGAAAGAGATTATACAATACATTGAGAAGTTCAGTCGATGTACAATAAAACTATGCTCTAAATATAATTCAGCTATTCCTGACAAATACTATTTATTATTATGTATATAATTACAAGGTTGTTGGTGGTTGTTGCAAAAAAGTTAAAAGGAGGAAATAATACCACAGTAAATTTCAAAATATTTCGGCATACATATTTCAACTGATTGTTTTTCATCGAAGCCTACTTATATAAGTTATATAGCAGATAGATTATTATTGTTGATGTTACATATACGCAAGCAGAGTGTTGCTTTTTTATCTATGAGTTATTTTTTTCACTAAATCTAGAGAATGCGATATATGCTGCATTACACCAAATTGCAAAATTCAGCAGGGACCCAGGTTATCTCATTTGAATGATCGTACATTGGGTGAAATAGAGATGATGAAAGGTGCGAAATTCCAAGCTCTAGGCGTAACAGAACGTGTCGCACGTCAATTCAGGATGGTATATATACTTTTAAGAATAATATATGAATTTTATTTATTTTTATTTAAATGCTTTAAAAATCAAAAGATTGACCGTGAATAATTATGGTGCTACTATATTAATTATATCATGGTAGAGACGTCTTAGAGAACTACATGATAAGTGCTATAAAGAGCGTGAGCAGAAACTGATAGCTCTCGCGGCGTCAACAGAAATTATACGAAGGTGTAACACAGCACGCGCAAACTTGAAGACAAAGCTGGAAAAAATTAACATCACGATGTCTGCTTCACAAGTAATTTCCAAAGACCCTAGTGGTATAACAAAGCTACGATGCTAAGATCAATTAATCAGGTGTTTCAGTGAAAGGCAACAACGCAGTCAAGACTAGTTGTAAATTGAAAGATGCAAAGTGTAATGAGAATAGTTTGGTGAGTTTGCTCTTGCAATCAGTAAAAAATTTAAAAATGAAAATAATTTTGCATGAGTACTGCTAATAATTATTTTATTCTGTTTTTTTTTTGTCAGGTGCAAGTTGATGTGATGGTCTCCATGCAACAAGATAGTGGTACTACTGCAGCATCTTCTGCACAGACAAGGACATCAAAGGACTAAGATGAAGTAACCAACATTCAGTTCAGGTAGAGCGAGAAAAAATCAGATATAGTGCAAGCAGCTCATACAAGACAGAGAATCCTCACGAATACTTCAACACAGAATGGTCAGACGCACGCAAACATCGACCTAATAGCTGTCGGAATGGCAATGAGTGGCCCAGAAGGAGAAGCTTTAGTAAGGGATGCTGGTAGCTCTGCAGAAGACAAAACAAAAGCAATCATCGCAACGAACATACTCAAAACAAGCATGATTGTTCAAAATTGCCATGATAGGAGAGTGCTGAGCAACGATGTGAAAAAAATCGAAAGCAAGACAGTATATCCTGGATACGAGAGTAGCATAACAAATTTAGAAGAGAATATCACACATGAACAGATTACACATGAGTAGAGTGTTGCAAGTGAACCAGTCAGCAAAATTTTTTTTCTAGTGCAACCAGCAACCATCGCTACAAGTACAATAGAGTCACAAGCTAGAAGCATTGATAGACCTAATTGTTCTGATGCAGGCAAGAGAGATTCAACCGGCACGCTGAACACACAAAGAGAAGAGAATACAAGTCATCAGAATGTCAATTGTCCAGAGGAACCTGCAGAAACTATATGCACTAACACCAACTCGGAAGCAATGCGCAATGACAGTCTGTGCCCCAATGCGATGACACTATTCCTAAAAAAGAGATTAATCCAGGAGAACCTACGGAAGAACAGTTAGAGATGGACAGAATGTTTAAGAATGAGTACCCAGCTGTGGATGAAATTGGTGATGCCACGACAACGGAAGAATTAATGGAATTTCAGTCAAGGGAAAATGCTTTCCAATTCTTTGCACTGTATGCAAGGAAAACCGGTTTTTCTATAAGAAATCACACCAGCCTTAACTCCAAGAAAACAAGCGAAATGATTAAACAGACATTTGTTTGCACAAAACAAGGTCAGACTCAAATAAGTGAGAAAGTTGTAAAAGAAAGGAAAACAAGTTCTACTATCAGGTGCTCTTGCCCTGTATCCATTTTGGTAAAGAAACCAGAAAAAGGATGGATGTACAAAATAGTAAAACTAGACCAAAATCACCTTTTGCACCCAACAGATTAGCTCATCAGGTTTTCAAAATGCCACAAGTCAATGACACAGCAAGGTAAGGAATTTATACATATACTACACCTTGGAAACATTCCACCGAGGAGAGTGATGCAAATATACAGTGGAATGAAACTTCTAACCAGAGGAGTTGGTTTCGACGGCAAAGACGTGTCAAACCTTAAGTATGCTGACAAGAAAGACAGCAGAAATAAAGATATAGAGGAATGCTTGAAGAGGTTTACCCGTCTTCAATCAAAGGTTCCTGGGTTCTCATATAAATTCGACACTGACCACACAAACGCCATTCGTAGCATCTTCTGGACAGACGCAATGTGCAGGATGAACTACGAACTGTACGGTGAATACGTGTCATTTGACACAACGTTCCAAACGAACGTATAGAACATGCCTTTTGCACCACTCATTGGGGTGAACAACCATGGAAACACGGTTTTGTTTGGAATCGGTCTCCTGCAAGACGAGTCAGCTGAAACGTTCAAGTGGCTGTTCAAAACTTTTGTCTTGGAAATGGGTGGTAAAGCACCAAAGTACATGATCACTGACCAGTGAAGAGCAATGAACAAAGCAATTGATGAACCAAAGTACACAATCCACGGGTTCTGCCTGTGGCACATCATCAAAAAGATGCTAGAAAAGCTTGCTAGCATTTTGGTAAGAAATGAAGGCCTGACGAAAGAACTAAGACATGTGATAAAGAACTCATTGACTATAGAAGAGTTTGAAAAATGCTGGAGGCAAGTATTGGAAAAATACGGAATTGCAAACAACAAGCATCTGCTAGACCAGGATGAGCAAAGCAACACAGAGGGCATGGCAGATGGCATTGATAACTTACATGAAACAATTCGTACTGCGTTGAGAGATCCCCCGATCATAAAAACAGAGGGTAGGAAAAAAGGACACAGACTAAAACCAGGGTCAGAGAAGACGAAAAGAAAATGTGGTACCTGCGGAAAGAGAGGACACACAAAACCTATATGTGAATTCTGGCTTAAGGAGAGAGAGGTATATATATATACACATGAATATTTTTTCTTATATTTTATAAAGTATCGTACCTAGAGACAAAGTATATCTATGTAGTTTTTATTATTGCAGATTGAGGTTATTGAACTATATATTAACTTTTGTTTGCAGGCCAGAATGATCTAGAAGAAGCGCAAGATAAGATAAAAAACTACAACAGAGAAACATCCGACTTCAAGCAGTGATTACGAGATGACTAATTCTACTAGTGTAAGTTTTCTTGTAAAAAAATAATAATATTCGATAGATTAAGTCGAACTAGATTAAGACGACCTGACACGACCCAAGAGAAGATTTTTTCAGAAAAATGCAAGCCAGAAAAGTAAATCAAAACGTAAACGCAGTTATGTTGACAACACTAGTACATATGAAGTAAGCTAATTTTACACAATGATACCTATTACAGCATATCTAGAACCTGATTGTAACCACGCAAGACTAACATTTTGTCTGCTTTTTCTAAAGAAAAATTTGACACCACGGAAAAGAAGAAGAGTATGGAAAGAGAAGGATCAACAAAGTCCATCAACAACATCAAGTGATAGCAACTCAATTGATTCAGATAGAGTAAGTATTATATGAAATTTATAGCTGTTGACTTTGAAAATAGGAAATTATTGGACATGATATTTGTTAAGTCGTGAAAATAAAACGCTTGATACATGTGATGCAGATGATATCAAAACCACAGAAGCAGAGGAGAAGTTCATTAGGAACACCACGAAAATGAAGAGAAGAAAGCAATTGTACACGAGGGATTGATGGACAAAAGTCTGACATCTGAAAAGAAAGATATCATCCATATGCCACACGGAATGTTGTGAATATGTATGAAATCCCTCAGAGAGATGCTAACCTCAATGGAAATGATGGAAATGTTTCTCCAAGTTATGGTCATACAGAACGAAGCTGCAGAACGGCAGAAGCAATGAACAATCCAAAGAGGAAGTGCAGTACAAAAATACAATTAAAAAGAACAGTGATTACAAGGAGCAGTCTAGTGCAGACATTCGTGTCAAGCCACAAAAGACCTCAAGCATCAGTTGAGAGGAATGTACATACAAGAAGCAGTCATGTGAATTCAGTATAGTTCAATATACATAAAAGGAATAGTATGAAAAGTCCGATGATTAGAACCGTCAGAACAAGACAAAGCACTGTTCAAGATGAAGATCTCGACAGTGATCGGTCCAGAAGCAATAATAAAAAGGAAGGCACAAGCAGTTTAAAAATCCCCAGAAAAGGACATGGCCGTCTACAATGGTATTTGACTGGACAAGTTCAAGAGCCAAGGCAAGTTTTAAATTTCATAGTATTTAAAACATTACAATTAGGATTGCCCAAATAGTTTGCTCTACATACATGTTATAAAAATGACTGCTAACAATGTTTCTTTATTTTATGCAGGAGAAGCAGTAGGATCTGGTCATTATACAAATATTGTTTTGTAGCAGACAGACTCAGAATTAAAAATTCACTCATAATAAATGTAAGAAATTATAGAGCAGATTTTGTATTCTTATCAACTTATCATAAAGTTATAGAGGAAAGTTTTTTGTATCATGGCATCACTCGTTATTTACTGGTATAAAAAGGATAAATTGACTAAAACCATACATACCATTACACCGGTTTTGCAAATAAGATAAAAACATTAGACACAATAGCTATGAAACTCTAGAACAATCTACTATAGTTTGAAAGAATACTTTTGTACCGGATATTCAATGGAACAATGCTTTAAAAAAAGAATTGCACTATATATATATCATACAAACTTAACAACTAGCAATGTTTTATTTAACAAAAAAAGTAGAACATTTACATATTATTTTTATTGAAATAATCTACATATTATTCTTACAGACTATAAGATAGACCAATCGTACATCTATGAAATCACAATATAACAGATGAATTAGGGAATTAAAAAATAAACAAGGAACCAGGGCTGTACATAACTAACATCGCTGGCAGTACATGAACTGCATTAAAATACATCAGGATAAAACAAAATAAAGCAGTGCATAATCCTTTAGAGAAGCAGTGCTATGCTTCAAACAACAATGGGCCTATGAATTATATTAGTGGGCCTTTCTTGTATGGAAGCAGCAGTCTTATGGTTGCTAACTCTTGAGGTATCGTATGGACAATTTCGTAGTGGGCCTTAATTTTTATAACTACTAGCACGATTTGCACGATCTGTTGGTTATAAGGATACGAGGAGTCGTGGAAGCGGAGGGGGCAAGTTAAAACAAGATCGCAGCAGTTCATCATTAACACCGACGAAACTCAAAAAACCAAGGTGCCTCTCGAGCGTTGAATTATTTATTCCTTTTCTATTCCATCACATACTTGTTCTTAATAGATTCATCATTGTTCCCTACAGCGAGGAATCACAGATTCAAGGCGTGGTACCAGACATCTTCGTCCCAAACATGATGGACGACGGGCTTCAGACCATAGAGACTCACAACCTTACTGTTCACGGAATGACGGTTCTTACTGTGGAGTACACCAACGAGGAATCAACGCTGAATAGAATCCACTCCATGTACGAGGCTTGGCTTGAAGAGGTTTGTACCCATCCAACTTACCCTCTGATTCTATTAAAACGATTGTCATATGAATTATGCATGACTACAACACAAATGAAATCAAGGTAGTTTGATTCGTATAAAATAGTTTACCATATTAATTTGAACTAGTTTTTCCTAACAAGTCCTTCTCACTAGTTTAGATACGAATCAAACATAAACCCATACATATTTTATCAGAATCCCTTGATTTTCCAACGGTAGAAACAAATATACTGTGTATCATATGAATCTCTACAGGATTAGAGTGGATATAGGAAATGCATTCCTACATTATCAATACTCCTACGTCTTTCATGTCATAAGAATCAATAATACAAGTTCTAAATTGTATCCCTCTAGTGTTCATTTTACCAGACTCTTGTACTAATAATCACATTTCATTTGACACCAGGATAAGAGCAGGTACATTGGACTAGACATTGAATATACTGCTCAAGGAAGTAAAAAAACCATCGCCGTCATACAACTCACCGTGAGAGAGCACATCCTAGTTTATCATTACGCTAGGGCCACAAAAAAATGCCAGGGAATCCGTGATTTTTTCAAGGAAAAACAGATCACCTTCATTAGCGTCGACAAGAGGACTGATTCAAAGATGTAGATGAAAGAAAAGTTTTTCATCCATGAAGAGTACCATGTAGACATACAAGGAATATTCAATACATTCCAAGGTGACGATTACAGGTATCGCATGGCTATTATTGCAGCAGTACTCATTGATTCATCATACAGTGAGATGAAGATAGCAGCAAGACTCAGAAATGCATAACAATTGGGAGTGGAAGCCAATGCCAATGGAGAATCTGCATTACTCAGCAAAAGATGGGTACGTAAAATATGAGTTGTACAAGAAAATAACATTCAGCAGCTACTGCCTCAGTTTAGGAAGACAAATTCTCAATGATAGGTTGTGCACCTGGTGTAAAGGAGGTAAAGGATATAAATCATATAAAATTTTTTGGAGGCAGGTCCATCAGCTGATAACAATAATAAGTGGGACGACGAATACACGATGTGTCTAGCAACAGATATCGACAGGTGGATGAAGAATGATGAATGGTGGACTAAGATTATGTGAGTACGGTCTGCTAGCAATGTTTTAATTCAGTTCGTTAATTCAGTTACACAAAAGTGGTTATGATATAGTATATTATATTAGGAGTACAATGTAATTAATGTGTGTGTGTATAAACTAAACTAGTTTTTATCATTATTCTGTAATGTTTGTAATTATAGCATATGAATGTATACTTGTATTTCATACGTAGATTCCTAATTTAGTCTCGAAGGCAGGCGAGTTAATTGCAAATGAATAAGCAAAATCCCATTAACAAGTTAAAATTTCCTTAAAAATTAATTGAACATTTGACAATTGAAACGAATTCTGATGCATCCAGTGTAATATTCACAGCACATCAAACAAAATCAATAGAATTAATGAAATGCATTACCACATAACAATAAGTTCAAAACATACATCAAGCGGTTCATAACAACAAGCAGTTCAACACAACTTACATCTGCACTAATAAACAATCGGAAGGAACTGCATTCATCATATAAGATGATGTCAATGGCAAACATTATCTCAATGTTTCGGTTTGAAGTGGTCCTTCCAGTGACGAGAATTGCTTGCCCAACTTCAAGACATTCATGATGACATTCAACAAAGGTCTTCCACTCAGGGGTGCTGAAGATAATTCGACCATCACTCCCTGTCTTGTATGAAATGAAGCTCACGGCACCATTTGCACCAAGCTGTACTCCAGCCACTCCTTCTTCGGCAATTTCAAGAGAAAAAACCATTCTCGAAGGTAGTTTCTAATTAAGTTGAAGAATCTAGAAATCTAATAACTAACAAGCAACAAAAAATAAGCAAGTAGAAAAATAATGATAACTAATAATATACCATATCATGATGACGAACATGCATCCTGGTCAAGCGAGTAACAAGTACTAGGCCAACGTACAATTCTTTTGAAGGAATGATGTGGAGAAGATAACACTTTTCACTCCTGGTAAGCTTGCATCTCTAGGCAACAATTGTATTATCCAATGGTCCTTCTTGCTCCTCATCATCCCGATCCTCCTCATCAGACTCACCCTCTTCGCCCTCATCCTCGTCATCACACTCGTCATCCTCGGTCTCATCATCCTCATCCTCATCCCCCTCATCGTTCATATGCATAACAGTGATACTTGGACAAGGAGCTCCCATTGAAAATACCAGATACACACCATAGTCGGTTTGGTTTTCAGCAATAAAGCTTCTCCATGAAGAACCTGCAAGGCGAGTCATTGCTTGCTCTTTGCGCATGTCCACAACATAAATTCGCCCAAGAGCTTGAAACTCAATGCTTTGTCATGTTATTCTATTGAATTCTCTCCTTATATTGCATGGGATAGTCTAAATTGAAAAAGTAATTAAATAAATGACAATTGTATGGAAAGAAGATTCAATAAATGTAAAAAGCAAGAATTATATGCATACCAATGAACGCTCAAATAGACCATGTACAAGTCTGACAAGGAATAGCGAGGCTGATTTTGTTTCATCACTACAGTCTGTGAAACAAACCTGACACAGTGACATGTCCTAAAAAAATGAAAAGCACTCGTTAATTTATGATAAAGCTAGCTAAGATAAAAAAGGGCATCATATTTGGAATGAACATAAAGTAATTTTAGGGACGGAGTAAGTGAGCCAAGTTGGAAGCACAAATAAATAATTTTTTTTATATACCAGAAGGCTAAATCACACCACCCCAATCCTTCATTTCATAATCATATTGTAACTAATCAATAGGAAAATGAAAGTACAAAAGCATAATCAACCTAAAAGTGTATCCTCATTGCATCATCACATTGAATGCTAACTAAAAAACTTAATATCTCTATATATATACAAATTGAACAAAAAACTTAATATCTAAAACGCTGTCGAAATTTTTTTATCTATACAATTTATAATATGAATCGCCCAAAAATATGAATACATCTTATCTAGAACTATGATTCAAAACAAAGAAGACTAAAATGTGCAAGATTTATAGGATAAAAACGAGGCAATAAGTTGAGCATACCTTGAGAGGGAGATTGGGGAGCTAAACAACAGCAAAATCCTTCAGATCCGATGATTTTTAGGGGAGCCATTGAGAGGGAGGGGAGATGGGAATAGGAGGCGAGCTCTCTCTGTTAGTCCTGGCGGCTGGGGACGACTAGGTTGGGATGGGAAGGGCAACCACGCACCTGATGCTACATTTATAAGTGTATAACCTTTATGCTAGGCGATACACTGCCAAACCATGTTGTATTGCACAACTCCCTCAACAGTACAATCTAAACTATACGGGCAGTACTATGTACGGTGGATACATTGTGCATATGCCCGTTTGCATCAAAAGTCGATTACATACCACGGTGAATGCACTACCGTTGCACGTTATCTTACGTCGTCCACACATCACTATATCAATGACTTAAAGAGCAGTGCACAAGATTTCCACAGGCAGTGCATCCGTTCTAAATGAATAGTACGTGTCCGTGTCCACCGCACGTGCCGAGATGCTTGCACACTTGGCACAACACTATATTGTAGCACACGACATGCAGTCCACATAGACAGTCGATATACCACACATCACTATATTGTAGAACATGACATGCACTTCACAGAGGCAGTGCATATGGTAAGAAAGGGTGGTTCACTCCTGCCTACGGATGCGGTGCACAAGATTTCCACAGGCAGTGCATATGCGGCTGCATGGAAAGTTCAGTGCTTTCCAGCATAAGGATGCAGTGGATGCGCTCTGCACAACCATACGTTCATCGCGGGTGGAGAACACACTAGACAGACCGCACATGCAGTGCAACCATAACTTATCAGGGCAGCACACGACATGCAGTCAACACAGGCAGTGCATATAGATGTCAATAACAGTGCCTTCCTAGATAGCAAAGAGACGCAATGTATCTTGGTGTGCATGGTAGGTGTAGTCCATTCCACGGTCAGTGCACTCCCTGCGCACGCGTTAAAAACGATCGGTCAGCGTTATTAAAGAGAGCGCAGCACCCAAGCGGCGAGGCATTATGGATTTGGTGTGAGTTGTATAAGCATGCCATTATTTGTAGCACACAACATGCAGTCCACATAGGCAGTGCATATACCGCACAACACTATATTGTAGAAAACGACATGCACTCCACAGGGGTAATGCATATTGTAAGAAAGGGCGGTTCACTCCTGCCTATGGATGTAGTGTACAAGATTTCCACAGGCAGTGCATATGCGGCTGCTTGGCAGGTTCAGTGCATTCCAGCATAAGGATGCAGTGCATATGCTCTGCACAATCATACGTTCATCGCGGGTGGAGAACACACTGCACATACCGCACAGGCAGTGCAACCATAACTTATCAGGGAAGCACACGACATGCAGTCAACACAGGCAGTGCATATAGATGTCAATAGCAGTGCCTTCCTGGATAGCGAAGAGACGTAGTGTATCTTGGTGTGCATGGTAGGTGTAGTCCATTCCACGGTCACAGCACTGCCTGCGCACGCGCTAAAAATGGTCAGTCAGCATTATTAAAGATAGCGTAGCACCCGAGTGGCGAGGCATAATGGATTTGGTGTGAGCTGTACTCCTCTCAGGCTTATAAATAGTGCCGTCACCTCTTCACACTTCTAAACAGCATGAGTACCAGGGATAACTATTCGATCTCACATACCTACCACCGGCTTCATAATGCCTCGCCACCTACCCACCTGTTGGGCCAAGTTCCCTCTGGGTGCTCGCATACCACTTCCAACGCCGCCTAGCTCCGACGACGAAGAAGAGAAAGAGGAGGTCTCGTCGCAGGAGTCGGTCACGGCTCAAGGTGTGGTATCCGCTGCAGAGAAGGAGCGAAGCTACAAGAACCTACATGAATACGCCTCTTCCTCCGCCGATAGCAACCAATCCTACAACCTGATGCTTCCGCCAACCTCAACAAAATTTGACTCGTTCGGTAAGGAGAAGAAGAGGCGGGAGGATGCAAGGAACCGCGAGGAACAGACCGCGTTCCTCGCTTCCATGGAGAGCAAGAGTATCTCTGCTCCAGCGGCGCCGAAGAAGGAGAAGGAGGAGGTCGTGAAGGAGAAGGATGAGGTCGAATCATTGGAAAGGGAAAAAAAGAGGAGGGAGGATGCCCGGAACCGTGAGAGGGTCGCTGCCTATACGACGCATAGGGCCACCGTTCATGAGGCCAACAACATAGCTTTTCTAGAGATGACCAAACATTTTCGACAGGCAGCGGAGGCGAGGAGGAACCAACGCACGGCAGCGCCTGTGGCTCTAGCGGTGGCGACGAACGACGACGAGGCAGGTCCATCATATGTCATCCACATATATAGGGACGAAGACGATTAGGGCATCTAGCTTTATATTAGGTTTTTCTTTATATATCCGTAAATCTCATTCATATCTTGTAAAATATCTCCTGATTTGGATGGACTATTAATTTATCTGAATTTCGCAAAATGCCATCGATTCAGCAGTAACCACGGAAGAAATCCGGTGCATAGTCATCGTACAGGGAAGTGCATGACCTTTATTAATATACATCCGGATCTTACAAACCAAGGCTGTGCATAGCAGGTTTGAAATGCAGTAGTTAAAAGGCAGTGCTCCTTTTCATGGGCTGCCTGCTTTAAAATTGCCATCTCCTCATCAACAGTGTATGGAAGCAACAAAGAAGTCTTTGCGCTGTTTGTCTGACGCTGGAGCTCTTTTAGTTAAAATTCCATCGGCTGACAAACTGTAGGATCCTTAAGTTTGTTACCAAATCAAATGGGCCTGTGCATAACAGGCGTGTGTTTAAGAAGCAGAGCTATGGTTACATACTTTTAAGGTCTAAAATGTAGTGTTTTTAATTAGTTTTTTGTATTTTTATGTAATATGAGGCAGTGCATAATGCTTTACAAAAGCAGTGCTATGCTGCAACTACCAATGGGCCTGTGAACTATATTAGTGGGCCTTTAATGTATATAAGGAATAGTTACATGGTTGCGAAGTTTTGAGGTCTTGTATGGACAATTTTGTAGTGGGCCTTTTTTTATAACTACTAGCACGATTTGCACGATTGGTTGGTTATAAGGATACAAGGAGTCGTGGAAGCGGTAAATGCGTAAGTTGTAACAACGGCGCACCAGTTCATCATTTGCAGCAACGAAACTCAGAAGAACAAGGTGTCTATCTAGCTAATAATTATATATTATTTTGTAGTCCATCACATACTTGTTCTTATTAGATCCATCCTTTTTTACTACTGCAGAAATAAACAGATTCAAGCCGTGGTACCAGACGTCTTCCTCCCATGGACGACGGGCTTCCAACAACGGAGATTCATCATATTCCTGCTCATGGAACGACGGTTCTTACTGTGATGTACACCAACAAGGAATCCACGATCGACAAAATACTCGCAATGTACGAAGATTGGCTTGACGAGGTTAGTATTGATCCAATTATACAGAATTTTTGCAGTACCTTTTCCTAACCAGTACTTTGAACCAGTTTTCATTCAAATCAAACATTAACCCCATACATCCTTTTTCAGAAACCATTGTTTTTTCCTATGTTCAAGCAAACTATTTGTAATACGAATTGTAGCACCACGGTAAAACCACCACTAGAAAATCGCGTGTTGTTTTTATTTTATGCATCATCATGACCGTATGCTCATGTCATCATGCCACATTGCATTTGAGCATCGGCATGTCATCCTGCATTTGCTTGCCTAAAACTATTCTCCAAAAAGGCTATCTTTGTTTTCTAAATATCCTGTCTTTATTCAAATCCAAAACCCCGGTCTCTTCCGGATATTTTTATTTGTCTAAAAACGGATTACAAAAGCCTTTTAAATAATAATAAAATATTTATATTATTTTTGGGAGGCAGCCAGCCAGGCCTAAAAGCCCAGCCGGCCACCTCCAACAAAACCCTAGCTACCCTAACCCTAAAGCCCCACCTAAGCCCAACCCGCCGCTGCCGCAGGACACATCCAGCACACACATGCGCGCGCAGCTGCTCGACCTGGCCACGTCGCCCACCTCACTGCGGCGCCACCCTGCGCACCACATCGCGTACACCACACGCCAGCGCGACCTGGCCTTGCACGCATGCAGCCACACCCCGGCCCCACGCGCTCAATCCACGTCGATCCCCAGTGCGTTGGGCCGCAAGCGCACACACAAGCGTACGCGGCCCCACCCCAGCGCCGCACTCCCCGCGGTCCCAACACGCAACCTCCCTGTCGCCACCGTCAAGGGCTCGCCACCAACCGCCGCCGCGCGGTTCCCTCGCCGAGGCCGTCTGCCGCCAGTGCCGCCGGCCCTCTTAGCGTCCAGTGGCGCCCGGAGCCCTGTCCCGCGCGTCCCAGTCAGCGGTTGCTGCCGCTTACGGCCTCCTCGTCGCCCGCACAACCCCGCGCGTGAGCCGCCTGAGCTCCTCCTCGTCGCCATGCTTCCTCCGCTCGGGCCGCCGCCACCTCCCGCTGCAAGCAGCAACGAGCCCCACTCCTCTCTTCCCGAGGCGCACGTCGTCGCCGTCGGCTTCGCCACCGTCTCCCCTGCAGCGAGCCCTGCAGCCAGCGGGCCCTCTCCTCACCGGATGCTGCCTCGTCGCCTCGTGCGCCTCCGTCGTCTAGCCACTGCCTCTGCCGCCCGAGCACGAGCTCCCCTCCCCTTCGTCTCGCGCCTACCCACCGCGAGCTCCTCCGCCTACTGCACGCGTGCGCTGATGCGGCTGCACCTCGCCGTCCTCCGCCGGTGTGCTTGTGTACCTTGCAGGTCAACCCCGTGAGGCTCCCTGCACCAATGCCGCCTCGAGCTCGCCTCAGCGCCTGGCGCTCGTCGCCGGCCCGGGCTCTGCCGCGCGTCGACACCATCCCTGTCCCGTTCGACCCCTACCTTCGTGCCTGTGTCGGCATCCATATCTTCCCCGCATCTCGTCTCATATTTGTCTCGTGTGACCCAGTCGTGCCCTCTGTTAATCCTGTTGTACTCGTGTCGCAGATGTTGTACTATTGGAGTATTGTGGGGTGACATTGTGGAGATGTTACTGCCTAAGTCGAGCCCTATTCCGTGGAACGACATGGTATTTCGAAGATAATCACCGCAAGTTTGGTGCGACAAGGCCTCCCGTTGACAAGCAACCCGAGTCCGACACCAGTGGTTGGCACTTTTATTTCATCCCAAACGCAGTGCGGTGCGTAGGGCGACGTGGTCGGGTCGAGCAGCTGCGCACGCGTTTGTGTGCTGGTTGTGTCCAGCGGCAGCGGCGGGTTGGGGCTAGGTGGGGCTTTAGGGTTAGGGTAGCTAGGGTTTTGTTGGAGGTGGCCGGCTAGGCTTTTGGGCCTGGCTGGCTGCCTCCCAAAAATATTATAAATATTTATTTATTATTTAAAAGGCTTTTGTAATCCGTTTTTAGACAAATAAAAATATCCAGAAGAGACCGGGGTTTTGGATTTGAATAAAGACTGGATATTTAGAAAAGAAAGATAGCCTTTTTGGAGAATAGTTTTAGGTAAACAAATGCAGGATGACATGCCGATGCTCAAATGCAATGTGGCATGATGACATGATCATGCGGTCATGATGATGCACAAAATAAAAATAACACGCGATTTTCTAGTAGTGGTTTTACCGGGGTGCTACAATTCGACACCACTAACAATGGATCTCACCCTCGAGATCCGCCTCATGGTACGAGGAAGAAGCCCGACGATCTGGGTCTTCTCGCTTAGTGTAGATCCTCGCGACACCCTAACAAAGATCCTGCTCCATCTTGAATTCGGCGACACCACTAACAAGGGGTCGCTCCTCACGTTTGTCGAGGGATCACTCCGGAGAACAAAGGACGAAGTTAAAAGTCTCAAAGATAAGGCCACCTTTAACTTCCGTGGAATGAACAAAGTCGTATTGATCCACCATTCAAGGTACAAAAGCGAATGATAAGAGTAGTGGTATGGTCATGACTTCATTCCGCACTCAAAGCATTACTCTGTACACGAATAGAAGAATCATGCGACTACTCTCGGAATTCAGACTGAAGATCGTCACAAGCAATATTTGGAAAAGAAAAGAGTGATGCATGCTCTTCATAGATGATGTTGTCGTGCTGGGGACCACCGGAAGATACAAAATAAATCGTATGAAAAGACATAATGATTAGGTTTCGTGATGGTTCCATTGGCATGAACAACACAATCTCAAGGTATACCTCAATTTCACCAATGCTCATCCTTCTCATAATGTTTTTCAACAATACGGATATCTGTCAAGGTGCAGATACAGATAAAGAGTACGAGGACCAAAAAGTTTGGATGAAGGGTACAAGAAACGAGATGCAGATTAGATGATTGTAGCTCCACCGTTATAAAAGGGAGGAAGAGAAACTGTAAAGGTACGATGGAAACCCAACCACGAGAATTCCCGGACTCGAAGAAAAGACAAGAGAATAGACTCAAAACACGCAAAGATAAGAGGAGAATAGCATAGGGGTAAGGAATAAAAGCAGACCTAGTCAGATCTATCTGACCGATTTTGCCAAAATAGTTTTGACACTCTACTTCGGCCGTTTGCTCGGTTATTCTACCGGCTGGACCAGTGGGGTATCATGACTGCCGAGCTCTGATACCACTTTGCAACACCCTCAAATCGGCCTTATGCAAGTTTTAGCGATTCCCGCCAAACCCGCATAGAAACGATTCAAAGATGCCCACCAGGCACTTGCGTGCGGGTGGAAAACGAAGTAATAACATTACACAATAGTCCATGATGGAACCCATAGAAACATATATATACAACACTCGCCCCTCGATACACCACAGTTCCGCCTCCTCCGCCGGTGTGCTTGCGTACCTTGCAGGTCAACCCCATGAGGCTCCCTGCACGCGTGCCGCCCTGAGCTCGCCTCAGCGCCTGGCGCTCGTCCCCGGCTCGGGCTCTACCGCACGTCGACATCGTCTCTGTCCTGTTCGACCCCTACCTCCGTGCTCGCGTCGGCATCCGTATCCTCTCCGCATCTCGTCTCATATTTGTCTCGTGTAGCCCAGCAAGGTACGCAAGCACACAGGCGCTGTGGCGGAACTGTAGTGTATCGAGGGTCGAGTGTTGTATATATGTTTCTATGGGTTCCATCATGGACTATTGTGTAATGTTATTACTTCTTTTTCCACCTGCACGCAAGTGCCTAGTGGGCATCTTTGAATCGTTTCTATGCGGGTTTGGCGGTAATCGCTAAAACTTGCATAGGGCCGATTTGAGGGTGTTACACGAATTAATGTAACCCCATACATACGTTTTTTTTCCTGTTTGGCACATGCTTTTTTTTCTCAGTATTCGGAAGATATTGTAGTTTTCAATAGTTTGGGAGTTTCGCCATAGTAAAACACAAAAGTTTCAAAACTATGGTATTGCAAAAACTGAGGTTTTTTTGCACGTTTCAAGAAAGAGGTGTGGACCTTTTTTTTATAAATACTATGGCTTTGTGCAAACTGTAGTATTGATTGCCCGGCGTTGATATAATATGGTCTTAGAATATTTTCGTTTGACAAAAGCCAAGAAGCCAAACAGAGCCTTGGAGTGGGCATGGAAAATGCGATCCTACATTTTCCCCTACTCCTATTCTTCACGCCGTAAGAATCAAACATGTTTCACTAGATTCTACTACTTACTAAATGATCAAATTTTACTTGACAGGACGACAGCAGCAGGTACATAGGACTTGACCTCGAATACACTCCTAGAGGCAAACAACAAACCATCGCCGTAGTACAACTCACCATGAGGGAGCACGTCCTAGTGTATCATTACGCCAGGAGCACTAAGGAATGCCAAGGGCTACGGGATTTTCTAAAACAAAAACAGATCACGTTCGTTAGTGTGGACAAGAGGACAGACATAAAGATGATACAGAAAGTGAAATTTGATATCCCTGACAAGTACCACGTCGACATACAGGATATATTCAAGTCAGTGCCACGAGATAATCACAAGGATGGCATGTCCAATCTTGCAGCAACACTCATTGATAGGTCATACATTCAGATGAAGATACTAGCCCGTAACTCAAACATGCATGACATATGGGAGTGGAAGCCAATGCCGCCAAAGAATCTGCGTTACTCAGCAATAGATGGATATGTCACATATGAGTTGTACAAGCGGATAGCATTCATCAGGAATCTCCTCGGTTTAGATAAACCAATCTTGGATGACAAGCTCTGCATTAGATGTCATGGAGGTTTGATGTCTACGCACTTCTATCCTTGTAGACAGTTGTTGGGCCTCCAAGTGCAGAGGTTTGTAGAACAACAGCAAGTTTTCCCTTAAGTGGATTACCCAAGGTTTATCGAACTCAGGGAGGAAGTGGTCAAAGGTATCCCCTCTCAAGCAACCCTGCAATCAAGATACAAGAAGTCTCTTGTGTCCCCAACACACCTAATACACTTGTCAGGTGTATAGGTGCACTAGTTTGGCGAAGAGATAGTGAAATACAAGTGGTATAGATAATTATAACTGGTAACGGTGATAGAAAATAACTTTATGGCATGGAAAAGACTAAAGGCAAACTGAAATAAAGATGGAAGCAAGCAAACATGTAACAGATGTAAGTGCAAACGGTGTATCAATGTTTAGGAACAAGGACTAGGGATCATACTTTCACTAGTGAACACTCTCATATAAATATATTCCTCTTTATGATACTACTCTTAACTACTCTCCGTTGGACACTCTAATCGATGGTAGGGCTATAACAGCACACCTCAAAGTAAGCCTTTCCCATCTAGAAAACCCCACACTGTCACCTTGAGTACTAGATGAGTCCAACAAACACCACAATTTCATAGAAACATCCAACTCCAAATATAACTCATAACAAGTATTTGTAATCTCTAGCCTAAGTGCCACCATGGTGAGCACGCTGTCACTTTCACACACACGGGGAGAGCAGAGATCTATTAAAGCACTTGAGTAGCAAGGTAGATCTACTAGATTACAAGCTCATGATCTCAATAAGATCATGCATAGAGAGAGAGATGAACACATAGCTGCCGGTAGAACCCTTAGCCTCGAGAGAGAACTAATCCCTCCTCATCATGGGAATCAGAAATGGTGATGGAGATGGTGGTGGAGATCGACGGAGATGGCTCCGGGGGCACTTCCCCGTCCTGGCAGGGTGCCGGAGCAGAGACTTTCTGTCCCCTGAATCTCCCCTTCGATGGCGGCGGCGCTGCGGTACTTTTCGTGGCTGGAGACTTGACGATTTAGGGTTTTGGTATCGGGAGGCTTCTTATAGGCGAAGAGGCAAGGTCGGTGGGCGGCCAGGGGGGCCACACCATGCCCTGGCGTGGCCTGCAGGGACCCGCGCCATGGGGTAGTGTGGCCACCCTGTGGCACCTCTCCGACTCTCCTTCTTGCTCCGTGAGTCTTCGAGGAAAATATCAACTTTGGGTTTTGTTCGGTCCAATTCCGAGAATATTGATTTTCTGACTTTCCTGGAACCAAAAACAGCAAAAAGCAGGCAACTGGCACTATGGCACTTGTTAATAGGTTAGTCCAAGAAATCATATAAAAGTACTCCAAAGTGTGGACAAAACATAAGAAAGTGGATAAAACCAAGCACGGAACATCAAAAATTATAGATACATTTGCAATGTATCAACATCCCCAAGCTTAACTCCTGCTCGTCCTCGAGTAGGTAAGTGATAAAAAGAAAGAATAATTTTTGAGGTGACATGCACCATCAAAGACTTGATCAAAGTACTTGTAAGACATTCAAAGCTGGGATCATAGTACTTCAATCATATCATGAAAGACAAAGTTCTAGCAATAAGACAAAGAAACTACGATGCAATATGAAAAGGCACAAACAAAAGATTCATGAATAAGAATGCTTTGCAAGACGTTTGTTTGTTTCACATAAAGAAAACATAACATAATGGCATTCAGCTTGTCCCTCATAGAGTAGCAAGTATAAATGCATAGGGCACCTTCAAACTATATAAGAGTGACTAGATACAAATAGTTTAAAACAAGCAATATCAAGTTATGCATCAATCAACTAGTCTTGGGATAATGCACATAGAACTAAGAATGGCCACTATGCTCTCAAAGTAGGTGCATAAAGATAGAAGGTGGAGACTCAATATATATAGTGGAAGAAAAGCCTTCATATAACGAAGTAGGGATTCAAGTCTCATAAAGAGCTTCCAAAAATTATGGTACTTATTAGCTTTCACCTCTCATTGCCCATATCATAAGCATCTTTAAGGTGATTAAGGTTAAAGTGACACAACTAAGAGGATATGCTTGACAAGTTATAACCCGAAATCTCATGCCCCTTACTTACGAAGACCGAACCTCATGCTACTTAACTTTAGTCACAAGTAAGCTCCTGTCATTATAAGTACATGTGTATCATAAAGAACCGCCAACGGGGTACCCCTTGCACATGATACAGGAGCTATCCCATAATCAAAATGACAGGCAAGCAGACAATGAGCATCTCAGCGATCTTTTTATTTGCTATTTGCATAGGTTTTTATTGAGGATGATTCATAGAGTGCTCATTATGGTGATGCTGCAAGTTTCCACCATGATTAGGCATGGCTTAGGCTAGCGGCCTAGGCATTTCTCTAACACACATACAAACTCCATGATCTCAAGTTCCACTTTTATTTCACACCGCCGGGATCCGTAAGCAAAAGAACATGATATCAACGGGGTACAAAGTACAAGTGGAATGTTGAAAGTGTTCCCCAGGATACATGGTTCTGCTAATTTCAACTTATAAAGCGCAAGCATATACGCAACAAAGAAGGACCCAATGGTTCAAGTTTATTAGATGCAAAAAAGTAAAGTGTGCCATCAAGTTCGTGAGAGCTTTAATCACTAGTTTTCTCATAACAAGTTTAATTTGGAAGGTAGACAAAAACATGAATATACTTGGGATAGCATAAGCTAGTAGGTGGTATGGTGGACTCTTTGGAATAACTTGATTTAGGGAGTTGGATGCATGAGTGGAACTCATACTTGGTTGTGGAGGCTAGCAAAAGACTGGGAGCGACAAACTAAGAGAGCAATAATGGCCATAATCATGCAGAGCGACAAAACATCATTGATAGAAGCATAAAGTGGTACTACAAGTTGAAAACTAAAGGATCATAAAGGCTATGGTGACTTGAGACAGTCATAACATGGTGTGACCATGTGCCAAGTCAACCCAAATAAAGCATCAAAGGATAATACCACTATACTATGCTTTAATATGCTAAAACAACGCATGATTCATCCAAGGCACATTAAGCAATCTCAATTGTTTATAACAAGTCATGCTACAGCAAAGAATACTAAGAATAAAGCCAAAACAATATCAAGCATTGCATGACAAAGCATAGCCACAGTAAAAAACAAGCTCTTTTTACCACATAAGTATGAACTTTCCTACTCTTTTCCAAACCAAACCAAAATATTTGCAAACCAATGTATGAAAGAGGGGGTCCAACCAATTTATTCAGAAAACTAAGCAAACAAAGCAAATGAAAAACCAAAACAAAAACAAAAAAGAAGAGGCTCCAAGAAAAACACAACTGTGCATGAAACAATAAAATGAAGCGTTTGGAAGAAACCTGGATTTTTTATTGATGAAGAAGGGGATGCCTTGGGCATCCCCAAGTTTTGACGCTTGTACTTCTTGGATATTTCCGGGGGTGACACGCGTGGCATCCCCAAGCTTGAGCTTTAGTCCATCCTTCATCTCATTACTCATTATTTCCATACACCTGAAATTTTCCTTCATACAAAACTTCACACAATCTCATTAGCAACATTAGTGCACTTAAGATAAATAAGTCTTAAGGTTCAGTTCTAACACCAAATAAACTTCCATTAGAACACTAGCTACTGTAGCACTTCCATCAAAAAGCTCAGTTCCCCAAAAGAACTCAAGAAGGAACCAACAAGAAGCAAATGTAGAAAATGGCAGAAATCTGTCTAAACAGACCAGCAGGTAAAGACGAATTTTTTAGAAGACCTTTTGTTACTCACATCAAAACGTGTTGAACTAACTAAACTTAGATAACAACCTGGGGCAGAAGCACAAAACTGTACAGCTCAATCCGACATACAGAGCTCTCTCAGAAATTTTTACGGTGAAGCACAAAAATCTGTTTCGGGACAGCAACTTTCCCAATCATTACTTCTCTCTCATTAGAGGTTACTCTTGGCACAAAAAGCAAATAAAAAGGATAAGGAGAGGTTATTATAGAGGTAATAACTTCCAAGACTCATCTAAAACTCTTGGGTTATCTCCCAACAAGTACTTTTCTTTAAAGCCTTTAAGTTAGGCATAAGAAGCAAAGAAAGAATCAAGTGTTCTCAAATGAAGAAGCATTAAGACCAAATTTTGTTTTCATAGGAGAAGCAAAAGAAATATTTTCTCTCTTTTTAGGGAAGCAAAAGGTCTTCCCAAAGTAATAGGACAAGAAGCATTGTATTCAACATCCAAAACATAGAAATCAACAGGGACATAGGAATCGTTAACCATAATAAGAACATCATTAAGACTCCCCATGAGTTTCTTTTTAGCATTATCATCAAGTGGGACATTCAAATAGCAATCTTCAAGAGGAGGCAAATCAAGCATATCATAAATCCTTCTAGGCATAATAGAAACACTACTATCAAGATCACATAAAGCTTTGAAATCAAAGTCATTCACTTTCATATTAATGATGGGTTCCTAGCCATCTTCTTGTTTTATAGGAATAGAAGCTTTATGTTTCATATTTTCTTCTTTAATCTTTATGAGAGCATTAGTAATGTGTTTTGTAAAAGCCGTGTTCATAGCACTAGCATTAGGACTTTTAGCAAGATTTTGTAGGAACTTAATAACTTCAGAGATCTTGCAACCATCAAGATCAAAATCAACTTTATCATCTAAAGTAGTAGAACTATTACTAGCCACAACACTAGTGGTGGTGATAGTAGAAACACTAATGTTTCTAGCAATTTCATCTTCTCTTTCCCACTTAGCATGTAATTCAGCTAATAGTCTAACATTTTCATCAATTCTTACTTGTATGGCATTAGTAGCTACAAAGGGATTCTCATTAGTTTCAGGTTTAGCAGCCATTTTATTCAAAGAAGATTGAGCTTCAGCCAAAGATGCTATATTTCTTTCAGCATTAGAGAGTTTTTCCTCAATAGTTTTATTGAAAGAAGTTTGTTTACTAATAAACTCTTTAAGCATAACTTCAAGTTTAGAGGGAGCACTCTTATTATTGTTGTAAGAATTCCCATAAGCACTACCATTGTTGGGAGGATATGGCTTATAATTGTTGTTACCAAAATTGTTCCTTAAGCATTATTACAATAAGCATTGTTGCCAAAATTGTTATTTCTTATGAAGTTCACATCAACTTGCTCTTCTTGAGCAACCAAAGAGGCTAAAGGAACATTGTTTGGATCAATATGGGCTTTCCCATTAACAAGCATAGACATAATAATATCAATTTTATCACTCAAGGAGGAGGTTTCCTCAACAGAATTTACCTTCTTACCTTGTGGAGCTCTCTGAGTATGCCATTAAGAATCATTAACCATCATATTGTCCAAAAGTTTTGTTGTGGCACCCAAAGTGATGGTCATAAAGGTACCTCCAGCAGCTGAATCCAATAGGTTCCTTGAATAATAGTTCAATCCTGCATAAAAAGTTTGGATGATCATCCAAGCAGTCAGTCCATGAGTGGGACAATTCTTTACCAAAGATTTCATTATTTCCCAAGCTTGAGCAACATGCTCATTATCAAGTTGTTTAAACTTCATTATTTCACTTCTCATGGATATAATCTTAGCAGGAGGATAGTATTTTCCAATAAAGGCATCTTTGCACTTAGTCCAAGAATCAATACTACTCCTAGTTAAGGAATTCAACCATTCTTTAGCTTTTCCTCTCAAAGAGAAAGGAAACAATTTCAGTTTAATAATATCACCATCTATATCCCTATACTTTTGCATCTCACAAAGTTCAACAAAGTTATTTAGATGGGAAGCAGCATCTTCATTACCAATACCAGAAAATTGTTCTCTCATAACAAGATTGAGCAAAGCAGGTTTTATCTCAAAGAAAGTATTTTCAGCCATAGGTGGAGCAATAGGTGTGCTCGTGAAATCATTGTTGTTGGTGCTAATGAAGTCACACAACTTAGTGTTTTCAAGAGTAGTCATTTTTTGGGTTTTCAAATAAGAAAGCAAACTAGTAAAACTTTTTTTTGAAGAACAAAACAAGCAACCAAAGCAAAAAGAAAACTAAGCAAAAGAAAAACAACAATGTAAAGAGATTGGTTATGAGGGACTCCCCTTGTGAAGATGTCCTTGACTCCCCGGCAACGGCACCAGAAAAGATCTTGATGCACTCGACGATCGACGTAGAGCTCGTTGGGAACCCCAAGAGGAAGGTATGATGAGCACAGCAGTAAGTTTCCCTCAGTTATGAAACCAAGGTTTAATCGAACCAGTAGGAGCAAGGAAACACCCCAAAGGTGTTACTAGATGAGCTTTGGTAGGGCGCACTACCGGTGCTAGTAGCAACGTGGAGACCTGTACAACACAACCACAGAACTTTGTCCCCAACTTGCGATGAGGTTGTCAATCTCACCGTGTTTCACGGAAAACAAAGGATTAAACGTATCGAATGGAAAGAAGTAAAAGTTTGCAGAAAGTAAACACAAAGCAGAAACAGTTTATAGATTGTATGTAAAGAAAAAGGACCGGGATCCATAGGTCACTAGAGGTGGCTCTAGTTAGATAGATAACATGCTGGGTGAACAAATTACAGCGGGGCAATTAACAAACACCGAGAAAGCAATACATGCATATACTAATCATCTTGACTCCTCTATGACTTGATTGGGCATTACCACATAATACATAGACCGCCATCCAACTACATCTATGACTAATAATCCACCTTCAGGTTATCATCTGAACCCCCTCCAGTATTAAGTTGCAAGCAACAGATTATTGCTTTACGAACTGCGTGTAAAGTAAACAATACGATTGTTCTATGAACAAAGGATTGTTGTTTTCTCCCTAGTAGCAACATCACATCTAGTACCTTAGAGATTTCTATCACTTCCCCAGATTACCAGAGGCATGAACGCACTATCGAGCATAAATACTAACCCTTGGAGTTAATAGCATCTACTTGGCCAAGATAGCTACTAACAACGGAAAGCATGCAAGATCTCAAATAACAAAGACATGATAGAATCAATAATCAATCTGAAATAGCATCTCAATATCCATCGGATCCCCGCAAACACAACATGTATGAATTACAAATAGATGATCTTGATCATGAACGGAGCTCACAAGATCTAAACATGAAAGCACAAAGGAGGAGAAACCAACCATCTAGCTACTACATGGATCCGTAGTCCAAGGATGAACTACTCACGCATCACACTAGAGGCTTGCATGGTGATGAAGAAGGCCTCCAGGCTGAATTCCCATCTCCGGCAGGGTGCCGGGAAGAGCTTCAGATCCCTACCGATCTAGGGATGGAGATGACGGCGGCTACAGACTCTTTCGTGGATTTTTGATCGGGTACTTATGGTTTTCGTCCCGAGGGTAATATATAGGCGGAATGAGAGGCCGAGGGGGTGCTGAGAGCGGCCACACCACCCCCTGGCGCGGGGTAGGCCTAGCCGCGCGACCAGGTGGTGTGGTGGCTCCCTGGCCCTTCTCCGTCTCGTATTCTGGCACTTGATCACTTCCGGAAAAATAGGCACTTTGGCTTTTGTCCGGTCCAATTCCGAGAATATTGATTTTCTGACTTTCCTGGAACCAAAAACAGCAAAAAACAGGCAACTAGCACTGTGCCACTTGTTAATAGGTTAGTCCAAGAAATCATATGAAAAGTACTCCAAAGTGTGGACAAAACATCAGAAAGTGGATAAACCAAGCATGGAACATCAAAAATTATAGATACATTTGCAATGTATCGAGGTTATCAACTGTACAAACGACATAAACAAGAAGGTCCATCAGAGGATACCAAGAAGATATGGCAGAAGGAGCAATACGGCATCAGTCTAGAAGAAGATGTCAACAGATCGGAGAAGCAAGAAGATGGCTAGAAGGAAATGTGAATTCAGTAAAGACTTTCGTCGTAGCGTGGCTACGATATTATATCAGTATGGTGATTTTAGTTGATAACCAGATATAAAATGTTGATTTGATTTAGCATTTGATATTCTCCGAACAATGTCATTTTAAAAAGCTTGAAACCCAGCTTAGTGTGTGTAATACTTTGAACAATGTTTTTATTATATATAGTCTGTGCATTCTGAATGTTTTATTCCAGTAAACAAATCATATATCCATTTTAAATACAATATTCTAGTTTGTGTAGGATTATGATGGTTATTCTCATCATTTAACTGTATAGAATACAAAAATAAATAAAGATGCAAATACAAGTAAAAATGCAGTGCATACACGAACACTCAACTGTTCAGATAGTCATCTTTTCTTGTTTAATCTAGTGCTGAAGTGTACTGTAGCCGTGTTGTTTAGTAAATTGAACATCATTAATCTAGTGTAATGTCAATGAATGTACTCAGTAAGTTGAACACTTTAATCATCTTCTAAATATTGCATATGTGAATCTTGGACCTTGAATACTACGCACTGCTCAAGCTACAACAAATGCACTGCCTCCTATGCTACGAGCAAGCCAATCGATCTCATCCTATAAGAAATGCAAGACCCAGCAAAGCGCAGATGATTAGCACTGCACTATATACACTGCCCAATCTGCAACCAATGCACTGCACTCCTGTAAGCAGTGCATGGCCTCCTGTAAGCAGTGCACGACTCAATACAACGCAGATGCCCAGCACTACACGCCATGCACTGCTCCAGATAGAAACAATGCACTGCCGCCCTGTGCTACCAGCAAGCCACTCGAACTACTCCGGTAAGCAGTGCACTGCCCAGCAAAGCGCAGATGCTCAGCACTGCACGTCGTGCACTGCTGAACATACAAACAATAAACTGCCTCCCTGACCTACAAGCAAGCCACTCGAACTCTTCCTGTAAGCAGTGCATGGCCTCATGTAAGCAGTGCACGACTCAGTACAACGCAAATGCCCAACACTACACGCCATACACTGCTCAAGATAGAAACAATGCACTGCCGCCCTGTGCTATCAGCAATCTTCGAAATCCTACTGTAAGCAATGCACTGCCCAGCAAAGCGCAGATGCTCCGCATTGCACGCCGTGCACTGCTGAACATACAAACAATGAACTGTCTCCCTGTGCTACCCGCAAGCCACTAGAACTACTCCGGTAAGCAGTGCATGGACTCCTATAAGCAGTGCACGACTCCGTACAATGCAGATGCCTAGCACTACACGCCATGCACTGCTCAAGATACAAACAATGCACTGCCGCCCTGTGCTACCAGCAAGCCACTCGAAATCCTATTGTAAGCAGTGCACTGCCCAGCAAAGCGTAGATGCTCAGCACTGCACGCCGTGCACTGCTGAACATACAAACAATGAACTGCCTCCCTATCCTACAAGCAAGCCACTCGAACTCCTCCTGTAAGCAGTGCATGGCTTACTGATGCACAACACTGCACGCCACGTACTACTCGGGATACAAGCTATGCACTACCTCTATGTCCTACGAGCAAGCCACTCGAACTTCTACTCTAAGCAGTGCACGGACTAGCACAACGCAGATGCTGAGCAGTGCACTCCATGAACTGCTCAATCTACAACCGGTGCACTGCCTCCCTGTGCTACCAGCAAGCCACTCGAACTACTCCAGTAAGTAGTGCATGGACTCCTGTAAGCAGTGCCTCACATTACTATTAAAAACACAATAGCATTGAAAACAGTACCCTTAAAAGACTTTGTTCAAAGTATACATAAATAGGAGTTCAAAGTAGGAATACAATTGAAAGAAAACAAGATCACTCACGATCACCCGAGGCGGCAAAATTAAGCAGACACAAGGCAGTTCATTGCTTCTAAACAAGGCAGAGCAACCAAAACTACCACCCCATACACAATTTCGTGTTCCCTCTAGTATCCAACCCCAAAAAGGTAGTCCGAAGAAACAAAACCCGTGGAAAACAGACTCATTCTGCTACCGTCGTCACCGTCGACCTGGAGCAAACCACCCAACGTCGGCAACCGTGAAAACAACCACCTTCCCAAACCCCCAACACCAACAGCACACACCACGCTCCGCCAACAGCAACCACCCCAGGTCACCCCGCCCCCGCCAACCCACCCCAACGGAATCTAGTCCAACCCTTCAAATCCAACCCACCACAGCCCGCACCAAACAATCCTCCGATGGTAGCAAGTTCGTCCTCAGCAACCTGCACCGATTTGGAACGGAACTCCCCGACGATCTCGATAGAGAGAATACATTCACAAAATAGGTAAACGGCGGAAGGCGAGAGCGCGACGGAAGGCCCCTGCTTCCTCTTATTCAAGAAACAAGTGTGCGTAGGAACCTACAACAAAAGGTACGACGAATTAATATCAATCAAAATCATATAATTCCTGTTTAACACTAGATTCTTCACAAATTTGTAACAGAAAGTAAAATTTATAGTACATACTATCTAACTCCACTTTTAATTCATTCATTTCAGTTCCTTATCGCCATACAAAGCATATGTGACTAACAGTTTAGAGATTACATATGTACAGTGTTTTTTTGTAAGTAATTATTGAGAAAAATAGGGAAATAGAATCCGTATATAGAAAGGATAGACAAATATATTAAAACATCGAATCAGTGAAAATAATTACTAAGGATTAGAAGATTGCATAAATAATTACTAATTTTCTGCCACACTTATTAAGAATTGTCCTCTGCTAAAAATATTATTTAATTATTAGGTGAAATGGCGGACAACAGAAGTCCTAGTCCTGGGAAGGTATAGAGCAATATACAACATACCTTGTAGTCATCACTAACATGAATATAGAAATAGCATTTATTTAATACAACTTCTTTGTAGAGCATACCTGATAGTACGGATGCTGACGAAAAAAAGTCATTGCTGACCCAAGGTAATGCTTTAAAACAAAGTAAAAGTACATATTATTAGTGTTTCTTCTTCATGTAGTAAGGAAAATTATTGCCCCAAAACAGATAACCAGGACAGCAGTCAGGTCCACACCAGCCAGCTATCAATAACACCATCACAAAGTGTGGACTGCACAGAAACACCCACACAGGAATGGCAAGTGGAAGATCAACTAGCATAAGAGGAAGAGAAGAAAAAGAATAAGAAAGCAGTAAAAAAAGGAAATTGAACCTAGATAAAGTTAAGAAGAAACTACCTCTTGCATCAACCTCTGAAGAAAGTGTGGACGATGAAAAAATGAACAAAACATACCCTAGGATGACCCAATCCCACTAAGTGTTCAACTTCCAGACAAGAGTACCACATGAGATTTACAGTCCAGTACAAGAAGATTGAAGACGAGGAAAGCAATAGTACCAGAAGAGCAAGATAACCCTCAGGAAAAAAAGAGGAGAGCATCTAGAATATCAAAGGAAGAAAAAGGACATCTGAAAGAGCAAGAGAACAATACAGATGAGGATGAGAAGTGACGGCGACGATGAAGACTACAACATTCTTCCAGAAGGAATACAATCTGAAACAGAAGATGATGATGCTGCAGGTGATACGGAAGAAAATGAAGGACAATTGGATAATCAAGTTAGTAAAGATTTACATAAATAAATTAACCATATGACATTCATTTTGGAAAATCCATAGCATGAACTGACAGCATAAAATCTTACATGCATCAAACTAGGAGAAAACGAAAACGCAAGGATCAGAGCAAGAATATGATTCAAGGAACCTTGACAATAGGTGACAAAAAGCTACAGAAGGACACATGCACAAACTACACAGTAAGGTGTTCACTCAAAGAGCTCGACAAATTGCTTACAGAGGTCCTTAGCGAAGATAAAAAACGAGCTATGACACATGCACAAACTACACAGTAAGGTGTTTAATTACAGAGTAACATCAATTCCTTATTGCATATCTGTTTTAATTCTATAACATAATAAGATTGAGCATAAAAATATCTAAATTGTCCTCTTCACATGAAACATGTTAAGACTAGTTCCGAGCTGTACCACTACAGCAAAGGTTTTCATACAAAGAAAAACAGTTCCTCAAATACGGTGGTGGATAATGACCAGGAGAACCGGAAGAACAAGTATGCAATAGTTCTTGTCGGAGAGAACTCAAACATTCCAACTGAAGAACCTTCTGTCTAGACAAATCCAATCAGAGGTCTCATGACAAAGGTTGAGAAGATGCAGCAAGCAATGGATCTCCTGAGACAGATTGTAGACAACCCAGAAAACATATGTCAAAAATTAGAAACTAACAACAAACTACGCCTCATCAGTAACTACAGACAAGATGTCAACAGAGCAGGACTTGAGATTCTAGACTCAATGGATAAGCTTAAGTTATACATGGAGTCGGAGAAAGATATAGCAGTTAGATTAACAACAAAAAGAGGACCTGTCAGAATGGAAGATCCTACATCATGTTCATTGCCACAGAATGAAACTGAGAAAAACAACTCTGGTAGTGTTGATACGTCTAAAAAACAGAAGACACAATGATCGAAGCTACAAAGGGAATTTATATACCTATTGCAAGTTATTGCATGATAAAATAAGAATGATTGCTCCTAGTTTAACTGTGCTGTTTTTTATTTCTAAATGGATTGGACAATCAGGCAGATGATACCAATAATGAAACTTCAGCAGAAGGATAGGAGCATGCAACATCAACAATAACAAAAGACAAATCTCTAAAGGTAGACGCTCATTTAGTAGAAAGGGGACAATTTGCGATAATATAAAGCAAAAAGAAAAATATGATGATGGTTATAACACTCATAACAATTCAACAAAGAACTAATATAAACTTCTGATTGTAGGAGGACACAGGAGGAGATACAAACAACCAAACCCCCTCTGACGAAGCAGCAACAGCAGCAGCAGAAACAATCATACGCTCATCTGACACAGCGAACAGGCAGGAATAGGATAAACAAGAGGAACATCAGACAAAAGATAAAGAAAAACAGAAGATCAAAGTTAAAGACAGTGAAGTTGGAAACAAAGCAAAAGATTTACTGCCAGTCAGTACCAATCTGATAGCAGAAGGTCGTATGACATAGATACAACTTATATTTATGAAAATTAATTTGTTAAACAATTTGATTCATTTGTAAACATACCATGTTTCTACTGGTATAAATAAATTAAAGATACACTTGCAAAATAGAGCTTGCTAAACATATCAAAAAATCTTACTGTACCATGAAGACATTTGTATGAACAATTATGGTTACAAGTACTAGCCATTTGCACTCGTCAAACACGACCGTTGAACCAGTAAACTGCCTCAACTACTGTAACTGAACTCTCATCGAACTACCGTTCTGATGCATTGCCTAACATCAGTCATTACACTGATTTTTCTGCACTTCATTTTTTCACACACTAACAATTTTTTCTTTCCACAGATACAGATAGTGGAGACCAAGCAAACAAGGACAGTAGGCAAATACAATCAAAATGGACAAAATTGTATAACCTGATATGCAAGTTCACAGACAAAAATCTGTCAAAAGAAGATATAGCTATATTAAAGTGAGATAATTTTCAAAATTATAATTTTGCACTTTGCATATTTTTTTAGAACCATACTATGTTATAATAAAAATTACTCCACTCTGTAGATCTCGGTATATCTTGAAACACGAGAAAACCAATATGAAGGTGCCATTGTATTACATATCAAGTGCTTTCGGAAGCGAAGGACTGCTAGGCGATACAGAGGGTGAATTTGTGTTAACCTATCTTCAAGAACAACTTAGGAGAACCAAGTTGAAGAAGAAAATTATTCATTACAGAGCAACTGTAAGTACTACAGAAAAAGCAACTGTAAATAATAAACAAAGGTTTTATATATTAAGAGCAAACAAAATAGCGGTTGTTTTACAGCAAAAACTTATTAACATTAGAGCAGTCAAAGACGATAAAAGAAGTATGCCTTGGATAGAGGACTTGTTTAAACCAGACGCAACCGACCGTCTAGACAAATACGAACTAGTAAGTAGAACAATAATGTTCATTAGAGTATATTTTTTGACAACTTGAAGAACACCATACTACAAATACAAGCTTGTATATTCATTTTTTAAACAGAAAAAATATGTTAACAAATTTTAAATAATTGCTCATGCAGATAATGTTTCCTTTCCTCGAGCGACCTCCTAAGGGAACTTCAGGTTCAGTAGGTCACTGGTTCAAATTGATAGCAGATATTTTGGAGAAGAAGTTCAGAATTTATGACTCATTGAGAGAGCCAGGGGATATTGATCTTGCAAAAGTATGCTCAAAATTGATCAGGAAAATAAAGACATTGTGGAGTGAAGGTTTTGGAACAACAGAAACAAAAGTCCAAACAGGAATATATTGACTTTGAACGAATTACAGTAACGTAGTGTGTTTGTATTTTAAGAGTGTATTTCGGAGCGCCTTGTATTTTGGAGCGCCCTGTATTTTGAAGCCTCTTGTATTTCGGAGTCTGTGTTGCGGGCTCCGCCCATGGGCACGACACCTTCGGTGCATCAAGCATTCATATAGATCTTGAAGCGCCGCGTATTTCGGAGCGCCTTGTATTTTGGAGCACCTTATATTTCGAAGCTCCTTGTATTTCAGAGTGTGTGTTGGCGGCTCTGCCCGTAGGCACGGCGCCTTCGGCGCATCAAGCATTCATATAGATCTTGAAGCGCCGTGTATTTTGGAGCGCCGTGTATTTCGGAGCGCCTTGTATTTCGGAGTGTGTGTTGCGGGCTCCACCTGTGGCACGGTGCCTTCGGCGCATCAAGAATTCATATAGATCTCGAAGTGCTGTGTATTTCGAGCGCCGTGTATTTCGTAGCGCCATGTATTTCGGAGCGCCGTGTATTTCGTAGCGCCTTGTATTTCAGAGATCCTTGTATTTTGGAGTGTGTGTTGCGGGCTCCACCCGTGGCACGGCGCCTTCGGCGCATCAAGCATTCATATAGATCTTGAAGCGTCGTGTATTTCGCAGCGCCGTGTATTTCGTAGCGCCTTGTATTTCGGAGTGCCTTGTATTTCGGATTGTGTGTTGCGGGCTCCGCCCGTGGCACAGCGCCTTCGGTACATCAAGATTTCATATAGATCTTGAAGCACCGTGTATTTCGGAGCGCCGTGTATTTCGTAGAGCCTTGTATTTTGGAGCGTCGTGTATTTCGGAGTGTGTGCTGCGGTCTCTGCCCGTGGCACGGTGCCTTCGGCGCATAATGCCTTCATATAGATGTTGAAGCACCGTGTATTTTGGAGCACCTTGTATTTCAGAGTGTGTGTTGCGGGCTCCGCCCGTGGCACGGCGCCTTCGACGCATCAAGCATTCATATAGATTTTGAGGCGCTGTGTATTCCATAGTGCCTTGTAATTTGGAGTGTGTGTTGCGGGCTCCGCCCGTGGCAGTGCACGTAGGTTAACAGAGCAGTTTACCGGCTACCACATCTACAATTATAGAGCAGTACGCACGCTCCTACAAAGCAGTTTCTCATTCAATATATTTTAGCTTGGATGTTAACCGATGGATACGGCTAGCATAGGACGTTACAGCCTCATTCTTCCACGAAAAGAAACAAACCCTTCTTCTTATGTCTGGAGCAAAAGAAAACAATCTATTGAATAGCGATTGATTTTATTAGATCTGCTTCCTCGATCAGTCGCGTGGGTGAGGACCTAGATTTGGTGCAGGAGATTGTTTTAAGGTTAGCATCTACAAAATCTTTGATCCATTGCAGTATCCTCAAGAAAACTTGGTATACTGCACTCAAAGAGCCTGGATTTCTTTCGCGTTATATAAAGAAAAATTCGCCATCATGCCTAGGATTTCTTGTTGATTATCATTGGATGTCTGCGGTTGGTAATAGGCTACAGGAGTTTGAATATTCATCTAAAGATGAAACATCTCTAGCTATTTGTTCGAACTTAGATTCAACATACCTTGTAAGGGAATTGGTCGTCTGCTGTCAAAACGGAGCAGTCCTCATTCAGGTCTTTCCACATGGTTCTAGAGATCCTGGGTACTATGTTAATTATCCTTGCCTCACCTGTTACACGAATGCCATCAATGTCGAAGAGTGATACAGATCATTCATATGGGCAATTCTATTTGATTCCAAGTGCTGCTAGATCAGGAATGACATTCTTTCGTAGAAATATATTCAATGCTTGCAAGGTTTCATATCATGGTGTTACTGCTAATCCAACATTTGGAATATTTTTGCATGTCTGTATTCAGCAAAAATGGTCAATGGGAGATGCATATTTCTGACCCAATTCCTGTGCCAATACCGACCACTTACCTTAGTCAGCCTGAAGGAATCCTGATAAGCAAAGACCTGTTTATGGCGTATGTTGTAGGCATTCTTCTATGTTACAACATATCCACACATTTAACGTATGTGATACAATTCCCTGAATCAGTGAGGCTGACAACAAAGGATCAGAGGAATTATTGTATTTCAGAGGATAGATTAGGAAATATTTTACTAGCTGCCTTTTCTAGTGATGGTATACTGACAACTTGGCTCCTTGACTACAACAATGGTCAAAATAAGTGGATCATCCAGACAATATTAGATCTGCCTGTTGCATGCAGAACTGCTTTTGGCTGGGATATAGAAGATTACTAGAAGGAAAGACTTGGTAGTCTCTGTGAGAATTGCAATCTCCCAGTTTGTGGTGTGTTGCGTGTTATAACAATGTCAGCTGATGGTCGCTATGTTCTGATGACAGTTGATTTTGATGTAGGCTTATTCTGTGCAGACGTGCTGAAGAAGACTGTATCAGTTTTATCCAAGTTATCTACACCATTAGTTGTCCATAGTGCTTTTGCAATTTCTAAAGCCTGGCCACCTAGTCTATAGTGATTGACCGAAATGCAATAAAAATTAAATATCTCTTTATAATGTGAGTACAGTAAGCCTTTGTTGCTTCTTTTGATCTTCTAGCACTTTATTCTGACTCCAATTATGTACTATGTTGCTTTTTTGTAATCTTCTTGCATTGTATGCTAAATTTGGCGTCCTAGTACTGCTATTGTATTTGCTAATTGATGTAGTGCAATTTCATATTATCAGTGTACCTGCAGCATTACATAGAGCAGTATGCTAAATTTGGCGTCCTAGTCCTAGCTTCAAAAAAAAACCAGTGTACCTGCAGCATTACATAGAGCAGTGCAATTGTCGAACTAAGGGCAGTGCACGCACGATAAATAGTGTACGCAGGATAAATAGGGCAGTTCTTTGAAAGTACATAGGTTTGTATCCGTGTAGAAAGCAGTTTCTATATGACTATACGGGCAGTGCACTTAGAGTGCAGGGTCGTCCCGCATTCGTTAGGGGCTCGTATAGTTTCTAGGTTAGGCAGTGCACATGGCTGAGGAAGCGCAGTGCTTCGAACAGAAACCAGTGTACCTGCAGCATTACATAGAGCAGTGCAATTGTCGAAATAAGGGCAGTGCACGCAGGTTAAATAGTACACGCAGGATAAATAGGGCAGTTAGGTGTGTATCCGTGTAGATAGCAGTTTTCTATATGACTATATGGGCAGTGCACTTAGAGTGCAGGGTCGTCCCGTATTCGTTAGGGGCTAGTATAGTTTCTAGGTTAGGTAGTGCACGTCGTCAAGGAAGGGCAGTGCTTCGAACAGAAACCAGCGTACCTGCAACATTACATAGAGGAGTATAATTGTCGAAATAAGGGCAGTGCACGCAGGATAAATAGGGTAGTTCTTCGAAAGTACATCGGTGTGTATCCGTGTAGAAAGCAGTTTTCTATATGACTATACGGGCAGTGCACTTAGAGTGCAGGGTCGTCCCTCATTCATTAGGGGCTAGTATATTTTCTAGGTTAGGCAGTGCACGTGGCTGAGGAAGCACAGTGCTTCGAACAGAAACCAGTGTACTTGCAGCATTACATAGAGCAATGCAATTGTCGAAATAAGAGCAGTGCACGCAGGATAAATAGGGCAGTTCTTTGAAAGTACATAGGTTTGTATCCGTGTAGAAGCAGTTTTCTATATGACTATACGGGTAGTGCACTTAGAGTGCAGGGTCGTCCCACATTGGTTAGGGGCTAGTATAGTTTTTTTAAGACTTTTGGCACTACTGAACATACAAACAATGAACTGGCTCCCTGTCATACAAGCAAGCCACTCGAACTCCTCCTGTAAGCAGCGCATGGCCTCCTGATGCACAGCACTGCACGCCACGCACTGCTCGGGATACTAGCGATGCACTACCTCTATGTCCTACGAGCAATCCACTCGAACTTCTACTCTAAGCGGTGCACGGACTAGCACAACGCAGATGCTGAGCAGTGCACTCCATGAACTGCTCAATCTACAACTGGTGCACTGCCTCCCTGTGCTACCAGCGAGCCACTCGAACTACTCCGGTAAGCAGTGCATGGACTCCTGTAAGCAGTGCAAGACTCAGTAAAAGGCAGATGCCCAGCACTACACGCCATGCACTGCTCAAGATACAAACAATGCACTGCCGCCCTATGCTACCAGCAAGCCACTCGAAATCCTACTGTAAGCAGTGCACTGCCCAGCAAAGCGCAGATGCTCCGCACTGCACGCCGTGGACTGCTGAACGTACAAACAATGAACTGCCTCCCTGTCCTACAAGCAAGCCACTCGAACTCCACTTGTAAGTAGTGCATGGCCTCCTGATGCACAGCACTGCATGCCATGCACTGCTCGGGATACAAGCTATGCACTTCCTCTATGTTCTACGAGCAAGCCACTCGAACTTCTACTCTGAGCAGTGCACGGACTAGCACAGTGCAGATGCTAAGCAGTGCACTCCATGAACTGCTCATTCTACAACTGGTGCACTCCCTCCCTGTGCTACCAGCAAGCCACTCGAACTACTCCGGTAAGTAGTGCATGGATTCCTGTAAGCAGTGCACGACTCAGTACAATGCAGACGCCCAGCACTACACGCCATGCACTGCTCAAGATACAAACAATGCACTGCCATCCTATGCTACCAGCAAGCTACTCGAAATCCTACTGTAAGCAGTGCACTACCCAAGAAAGCGCAGATGCTCATGGTATAAAAAGATGAATTGCCTCCATTTCTATTAGACACTGCACTACCTCACATTACTATTAAAAACACAATAGCATTGAAAACAGTACCCTTAAAATACTTTGTTCAAAGTATAGATAAATAGGAGTTCAAAGTAGGACCCCTCCCATTACACCCCACAAAATCTCCATTGCCCGTAAATAAAAGAAAACAAACAAAATTAAATAAAAGTAAAAAAATAAAAGCAGATACTAACTACCGAAAAAGAGAAAAAAGACTGACAAAGAGAAAAATAGGACCAAAAAAGAGTAACCATAGCACTGCGCCACTGCCAAGACAGATTTTTGTGCACTGCCTCCCAGTCCTACGAGTAACTAGATGTTGCGATCTCGGATCGGTAAAGATCCTAAGTCCCTGTGATTAACATGCTAGTACCTGGATCAATAGCTAGCACTTCACAGTCGATGAATATCATGTAAAACACAAGTCATTATTACACGAATAATCCAGAGTATAATTATTACAACTTGCATAGCTTATAGCTAGCTCAAATAAAACAGCGGAAACTAAATAAAACTTGAGTCCATCAACGCCTCAGGCTAGCTGCGTGAAGACCCGCGATCCCTACGCACCTTTCAATCTTCGGATTCTGCACATAAGACGTGCAGCCAACAAGTTGGGTCAATACTTTGAATGTATTGGCAAATTACACCAAGGAAGGAACAAGACTAACTCTACATGCAAGGCTAGAGTAGGCTTTGGGGTTTATTTGCGTAAAGCCAATTTTATCAAGGTAATGAGAAAAGAGGAAGAAAGTTTTCCCTACTTTGTAAACTTTGATAAATAGTATAGGGTCAAATGGAACACGAGGATATTACTCACCAAGTGCCCAATCAACCTAACACTTGGATATTACACACCAGGTGACACTTGGATATTACGCACCAAGTTACTTGGATATGACACACCAAGTTCCCAAATTCCCACCTATTAGCGATATTACGCACGCCATAGGGTTTGAAAAACTTTTGTTTGAAAAGAGAGAGGAAGATCTTTCAGAGGCTCCATCCTTCAGATGTTCAAAGTGTTCTTTTCCGTGAACTCGGCTGATCGATCAGATTGCAATACTCTCGAGAGGTTGTGCACTTTCCCCACAATCCACGATCAAGTCCTTTTACAAACAAGACCATGGCGAAGCCTTCCCTTAGTAGCCCCTCTACCAGCTGGATCCAACCATGCCAAGAACCTCCAAATGTTGGTACCCCGGTGAGGTTTCCCACTAAGTACTAAGCCAAGACAGAGCCCATATGTATTGTGGTTGCACGGGAAGCTTCTGAATTCTGAAACATGGCAGACTTCTTTGATTCCTGGGCGGCCGTCCTCCACCAAAATCTCACTCGTTGTCCCGACAACCATTCCGCCCAGAAGAAAACTTAGTTTTATTTTGAAGGGGTTTTGGAGAAGAAAAGTTCGCTCGAGAGAGCTCTCATACTTAGAAAATTTAGAGTCTTTCGAACCCTCCCAACGGTATTTGATATATATATAGCATAGCAAGCAATACTTACCAAAAACAGGGAAACCTAATAGGACGGAAATTTCCTAAGTATAAAGCTACTCATGGCATACTACAAAATCATCGCACTTGCAAAAATATTTTCAAGTAGGTCTACCAAAACAATCCTACACATGCATACTACTATTTTGAAGAGCAAAACATGCATAGTATTCAAAACTGGGACATTAATATGAACAAGTGGTGTAACTTGCCTTGATCCGAGCAGCAATCTACACAACAATACTCCTCAGCGCACTCCGAGCAATCTAACGAAGCAAACAAGGATCCAATCACAATTTGCACAAAACAAGTCACGAAGTCAAATATGCATGCATGCAACATGGTAATATGCAAGGGTGGGTTTGATTTCGGCCGAGGGTCTTAACCAGGGGTGTTGTTGAGTTGGGGATGTCATTAGAATCGATTTCCCACAGATTTTAGGTATTTTGGATAAAACCCTAATTAACCAGGCTTGAAACTAGATCTACAGCTCTAATCTATCTCGAAACAGATCTAAGCACCCTAAGAAAGATATGATAATTTTCTACAGAAGGTATTGCCAAAACAAGGCCAACGCAACAAGAATCAACTAAAACGGAGTTACGGATAATTTTCTAGAATTAAAATACTCTAATCTAAACTTTTAACTCTACTCCAAGATTGCCGTGGCAAAATAGTAATATTATTGTAGATCTGTGTTCTACTCGAAAATATGAATCCAACGGTATATTATACGCAATTTTTGGACTAATAATCTAATTTCTATGAATTTTACAAGATTACAGCTATAATCTGCAATTTTAAATTCGAACGGAATATTCCAGAGAATATTCCGCTGACTGGGCAGGTTGACTGGGACTAGATGCTGACCTGACGACGACGTGGCGGTGACGAGGCAAATGATCGGGACGATTGAATCTCGACCGTCGGGATGAGATCCGGTGGTTAGAAGAGAAGTTGGCTCAAAATAGACCCGATTTTGCCTAACAAAGGACTAGAAGTAGATCTGTGTTAGAGAGATAAATCCGTAGGTCAAATCGAAAAACTTTGAACATGAAAGTTGTGGAGGATGATTAGATCTACCTTTTCACCAAAGGGATTTGGATTCCAAGAAACGAGCGCGAGTAGATCTTGGAATTACGCCATCAGATCTAAAATATTGCGTTGCGAAATTCTCCGGCTGTGGTGGATGAAAAGAGGTGAGGTTTGTCGGAATTGAAAGATTTCGACGAGATCTACAACTTTCGTGTTGAAGCCGAAGGCAACCGACGAAGTTTAGATAGGTTTAGAAGCGAAATACGATTCGGTGGGGTGTAGATTCGGGATTTCGGGAAGGAGAAGTATTATAGCTGTGGCTCCGATGGATTACTTAGGCTTTTATGATAATGGGAGGATAGATCTTGGAGTAGGAAACAAGTAGAAACAAACGGAAGTCAATTCGGAGTTGTAGATAAAAAATTATAAGTGTTTGAATAGAGATAGGTTTAGAAAACAGATTTTCGCACGCTTTTTAAAGCGGAGGTGGGATCGATTAGGATGGCTGGACGATGGCTGTTCAGTCGGCTGAGGTGGGCCGGCCGGCGGCCCATTTCGTTTTTTTTTCTTTTTCTTTTTCTATTTTGGTATTTTCTTTATATCTTTTGCATACGAACTCCAAATTAGACGAAATTGGTTTCTAAAATTTTGTAAAAAGAAGAGGGTTAGGATAGGATTATAAAATAACACTTTTGCAAAGGTTTTGGTGGTTAAAAAGGTTTTACCCTACTTTTGGCTGTAAGTGACTATGGGGTTTGAGAATTGCCTGATGCAAAATTTTCGATAGGTGATGCCATGATGCAATGATATGATGCATGCTTACTAGTAACATCGGAAATTATAAAATTTGGGATGTTACAAACCTACCCCCCTTAAGAAGAATCTCGTGCCCGAGATTCAGGTTGGTTAGCAAATAGGTGTGGTTGTTCTTTCTTCAGATCTTCTTCACGTTCCCATGTGGCCTCTTCCTCGGAATGGTGATTCCATTGAACTTTGCAGAATCTGATAGTCTTGGTACGAGTAATTCTCTCGGCTGTTTCCAGGATCCTGGTGGGTCTTTCCTCATAGGTGAGGTCGTTATCCAATTGAACTTCTTCCAATGGAACTGTATCATTTAGTGAGGTTTCAGCCATTTCTGGGTGACACTTCTTTAGTTGCGACACATGGAAAACATTGTGAACTGTTAGCATTTCGGGTAATTCCAACTGATAGGCAACTTCCCCTCTGCGACCCAAGATTTTGTAGGGCCCTATGAATCGGGGTGCTAACTTACCCTTGATTCCGAATCTCTTAACACCTCGTAGTGGTGAAACTCGGAGATACGCACGGTCTCCCACTTCGTAAGTCACATCCCTGCGCTTGGAGTCAGCATAACTCTTTTGTCTGGATTGGGCTATCTTTAACCTGTCTTGAATCTGTCTCACTTTTTCTTCGGCATCCTTGATCAGTTCAGGTCCAAACAGACTACGTTCTCCAACCCCACTCCATAGCAGTGGAGTCCTACACTTCCTGCCATAGAGAACTTCAAATGGAGCCATCTTGATGCTAGTTTGGTAGCTGTTATTGTATGAGAATTCCGCATATGGCAAGTTATCGTCCCAACTAGACCCATAGTCTAGCGCACAGGCTCTTAACATGTCCTCCAAGACCTGATTAACTCTTTCCGTTTGTCCATCTGTTTGCGGGTGGAAGGCAGTACTAAACTCTAGTCGCGTCCCTAGAGACTCGTGTAGCTGTCGCCAAAACTTAGAGGTGAATTGGGTACCTCTATCGGAAACAATCCCCTTGGGCACACCATGAAGACTTACGATCCTTGACATATAAATCTTAGCAAGTTTAGCACTCGTATAGGTGGTCTTTACGGGGATAAAGTGGGCCACTTTTGTGAAGTGGTCGACCACTACCCAGATGGAGTCATACCCAGATCGAGTCCGAGGTAGTCCTGTGATAAAATCCATGCCTACCTTGTCCCACTTCCATTCGGGCACAGGTAATGGCTGTAGCAGTCCTGCTGGTTTTTGGTGTTCGGCCTTAACTCTGTTGCATACGTCACACAAGGAGATATATTCAGCAATTTCTCTTTTCATGTTGTTCCACCAGAATCTATCCTTCACATCCATGTACATCTTTGTATTACCGGGATGAATTGAGTAGGGCGAATCGTGAGCTTCTTGAAGGATTAACTTCCTGATATCAGGGTCATTCGGAACACACAGACGCTTCTCATACCAGAGCGTTCCTTGTTCATCCGTATGAAACCCTTTTGCTTTGCCTTTGCTTATATTAGCTCTTATTTCTTCCAACTCTTTGTCCCCCTTCTGGGCCTCTTTGATTTGGTCCAGAAGTGTTGGCACTATCTCCATAGTGGCTAGGTATCCTTCCGGAACTATTTCCAATCTAAGGTCCTTGAATTGTTCACACAAATCATTTGGAAGCTCTCCCACAGTAAGTCCATTTACATAGACTTTTCGGCTTAAGGCGTCAGCCACAACGTTGGCCTTTCCAGGATGGTACTGCAGGTCCAAGTCATAGTCCGTGATGAGCTCAAGCCATCTCCTTTGCCTCATATTTAATTCCTTTTGAGTGAAGATATACTTAAGACTCTTGTGATCCGTGAACACATCACAATGTTTGCCCATTAGGTAGTGTCTCCATACCTTGAGTGCATGCACAACTGATGCTAGTTCCAAATCGTGCGTGGGGTAGTTATTTTCATGGTTCTTAAGTTGACGAGAGGCGTAAGACACTACTTGTCCTTCTTGCATCAGTACACTACCAAGTCCTTGCCGGGAAGCATCGCAATAGACCTGGAAGTCCTTTTGGATGTCAGGGAGACACAAAACTGGTGCTGTTACCAGTCACTTCTTTAATTCCTGAAAGCTTGCTTCACATGCCTCGGTCCATTCGAACTTCTTCTCTTTCTTCAGCAACTCTGTCATAGGCTTTGCTATCTTGGAAAAGTTTTCGATGAATCTTCGGTAATACCCCGCAAGGCCCAAGAAACTCCTAATATCACCCACATTCTTAGGAGGCTCCCATTCTGTTATAGAGGCCACCTTACTTGGGTCCACGGCAACACCTTTAGCTGATACAATATGACCAAGGAATCCTACTTCTTTCAACCAGAATTCACATTTGCTAAATTTGGCATATAACTTGTGTTCCCTTAACTTTTCCATGATTAGGCGCAGGTGCCTCTCATGTTCCTTCTCGTCCTTGGAGTATATGAGTATGTCATCAATGAATACCACAATAAACTTATCCAAGTACTCCATGAACACCTTGTTCATCATAGTCATGAAGTATGCTGGGGCATTGGTTAAGCCAAACGACATCACGGTGTACTCGTACAATCCGTATCTTGTGGTGAAGGCTGTCTTGGGTACATCCTGTTCCCGGATCTTTAGCTGGAAATATCCTGACCGGAGATCAATCTTAGAGAACACACTAGCTCCCTTTAATTGGTCAAACAGGTCATTTATATTGGGTAGGGGGTACTTGTTCTTGATTGTTACTTCGTTCAATGACCGGTAGTCCACGACTAGTCTCTTGGTTTTATCCTTCTTCTCCACGAATAAGACAGGTGCTCCCCAAGATGACGCACTTGGTTGAATGAAGCCTTTGTCCAACTGCTCTCTGAGCTGTTTCTTAAGTTCCTTCAACTCATCCACATCCATCTTGTACGGTCTCTTTGCTATTGGCCCAGTACCTGGCATCAAGTCAATGAGAAACTCGATGTCACGGTCGGGCGGCATCCCTGGTAATTCTTCCGGAAACACATCTGGATACTCCTTCACAATTGGCACATCCTCCAAACTAACCCCCTTAAGAGAGTTCACCAAACTTCCTTTGAGCGCGAAGGCTGACTTAAAGCGGATCCTTTTCTTTTCCGGAGTCGTGAGTGCGATAGTCCTTTTGGCACAATCTATGACTCCCTCATACTCGGTCATCCAATTCATGCCCAAAATTATGTCTAGGCCTTGGGATTCCAGAACGACTAGGCTGGTGGGAAAGGTGTGCGTCCCAATTCTTAGTTCTAACCCACGGCATCCAGAGTTTGCCACTATTTCTCCTCCAGGAGAACTTACCCTTAGGGGAGTACTAATAGTCTCTGTAGGTATCTTGCCTCTATCAACACATACCCTTGATATGAATGAATGCGATGCACCAGTGTCAAAAAGAACAACTGCAGGTGTGGAGTTAAGCTTGAACTTACCGATCACGGAGTCAGGTGCCTCACGAGCATCCTCCACGGAGACATGATTCACCGTGGCTTTGACGAACGGGTTCGGCTTATTCCCATTTCCATTTCCATTGCCATGGTTGTGTCCGTTGCCGTTTCCATTACCATTCCCATTCTTCATCCTTTCGGGGCAAGTAGTCGCATAGTGCCCTGTCTTGTTACACTTGAAGATGTCACTTCACTCAGATCCTTCCCATTGCCATTTCCATTGCGGTGCTTATGGCCATTGTGGTTATGTCCTCCATGACGATGACCATTGTGATTATGGCCATTGTGGTTGTGGGGTGGTGGTGACGAAGTGCGTTGCTTCTGATATGGGGCAGAGTTGTGCTTGTGTGAGGTGGACTTTCTCTTCCGGTTCTCGATACTCCTTTGCTTTGCTTCAACTACAACTGCCCTGTCCAGAAGTTCCTGATAACTATCAAATTTCAGAGCCACAAGCTGAATAGATATTTCGTCATTAAGTCCCCTTAAGAACTCTTCTTGTCTCTTGGCATCCGTGGATACGTCGTCAGGTGCATATCGTGCCAGCTTGTTGCAAATGTCCCCATACTCGGAGACAGAGCGGTGCAGTTGTTTCAAGTCGCGGAACTCACGTCTCTTAAGTGACATGACTCCCGCGGCTACGTGATGAGTACGAAAGGCTGTTTCGAACTGGTTCCAGGTGATAGCTTCAATATCAGGGTGGGTGACCTGGTAGTTATCCCACCATTCGGCAGCTGGTCCCTCAAGTTGGTGCGCGGCAAAGCGCACCCTATCATCTCCAACAACCTGGACGGTGTCTAACTTCTTGTTGATGGTGCGGAGCCAGTCGTCTGCCACAATTGGCTCAGAACTACTTGAGAAAATTGGAGGGTTCAACCTCAAGAATCGAGTCAAGCGATCCTGTTGGGGCGGTGGAGGTGGCGGAGGCGGCGGGTTGTTGTTGTTGTTTTGCATGTTTTGAGTGAGGAGTTGGATCAACTGATTCTGGGAGTTCAGAAGTTGCGCTATCTCTGGAGGCATGTTGTTATTGTTGTTTCCACGTCTCGCCATCTGGAGGGTTTGGGAGGCAAGTTAAGAAATGATAGAAAGTCTAAGAAATAAACTCCTACCCTTATGTAAACAAGGAAAAACACACGAGAAAAGCAAGGCACACATAGCACAAAAATCCACACACTCAACCAAGTTTAACTAACCAAAATAAGATTTTTGGTCCTCATTACAATCGCGAATAACGTTCGACTAAAGGACTAAATGGTGGTCCAACTACTCTACTCATCATCCACTTCCTCATCCTCAATGACGAAGCCTTCCTCTTCCAGCAGTGACTTGTATAGCTCCATGTCCCTCGTCGTGGCTTCGAGCTTCTCTTGAAGTTCCTTCATGTCCTGTGGCTCCGGTGTTGCAGCTTCGAGCCTTCCTTGAAGTTCCTTCACCTCTCGCAGTTCCTGGGTAGCAGCTTCCAGCTTCTCTTGGAGTTCCCTCTTCTCCTTCTGTAGCTTCTTGATCAAACTTGATCCCATAGTCACGGGCGTGATCTTCTCCTCCCAGCTCCTCTTAGCTGCTCGCAGGTCTTTCATCATGGCGGCAAGGTTCTTGAACTCCAGCTCGTTCTTGGCGAGCACTAGACTTTGCTCCCTAATCCTCTTGTTCTTATCTTGCACCCTCTTCTCTTGATTAGCGAACATCTTGTCTTGGGCGGTGAGCTCCCCTCCTAGGGACTTGATCTTCTCTTCCAGCTCCTCGATCTTCTCGTCCTTCTCCTTGACTAGGGCACAAAGCTCGTCATTCCTCACGATCTCAAGGCAGCTCCCCTTCTGAAGGTCATTGATGTGGAACTCCAAGTCTTGATATTGGATTCTTCGACGCTTGCATGTCTTCCTTTCCTCCGGGGTTAACTCGATTGGGACTCCCTTCTCATCACGTCTTCCAAGGAGTTTGATGTAGTTGCCTTCAACCTCTTCATGGTGGCGTCCGCAAAGGCGTCCAATGAGCTCCTGCAAGCAAATGCCAAGTCCTTTCTCCTTGGAGTCGCTGGTGACGTTGAGTACAATGGCCTCCGTCTTGGGTTCTATCTGACTGCGCCATGGTTGGATGACTTCAATTGCCCAGCATCCTTCCTTGTGCATCTTCCTCAATTCGCCTCCCTTGATTGATGGCATGGGTAACTGCAGTGTCTTGATGATGTCCAGAAGGCATTCCCCGAAGCGCAGGCACTTGATGTCTTCGGCGGTGTCGTAGTAGAAGGCCGTCATCTTTAGGTTGAGAGAGAAAATTAGACAAGGTGATAAGGAAGAGACAATACTAGAAGAGTACAATTATCTTAGAAGAATATAGAAAGCAAAACACACACGGTAAAGGTGGTTTCCAATCCTAGGGTCACGTCCTACAGGAAACTTTGTGCTCTGATACCATCTGTTGCGACCTCGGATCGGTAAAGATCCTAAGTCCCTGTGATTAACATGCTAGTCCCTGGATCAATAGCTACCACTTCACAGTCGATGAATATCATGTAAAACACAAGTCATTATTACACGAATAATCCAGAGTATAATTATTACAACTTGCATAGCTTATAGCTAGCTCAAATAAAACAGCGGAAACTAAATAAAACTTGAGTCCATCAACGCCTCAGGCTAGCTGCGTGAAGACCCGCGATCTCTACGCACCTTTCAATCTTCGGATTCTGCACATAAGACGTGCAGCCAACAAGTTGGGTCAATACTTTGAATGTATTGGCAAATTACACCAAGGAAGGAACAAGACTAACTCTACATGCAAGGCTAGAGTAGGCTTTGGGGTTTATTTGCGTAAAGCCAATTTTATCAAGGTAATGAGAAAAGAGGAAGAAAGTTTTCCCTACTTTGTAAACTTTGATAAATAGTATAGGGTCAAATGGAACACGAGGATATTACTCACCAAGTGCCCAATCAACCTAACACTTGGATATTACACACCAGGTGACACTTGGATATTACGCACCAAGTTACTTGGATATGACACACCAAGTTCCCAAATTCCCACCTATTATTGATATTACGCACGCCATAGGGTTTGAAAAACTTTTGTTTGAAAAGAGAGAGGAAGATCTTTCAGAGGCTCCATCCTTCAGATGTTCAAAGTGTTCTTTTCCGTGAACTCGGCTGATCGATCAGATTGCAATACTCTCGAGAGGTTGTGCACTTTCCCCACAATCCACGATCAAGTCCTTTTACAGACAAGACCATGGCGAAGCCTTCCCTTAGTAGCCCCTCTACCAGCTGGATCCAACCGTGCCAAGAACCTCCAAATGTTGGTACCCCGGTGAGGTTTCCCACTAAGTACTAAGCCAAGACAGAGCCCATATGTATTGTGGTTGCACGGGAAGCTTCTGAATTCTGAAACATGGCAGACTTCTTTGATTCCTGGGCGGCCGTCCTCCACCAAAATCTCACTCGTTGTCCCGACAACCATTCCGCCCAGAAGAAAACTTAGTTTTATTTTGAAGGGGTTTTGGAGAAGAAAAGTTCGCTCGAGAGAGCTCTCATACTTAGAAAATTTAGAGTCTTTCGAACCCTCCCAACGGTATTTGATATATATATAGCATAGCAAGCAATACTTAGCAAAAACAGGGAAACCTAATAGGACGGAAATTGCCTAAGTAGAAAGCTACTCATGGCATACTACAAAATCATCGCACTTGCAAAAATATTTTCAAGTAGGTCTACCAAAACAATCCTACACATGCATACTACTATTTTGAAGAGCAAAACATGCATAGTATTCAAAACTGGGACATTAATATGAACAAGTGGTGTAACTTGCCTTGATCCGAGCAGCAATCTACACAACAATACTCCTCAGCGCACTCCGAGCAATCTAACGAAGCAAACCAGGATCCAATCACAATTTGCACAAAACAAGTCACGAAGTCAAATATGCATGCATGCAACATGGTAATATGCAAGGGTTGGTTTGATTTCGGCCGAGGGTCTTAACCAGGGGTGTTATTGAGTTGGGGATGTCATTAGAATCGATTTCCCACAGATTTTAGGTATTTTGGATAAAACCCTAATTAACCAGGCTTGAAACTAGATCTACAGCTCTAATCTATCTCGAAACATATCTAAACACCCTAAGAAATATATGATAATTTTCTACAGAAGGTATTGCCAAAACAAGGCCAACGCAACAAGAATCAACTAAAACGGAGTTACGGATAATTTTCTAGAATTAAAATACTCTAAACTAAACTTTTAACTCTACTGCAAGATTGCCGTGGCAAAATAGTAATATTATTGTAGATCTGTGTTCCACTCGAAAATATGAATCCAACGGTATATTATACGCAATTTTTGGACTAATAATCTAATTTCTATAAATTTTACAAGATTACAACTATAATCTGCAATTTTAAATTCGAACGGAATATTCCAGAGAATATTCCGCTGACTGGACAGGTTGACTGGGACTAGATGCTGACCTGACGACGACGTGGCGGTGACGAGGCAAATGATCGGGACGATTGAATCTCGACCGTCGGGATAAGATCCGGTGGTTAGAAGAGAAGTTGGCTCAAAATAGATCCGATTTTGCCTAACAAAGGACTAGAAGTAGATCTGTGTTAGAGCGATAAATCCGTAGGTCAAATCGAAAAACTTTGAACATGAAAGTTGTGAAGGATGATTAGATCTACCTTTTCACCAAAGGGATTTGGATTCCAAGAAACGAGCGCGAGTAGATCTTGGAATTACGCCATCAGATCTGAAATATTGCGTTGCGAAATTCTCCGGCTGTGGTGGATGAAAAGAGGTGAGGTTTGTCGGAATTGAAAGATTTCGACGAGATCTACAACTTTCGTGTTGAAGCCGAAGGCAACCGACGAAGTTTAGATAGGTTTAGAAGCGAAATACGATTCGGTGGGGTGTAGATTCGGGATTTCGGGAAGGAGAAGTATTATAGCTGTGGCTCCGATGGATTACTTAGGCTTTTATGATAATGGGAGGATAGATCTTGGAGTAGGAAACAAGTAGAAACAAACGGAAGTCAATTCGGAGTTGTAGATAAAAAATTATAAGTGTTTGAATAGAGATAGGTTTAGAAAACAGATTTTCGCACGCTTTTTAAAGCGGAGGTGGGATCGATTAGGATGGCTGGACGATGGCTGTTCAGTCGGCTGAGGTGGGCCGGCCGGCGGCCCATTTCGTTTTTTTTTTCTTTTTCTTTTTCTATTTTGGTATTTTCTTTATATCTTTTGCATACGAACTTCAAATTAGACGAAATTGGTCTCTAAAATTTTGTAAAAAGAAGAGGGTTAGGATAGGATTATAAAATAACACTTTTGCAAAGGTTTTGGTGGTTAAAAAGGTTTTACCCTACTTTTGTCTGTAAGTGACTATGGGGTTTGATAATTGCCTGATGCAAAATTTTCGATAGGTGATGCCATGATGCAATGATATGATGCATGCTTACTAGTAACATCGGAAATTATAAAATTTGGGATGTTACACTAGAACTCCTCCGACAAGTAGTGCACGCAACGCAAACCGCAGTTCGTACGAACCGGAAAAGAGAAAAAATTGACAAAACAGCGAAAAAACCGGGAGACGTCCCGCGATGGAACAAAACCGCTGAACGCCCCAACCAAAACATCCAGAAGCGCTACAAGAACTACACGTGTCGAGAAAGCAATACACCCCCGCTTGACGGGACGCACCAAAATCATCCACGTGTTGCCACGAGCAGCGTCGTAGAGCGTACTCCCATGAGGGCGCCCTTTTTCTAGCGTTTTCGCCTTTAAGAGGATGCAGCCGCCCAGGAGCCTGCTCGGAATCCAGAAGTTCACCAGATGCCTGGCCTCCCTCAGCCATTTCGTCAGCCGATCAAGAAGACGGATAAGTTCTCATGTACCTCGCAAGCCGCCGCCACCTTTCATGACCTCAAGCGCATGCTATCCACAGTTCCGGTTCTAGCCACGCCGGCTAGCAAGGAGCCGATGTTGCTCTATATAGCAGCCATCAGCCGGGTCGATAGCATCGTTCTGGTGGTGGAGCGCCCCGAGCAAGGCAAGGCTCAGCTGGTTCGGAGGCCCGTCTACTACCTCAGCGAGGTTCTCTCCCTCTCCAAGGAGAACTACCACCACAACCAGAAGATGTGTTATGCTGTGTACCTGGCATGTAAGAAGCTCAAGCACTACTTCCAGGAGCATCCGATTAAGGTCATGTGCACGGCACCCCTTTTGGAAATCATCGGCAACAAGGACGCCACCGGCCGAGTCGCCAAGTGGGCCATCGAGCTCACCGCCTACTCCATCCAGTACGAGACCTGGCTCACGATCAAGTCGCAGGCGCTGGTGGACTTCCTTGTCGACTGGGCCGATACCCAATACCTCCCATCTGTTCCAGATTCGGACCACTTCGACGGATCAAAGATGCCCGGGGGCTTGGGAGACGACATCGTTATCACCTCGCCCAAAGGAGAACGACTGGAGTATGTCATGCAGATCCACTTCAAGGCCTCCAACAACGTAGCCGAATACGAGGCACAGGTGCATGGCCTCTGGCTAGCCATAGAAATCAGTGTCAACCGGATCCTTTGCTTCGGCGATTCAGATCTGGTGGTGCAGCAGGTATCCGGAGAGTGGGACGCCCGCGATGCAAATATGGCTCTCTACCGGTTCCCCATACAGAAGCTCAGCGCTTGCTTCGACGAGTGTGAATTCCATCACGTCCCTCGCACCAACAATGAGGCAGCCGATTCGCTCGAACGAATCAGATCCACCCGGCAGGCGATCCCGCCCGGGGTCTCCTTGGAGCACCTGCGCAAGCCCTCCATCAACCCATCACCCGAGTCGGATTCCATCATATGGGAGGGAGCGCTCCGATTGACGGGGCTCTAGATGCAGAGCCGGCAGAACCTCCAAAAAAGAAGTCCCGTGCCAACTCTGGCATGTCCGTACCCTCCGGCACGCAAGACCCGAGGGCTGCCGACTCATCAAGTGGCTCGGGGGCTACCGTCCCGGGTACCTCATCCGGATGACCCCCCAACGTTGTCCGGGAAATACCATCCTGGGCACAGCGCACACACGTACACCATCATCAACAAAGAACTGTATAAGCGCAGCGTATCCGGCATCTTCCAAAGGTGTGTCAACGTGGACACAGGCTACCGGTTGCTCAAGGACATCCACCAGGGCGAATGCAGGCACCACGCTTCGTCGAGGGAGATAGGCACCAAGGCGTTTCTCCATGGTTTCTATTGGCCCACCACCCTCGTGTACGTCAAACAGGTAGTCCGTGCGTGCAATGGGTGCCAGCGCTTCGGGCAGCTCAGACATATGCCGAATTCGGTGCTCAACACCATACCGATCACCTGGCCCTTTGTTGTTTGGGGCCTCGACATGGTCGGTCCGTTCAAGCGGGCACGCGCAGGCATGACCCATCTGCTGGTGGCAGTGGACAAATTTACAAAGTGGATCGAGGCCAAGCCCATCCGGAAACTGGACGGGGCGACAGTTGTCACCTTCTTCACCGACATCATAAACCGGTTTGGCTACCCCAACAGCATCATCACCGACAACGACATGAACTTCGCCAAGGGGGTCTTCGCCCGGTTCTGCAACAACAAGGGCATCCGGCTGGACCTTGCTTTCATCGCGCACCCGCAGTCCAACGGGCAAGTCAAAAGGGAAAATGGCTTAGTACTAGCCGGCATCAAGCCACGCCTCATCGAGCCTTTGCAACGGTCGCCCGGATGCTGGATCGAGGAGCTCCGGCTGTGCTATGGAGCCTCTGCACCACTCCGAATAGATCAACCGGTACACCCCGTTCTTCCTGGTCTACGGATCGGAAGCCGTCCTCTCCGCGGATATCGAGTTCGACTCTATGATGAAAAGGCCAACCAAGAGGCACAGGAAGATGGTGTGGACCTCCTCGAGGATGCCCGCGAACTGGCATTGTCCAGATCGGCCTTGTACCAGCAACGCTTACACCACTACCATTCAGGCCGGATCCGCCCTGTCGCTTTTCGCGAGGGCGACCTGGTCCTCCGGCTGGTGGAGGTCACGAAGGGCATGTACAAGTTGTCGCCACCGTGGGACGGTCCCTTCATCGTCAGTCGTGCGGTGCCCAATGACTCCTACTACCTCATCGACGCGCAGCAGCCGCGCAAGAAAAAGATGGACAAGTCAGACGAGGAGACCGAGCGTCCCTGGAACGCGGCCTTGCTGCGCCCGTTTTACACCTAGTCACCAGATAGTGTATGTATGCTGCAAACCCTATGAATGAAAATGCGAACCCCTACGAGATGCTCGGGGGCTCCTTGCTAGAAATGTGCATGCATCTGTTTTCCAGTTCAGATGTTGCGGCTCCGGCAACCCCTACCCGGGGGCTTGCCGGCTGGCCCGACCTGCTAAGTCAACGAACCGACTGAGTAGTGTGCGACGATGTCAGAGGCCCACTCTTAGTCTCAGCTACAGACCGCAACCCGGCTGTCTAGTTAGCAAGAGCAAAAGCCCGAGGCATCCCACATGAAAAACAGGGAGGAGATGCGACAGATCGGGCGTCCCGGCCTCGCAACTAGCTTAAGACAATCCGGTTGCTAAGCCATCATTTCCGTGCGCAATGTACTGTCAGCTCCCTTCGATTCCGGCTGCAGACCATAACCCGGCTGCCCGGCAAGGACGCAGTGAAAGCAGAGCACACGGGAAAACGACTAAATATCCAGAAAGGCACAAGCTAGTTTTCAAAAAACAAATCTGCCTTCCAGCTATAGTTTAGTAGACTAACCTATTAATGGGTTAGAATGTATGTGTACATATATATTTTTGTACGACTATCTCGAGTCAGAATTCAGGAAGAAAAGAAGAAGAAGATTCGAAGTCCTTGCCTTCATCAAGCGCTCCGAATCTCGGGGGCTACACCCACTAGGTGCGCTTGCGCGCCCCTAGTGGTATCTTTTAGTTTCCCGATCGGCTAAGGGCGTTTAGCCAGATATTTGGAGCCCAGGTGAGGGCAAGGGCAGGAGAGAAGAAGAAGATTCGAAGTACCTGGCTACACCAGCTACTCCGAATCTCGGGGGCTACACCGAGTGGGTGCGCTCGCGTGCCCCCACTGGAATGTTAGTTCCCCCGGCTGCAACCGTTCAGCCAGCGGAAGCAACCGACTAAGAGGCGTCTAGTTGGATGAAGCAAGAGCACTTAAGGAAAGAAAGAAGGTTCAAAGTACCTGGCTGCACCAGCTACTCCGAATCTCGGGGGCTACACCCAGCGGGTGCGCTGGCGTGCCCCCACTGGGGTTGCAGTTCCCCCGGCTAAAGGCGGTCAACCGATCGAAGTCAGCCGGACAAAGTCAGTCGGTGAAATATTGAAAGGACATAAGAACAACAAATGTTGAAAGCAAGCCAGGACGAGTCAAACTAGCATTAAAAAGGAAAAAGGAGACGAAGCTCCCATGAGTTTACCCGGCGCCAGAGGCGGCTGCCAAAGACAGGCAAAGTTTCCAAGAAAAACAGGATAAACAAATACACCCGGCATCCTAGGGTCATAGCTATGCGGTGGGGCCCTTGCCGTGCAGAGCGCCTTGGCTGGCAGCAGTCTCAGGCGGCGGTGGAGGCGCTGGGGTCGATGCGGTTCCGGCGTCGCCATCAGCCGGCTATGTCGACGCTTCCGCATTCGGAGTGCCGACGGACTCCGAGTCGGTGAGCACCTCGTCGGGATCTACATAGTCAACAATCTTGATGGCAGAGGCCCGGAGCTCCAGATGGGCCTGGCGGATGGTGGCAAGGTCAGCGCCAGCGCGAAAACCCCCGTCGATCTTCTTGAACCGGGTGTCCTTGTACCACGAGAGCATGAGGGCCAAGGCCGAATCTGCTCCAGCTCGCGCCGCCAAGTCTCGCAGCCGGTCTACGGCAGCCTGCACTTCTCCCACCTTCGCGGCTAGTTGCGCCATCGTCTCCGGAATCGGATCGTCCGGCCATAGGAAGGAGAAGATGGCCAGCACCACCTGGCGAGGCTTGGCAGCTTCCTCACCAAGAAGGACGACGAGCTCGTGTGCTGTCGGCTGCACTCCCGGCCAGTTCTCCTGCAGCCGGTTATAGGCCAGCAGGTCTATGCCGGGATAAAAAGCTATCAGAAAAAAGAAAGTCAGATTCGGCTACCGGATCCGGAAATACGGGAGGAGACGGCAAAGGGAGCTTACCCTTGGCCGTGTGCCCCACTTGCATCAGCTCTTCCACCAGGGCCTTTTCCTTCGTCGCCAGCCGCTTGATTTCCTTCTCTTGGTCCTTGTTCTGGGCCTCGAGAAGGTTGAAGGCGTCGATCCGGCTGGCGAGCAAGGCGTCGCGCTCCTTGACGGTGGCCTCTAGAGCATCCACGTTGGCATGCCAATCCTTGTTCTGCAGCCGCAGCGTGAACTTGGACTTGCTCAGCCGGTCGTTCGCCTTCTTCAAGCGATCGATCTCCCGTTGAGTGCACACAAGGATAGATACGACAAAACCGGCTATTAAAAAAAACATGACTCCGGATGAAGCAAACTTACTCTAGGAGGTTCCGTTGGTAGCAGCAAGCTTCTGCTCCATGGACATGTTCCCGCCGACTGCGGCCTCGAGCAGCCGGATCTCCTTCACCGCCAGCTCGAGGGTGGCGGCAAGATCCGTCAACGAGGCAGTGGAGGAGGCGTCGTCATCCACAGCATTGGCGGCCAGCGACTCCTTCGCCGCAACCACCACCGTCCTCCATTCCTCCCCCGGCTAGTCCTCGGAGTGGTCGTCGCCGACAACCACGAGTTCTTTGCCAGTAGCCACCCTCCGCGTCCCCACAGAAGAGCCGTCCCCGCTTTGTGAGGTGGCCACAACCGGTTCCGGCTAGACCACCGTGAATGGTTGGGGACAGCCCGCTCTAGCTGATACAGCAGGTTCAACTTGAGGCGATGGCGGAGGTGGTGCCTCGGAGGAAGGAGGGGCGGAGGCAGACATGGGAAGCGCGTGGGGTGGCGACCCAGTCAGCGCCCGTGCCGGGCTCACGGCCCCAAAAGAGATAAACGTGCTGAAAAGATAGAAGGAAAGAAAAAAGAGAAAGAAGCAAATGAGCCCAAGGCAAAGAAGAAAAAGCGAAAGAAGCGGAAGATAGTAAAGGCGCCCGGAGAAGGACTTACTCCTGTACCACCGGGGGCGGCCCTTTCTTCCAGCCAAGGCGGCTCGGGGGAAGGGCACTAGTCCGGCTCCTCTTGGGGGCCGGCTCCTCCGCGGTAGGCCGGCTGGCGCTAGAACGGCTGGAGCCACTCCCGCCAGCGCTAGACCGGCTGGAGTCGCCGTCCGTCGCGAGGCGCCGCGCCGGCTCGGGGGCCGGCACAACCTCTTCCTCCTCATCGACCTCCGTGTGTTGATCGGCGGCCCGCTCGTCATTCCATCTAGGGAAAGCGTCCCCATCCCCGTCCGACTCCTCGCTAGACCGCCGAGCGCGCGGCTCGGGCAAGTCAGACGTGAATGTCTGAAGAGGGGTGTCGCCCTCCTCACAAAGGATGGTGGGGAAGATCTGCCGAGTACGAAAGATTAGTCGGATAAAAAAGGGTAAGAAATACAAAGAATTTCCGGCTAGGAAGACCTACCCAGGGCGCGTGGTTGTCACAGCTATAAGGGGCCAGCCCGAAGGTCCAGCCTTCCGGCAGCCGCTCCTTGGTGATGGTCCACACCCACTCCTTCTGATTATGGTAGCGGGGCTCACGGCGAGACAGCCAGGTCGGGCCCAGCCGGCCGAAGTAAAAGCACATCTTGTGTGCTCGCCGCTGCAGCAGCATCATCAGCTTGGACATCCAGCTGAGGGTGATGTCCATGCCGGTTCGGCAGGTGACAAGGGAGCGCATGCGTTGCAGCATCGCATCCGACTCCGCCTTCTCGCCGTAGACCTTCAAGTCCCAATGCTACCGGCTGGACTCCACATCGGTGAGGTTGTGGACGTAGAAGTACGACTGCTACCACAACCCTACCGTGTCGTGTAGACAGAACTTGGGGTAGCTGGTCTGCGTGCGAGAGTAAATGGAGGCGCCACCGCAGACGACCTGCGGCCCCTTCGTGAACTGGACCTGCGGGCGGACTCGTAAGAGCCGGCAAAAGAGCCCGAGATCTGGCTGGGTCCCGAGGTATATTTCGCAGAAGGCTACGAAGTGCGCCAGCGTGCCGATGGCGTTGGCACCGAGATGGTGGAGGCGGAGGTTGAAGAAGGCGAGGAAGGTGAGGAAGAAAGAGTGCACCGGCAGCACGATACCGCGGGCCAGGTGCGAGAGGAAGATCACCCGCTCCCCCTCCGCCGGATGCGGCGACACCTCCCCTGCCGGCGCGAGCCGCACCTCCACTTCCTCCTCCGATGGCAGGACGCGGGTGGTGCGGTACTTTTGGATGTGCTCCTCCGTAACAGAGGAGCCGCACCACGCTTTGTGCTTGGCGGCCATTTCCGGTTTGCTGGGGGGCACGGCGGCAGATGAGTGACGGTGGCCCATACCGCCGACGACGTCAAACGGGTGGCACAACGGGCTACAGCACAATGGCGGCGAAGCGCGGAAGGCAGGAGCACAAAGGAGAGGAAGGCAACTGGGAGCAGGGGGAAGTGAAGGGAGGAACTGCCCTCTCCCAGGCGCCCCTTTAAAGGCCCGGAAGGGCAACCGTCCGCAGCGCCACACAGCAGCCATCGAGGGGCCCCCCACCCCAACGGCCACCCCAGATCCCGTGTGCAGACACGGGGTGCACAGAAGATCCCAGAGCGAGAACCGAAGCGCCAGGCAGCAGTTTCCCGAGGCAACGTGCAACGAGACGTTTCACTGCCCGCCGTAGAGTAATGATGGCACGTGCGCGCGTGGCCGGCGTCAGCACTGACGTCACGAGTAGCGCAACCGCCAGGCATAGCCAGCTAGAAATTCAAAACGAAGAAGGAGCACGCGCACATTTCACCTAAGGGCCAAATCTACACGCGCTCAGGGGCTAGTGTCAGGGGGATGACCTCCGGATACCCCAACCAGACAAGAAATACGGCAGTCGGATCGCGTCCGGCTGGCCAAGCACAGCCGGACAAGGCAAGTCAAGCCAGCTACCGTGAAGTAGCCGGAGCGGCGAGAAGCAACCGGCTACAGCAGCGTAGCCAGAACCAATCAAGAGGACAGGGCGACGTGCGGGACAGTGCGCGGTACGCCCTGTACGACGACAAGACTGGCAACTACTCAGCCATACCGAAGACTTTTCGGGGATGACACGGGAATATTTGGCCCGATGCTGACGACAGGCTCGCACGGCGTTCACTGTGCCCACGACAGCGATACCGCTCGTACTCTGATGGGACATGGTTGTGCCGGAAACTGTAGATGACCAGTCGACTGGGACCCACCCGTGGGGCCCGCCAGCCGGGCTGGCTAGGAAGTCCCTTGCCTCTCTACCTATATAAGGAGAGGCAAGGCCTCAGTAGAAAGGGTTGGACTATGCGCATTTAAGACAGGTAGCTAGAGAATACAGCTCGAGGAGACTTGTAGCCTGTATATCGTTCATAGTCAGATCGGTAGGAGTAGGAGTTTTACCTCACCACGAGGGCTCCAAACCTGGGTACTTCCTGCGTCCAACTACGCTTGCTTGTATCCAATCCCGCCTACGAACGCCGTCAATAGCTTCCCTGCAAGTCCCTACACCTCTATCTAACCCTCTTAGGTATTGTCGTTCCCAATACAACGATAACCTTCTATCTTTATGCACATTCTTTGAGAGCATAGTGGCCATTCTTAGTTCTATGTGCATTGTCCCAAGAGTAGTTGATTGATGCATACCTTGATATTGCTTGTTTTAAACTATTTGTATCTAGTCACTCTTGCAAACTTCGAAGGTGTCCTATGCATTTATATTTGCTACTATATGAGGGATAAGATGAATACTACTATGCTATGTTTTATTTATGTGAAACAAACAAACGTCTTGCAAAGCATTGTTATTCGTGAATATTTTGTTTATGCCTTTTCGTGTTGCAACATAGTTTCTTTGTCTTGTTCCTAGAACTTTGTCTTTCATGTTATGATTGAAGTACTATCATCCCAGCTTTGAATGTTTTACAAATACTTTGATCAAGTTTATGATGGTGCATGTCACCTCAAAAATTATTCTTTCTTTTTATCACATAGTTACTAGAGGACGAGCAAGAGTTAAGCTTGGGGATGTTGATACATTGCAAATGTATCTATAATTTTTGATGTTCCATGCTTGAGTACTTTTCATATGATTTCTTGGACTAACCTATTAACAAGAGGCACAGTGCCAGCTGCCTATTTTCTGTTGTGTTTTTGGTTCCAGGAAAGTCAGAAAGTGAATATTCTCGGAATTGGATGGGACAGAAGCCAATGTTATTATTTTATCGGGGGACACTTGGAGCCAGAATACGAGACGGAGAAGGGCCAGAGGGCGACTACACCACCTGGCCCCGTGGCTAGGCTTGGCCCACACTAGGGGGTGGTGTGGCCAGCCCAAGCACCCCCTCGGCCTCTCCTTCCACCTATATATTGCCTCTGATACGGAAAACCTAAGTACCCGATCAAAAATCCACGAAAGGGTCTATAGCCGCCGTCGTCTCCATCCCTAGATTGGGAGGGATCTGAAGCTCTTCTCGGCACCCAGCCGGAGAGGGGAATTCACCCTGGAGGCCTTCTTCATCACCATGCAAGCCTCCGGTGTGATGCGTGAGTAGTTCATCTCTGGACTATGGGTCCATGTAGTAGCTAGATGGCTGGTTCTCCTCCTTTCTGCTTTCATGTTTAGATCCTCTGAGCTCTGGTCATGATCAAGATCATCTATTTGTAATCATACTTGTTGTCTTTGCGGCGATCCGATGGATATTGAGATCCTATTTCAGATTGATTATTGATTCTATCATGTCTTTGTTATTTGTGATCTTGCATGCTTTCCGTTGTTAGTAGTTATCTTGGCCAAGTAGATGCTAGCAACTCCAAGAGTTAGTATTTATGCTCGATAGTGGGTCCTTGCCTCTAGTAATCTGGGAAGTGACAGAAATCTCTAAGGTACTAGATGTGTTGTTGCTAATAGGGAGAAAACAACAATCCTTTATTCATAGAACAATCGTATTGTTTACTTTACACGCAATGCATAATGCAATTATCCGTTGCTTGCAAATTAATACTGGAGGGGGTTCGAGTGATAACCTGGAGGTGGATTACTAGTCATAGATGCACATGGATGGCGGTCTATGTATAATGTTGTAATGCCCAATCAAGTCTCAAAGGAGTCAAGATGATTAGTATAGGCTTGTTTTCTTTCTCGATGTTTGTCAATTGCCCCGCTGTAATTTGTTCACCCAACATGTCATCTATCTTATGGAGAGCCACCACTAGTGAATTATGCACCCCGGTCCTTTCTTTTATCATCAATCTACAATCCACTGTTTATTGTTTTCTGTTTACTTTCTTTAAACCATTACTTTCTTCCATTTGATATGTTTAATCCTTTGTTTTCAGCAAAACTGCTGAGATTGATGATGGCTACGCACTTCTATTCTTGTAGACAGTGTTTTGCCTCCAAGTGTAGAGGTTTGTAGAACAGCAGCGAGTTTCCCTTAAGTGGATCACCTAAGGTTTATCGAACTCAGGGAGGAAGTGGTCAAAGGTATCCCTCTGAAGCAACCCTGCAACCAAGATACAAGAAGTCTCTTGTATTCCCCAACAAACCCAATACACTTGTCAGGTGTATAGGTGCACTAGTTCGGCGAAGAGATAGTAAAATACAAGTGGTATGGATATAAGACAACGGTGCTAGAAAATAGCTTGATGGCATGGAAGAGACTAAAGGCAAACTGAAATAAAGATGGCAGCAATCAAACATGTAATATATCTAGTTGCAAACGGCGTTTCAATGCTTAGAAACAAGGCATAGGGATCATACTTTCACTAGTGAACACTCTCATATAAATATCTTCTCTTTATGATACTACTCTTAACTACTCTCTGGTTGGACTCTCTAATCTATGGTAGGGCTATAACAGCACACCTCAAAGTCCGCTTTCCCCATCTAGATAACCCCACACTGTCAGCTTGAGATATAGATGGTTCCAACAAACACCACAATTTCATAGAAACATCCAACTCCAAATATAACTCATATCATGTATCTGTGATCTCTATCCTAAGTGCAACCATGGTGTGCACGCTGTCACTTTCACACACATGGTGAGAGAAGAGATTCATTAAAGCACTTGAGTAGCAAGGTAGATCTATAGATTACAAGCTCATGATCACAATATGATCGTGCATAGAGAAAGAGATGAACACATAGCTACCGGCAGAACCCCTAGCCTCGAGAGAGATCTACTCCCTCCTCATCATGGGAATCAGCAATGGTGATGTAGATTGTGGTGGAGATCGATGGAGATAGCTCCGGGGGCACTTCCCTATCCCAGTAGGGTGCCGGAACAGAGACTTTCTGTCCCCCGAATCTCCCCTTCGGTGGTGGCAGCGCTGTGGAACTTTTCGTGGATTTCTGATTGACGATCTAGGGTTTTTGCCTCGGGAGGAATATATAGGCGAAGGAGGCAAGATCGGTGGCCAGCTAGGGGGCCCACACCATGGCCTGGCACGGCCTGGGCTGGCCCGCGCCAAGGGGTGGTGTGGCCACCCTGTGGCCCCCCTTCGTGTCTCCTTCTGGCTCCGTGAATCTTCCGGGAAAATACCAACTTTGGCTTTTGTCCGGTCCAATTCCGAGAATATTGATTTTTTGACTTTCCTAGAACCAAAAACAGCAAAAAACAGGCAACTGGCACTGTGGCATCTTGTTAATAGGTTAGTCCAAGAAAGTGTATAGAAATACTCCAAAGTGTGGGCAAACATAAGAAAGTAGATAAAAACCAAGAATGGAACATCAAAAATTATAGATACGTTTCCAACGTATCAACATCCCCAAGCTTAACTCCTGCTCGTCCTCGAGTATGTAAGTGATAAAAATAAAGAATAATTTTTGAGGTGACATGCACCATCATAAACTTGATCAAAGTATTTGTAAAACGTGGATAGCTAGGATCATAGTACTTCAACATAGCATGAAGGATAAAGTTCTAGCAATAAGATTCATGAATAATAATGCTTTGCAAGACGTTTGTTTGTTTCACATAAAGAAAACATAGCATAATAGTATTCAACTTGTCGCTCATAAAGTAGCAAATATAAATGCATAGGACACCTTCAAAGTTCATAAGAGTGACTAGATACAAATAGTTTAGAACAAGAAATATCAAGTTATGCATCAATCAAATAGTCTTGCGACAATGCACATAGAACTAAGAATGGCCACTATGCTTAAAGGTAGAAGGTGGAGACTCAATATAATGGTGGAAGAAAGGCCTTCATCATAGAAGGAAGTAGAGATTCAAGTTTCGTAAAGAGCTTCCAAAACTTAAGGTACTTATATCTTTCACCTCTCATTGCCCCTATCATAAGCATCTTGAAGTGATTAAGGTTAAAGTGAACAAACTATTGTGTACATGCTTGACGAAGTATAAGTTAGAAATCTCATGTTCCTTTAATACGAGGGCCGCTCCTCATGCTACTCAAGTTTAGTCACCGGTAAGTTCTTGTCATCGTAAGTACATGTGTATCATAGAGAACTGCTAACGGGGTACCCCTTGCCCGATGATACGGAAGAATCCCCATATCAAAATGACAAGGCAAGCAGACAACGAGCATCTCAGCAATCTTCTTATTTACCATGGGAATATGGTTCTTTTTGCTCTCTTTCCTCTTTTCATAATCTTTTTTTGTCTTTTTCTGTTTTTTCTCAATATAGGACTCTTTTATAAGAAGAATGCTTCATAGACAGCTCATTATGGTTACGCTGCAGGTTTCCACCTTGTCAGCATGGATTAGACCAGCGGCCCAGGCTTTTCTCTAACACACATACATAACTCCATGAACTCACAAGCTCCCCTTGCATTTCACACCGACGACATCCATAGACAAAAGAGCATGATATCAACTAGGTACAGTACAAGTGCAATGTTGAAAACGTTCCCCATGACAACATGGTTCTGCAAATCCCCAACATGTAAGTGCAAGAATATACAACATAGATGACACAATGGTTCAAGTTTATTAAGGGCAAGAAAAGTAAAGTGTGCCATCAAGTTCGTGAGAGCTTTAATCACTAGTTTTCTCATAACAAGTTTAATTTGGAAGGTAAAGAAAAACATGAATATACTTGGAATAGCGTAGGCTAGTAAGTAGGTATGGTGGACTCCTTGGAATAACTTGGTTTAGGGAGTTGGATGTATGAGTGGAACTCATACTTGGTTGTGGAGGCTAGCAAAAGACTGGGAGCGACAAACTAAGAGAGCAATAATGGCCATAATCATGCAGAGCGACAAAACATCATTGAACAAAGCATAAAGTGATACTATAAGTTGAAAACTAAAGGATCATAAAGGCTATGGTGACTTGAGATAGTCATAACATGGTGTGAGCATGCGTCAAGTCAACCCAAATAAAGCATCAAAGGAGAATACCACAATACTATGCTTTAATATGCTAAAACAACGCATGATTCATCCAAGGGACATTAAGAAATCTCAATTGTTTATAACAAGTCATGCTAAAACAAAGAATACTCAGCATAAAGCCAAAACAATACCAAGCATGGCATGACAAAGCATAGGCCACAGTCAAAAACAAGCTCTCATTACCACTTAAGCATGAGCTTTCCTACTCTTTTCGAATCCAAACCAAACTATTTGAAAACCAATGTATCAAAGAGGGGGTCCAACCAATTTATTCAGTAAACTAAGAAAACAAAGCAAACAAAAAAAACAAAACAAAACCAAAGATGCTCCAAGAACAACACAACTGTGCATGAAACAATAAAAATGAAGCGTTTGGAAGAAACCTGGGATTTTTATTGATGAAGAAGGGAATGCCTTGGGCATACCCAAGCTTTGACGCTTGTACTTCTTGGATATTTCTTAGGGTGACACGCGTGGCATCCCCAAGCTTGAGCTTTAGTCCATCCTTCATCTCATTACCCATTCCTTACATACACCTGAAAATTTTCCTTCAAACAAAACTTCGCACAATCTTTATTAGCAACGTTAGTGCACTCAAGATAATAAGTCTTTAGGTTCAGTTTCAACACCAATAAAACATCCATTAAAACACAAGATACTGTAGCACTTCCCTCAAAAAATCTGAATTCCCCAAAAGAACTAAAAAAGGAACCAACAAGAAACAAATGCAAAAAATGGCAGAAATCTGTCAAAACAGACCAGCAGGTAAAGACGAATTTTTTCGAAGACCTTCTATTGCTCAAATCAAAAAGTGTTGAACTAACGAAATTTAGCTAACAACCTGGGGCAGAAGCACAAAACATTATGCCTCAAACGGACATACAGATATTTTACACGATTTTTTATAGTGAAGCACAGAAATCTGTTTCTAGACAGCAAATTTTCCAATCATTACTTCTCTCTCATTAGAGGTTACTCTTGGCACAAAAAGCAAATAAAAAAGGATAAGGAGCGGTTATTACTGAATTAATAACTTCCAAGACTCATCTAAAACTTTTGGGTTATCTCCCAATAAGTACTTTTCTTTAACGCCTTTAAGTTAGGCATGATAGTTTGAGAAGATGCTTACATAAGAAATTTGAATTGAAGCAAAAGAGAGCATCAAGAAGCAAATTCAAAACACATTTTAGTCTAACCCACTTCCTATGCAGAGGAATCTTGTAAATAAAAAAGTCATGAGAGCACGAAGCAACAAACATAGGAAAGCAAAACAAGTGCAACTTCAAGACTTTCAACATAAAGAGGGGGAACTAAATATTGTTGAGATACATAAAACCATGTTTCCCTCTCTCATACTAAATTTCGGTGGCATCGTGAATAAAATTAACAATATAAGTATCACATAAAACATTCTTATCATGAGCCACATGCATAAAAGAATTAATACTCCCCTATAAGCATAGCCATTCTTATTAATCATAGTGGAAGCAAATTCAACAAAATAGCTATCATTATTATTCTCATCACCATAATCATCAATTATAGGAGGCATATTGTAGTCTAATTAATTGCCTCCTCAATAGTAGGTGGACTGAAAATATCATATTCATCATTGTAATCATCATATATTGGAGGTTTGGTATCATCATAAGCAATAGAATAGCTAACTTCCAAAGCTGGGGAACTAAAAAGATCATTTTCATCAGAACCAGCTTCCCCAAGCTTAGACTTTTCCATAGCATTAGAAATAATGGTGTCCAAAGAATTCATACTAACAACATTGCTATTAGCATGCAAATAAAGTTCCATAGGTTTTTTAATTTTCTCTTCAAACACTTCATGTCCTAACTCAAGATAAATACTATAAAGCTCTCTAATTTTGTTGTTGTTTTCCATCAAGACTAAATACAATAAAGCACCTTTTACCTTACCTCCCCGGCAACGGCACCAAAAAATAGCTTGATGTCTACGCACTTCTATTCTTGTAGACAGTTGTTGGGCGTCCAAGTGCAGAGGTTTGTAGAATAGCAGCAAGTTTTCCCTTAAGTGGATTACCCAAGGTTTATCGAACTCAGGGAGGAAGTGGTCAAAGGTATTCCCTCTCAAGCAACGCTGCAATCAAGATACAAGAAGTCTCTTGTGTCCCCAACACACCCAATACACTTGTCAGGTGTATAGGTGCACTAGTTCGGCGAAGAGATAGTAAAATACAAGTGGTATGGATATGAGACAACGGTACTAGAAAATAGCTTGATGGCATGGAAGAGACTAAAGGCAAACTGAAATAAAGATGGCAGCAAGCAAACATGTAACATATCTAGTTGCAAACGGTGTTTCAATGCTTAGAAACAAGGCATAGGGATCATACTTTCACTAGCGAACTGGCATTGTCCAGATCGGCCTTGTACCAGCAACGCTTACGCCACTACCATTCAGGTCGGATCTGCCCTGTCGTGTTTCGCGAGGGCGACTGGTCCTCCGGCTGGTGCGGGACACGAAGGGCATGCACGACTGGTCCTCCGGCTGGTGCTGGGATGATTCCTTCATCGTCAGCTAGGCGCTGCCCAACGAATCCTACTACCTCATCGACGCGCAATAGTCGCACAAGAAAAAGATGGAGAAGTCAGACAAGGAGACCGAGCGTCCCTGGAACGCGGCCTTGCTACGCCCGTTTTACACCTAGTCACCAGACAATGTATGTATCCTACAAACCGTATGAATGAAAATGCGGACCCCTACGAGATGCTCGGGGGATCCATGCTAGAAAAGTGTATGCATGTGTTTTCTGGTTCAGATTTTCCGGCTCCGGCAACCCCTACCCGGGGGCTTGCCGACTGGCCCGACCTACTAAGTCAACGAACCGACTGAGTAGTGTGCGACGATATCAGAGGCCCACTCTTAGTCTCAGCTACAGACCGCAACCCGACTGTCCGACTAGCAAGAGCAAAAGCCCGAGGCATCCCACATGAAAAATGAGGAGGAGATGCGACATATCGGGTGTCCCGGCCTCGCAACTAGCTTAAGACAATCCGGCTGCTAAGCTGTCAGTACTATGCGTAATGTACTTTCAGCTCCCTTCGATTCCGGCTGCAAACCGCAACCCGGCTGCCCGGCCAGGATGCAGCAAAAACAGCAGAGCGCACGGGAAAATGATTAAGTATCCAGAAAGGCACAAGCTAGTTTTCCAAAAACAAATCCGCCTTTCGGCTACAGTTTAGCAGACTAACCTATTAACGGGTTCGAATGTATCTGTATGTATATATTTTTGTGTGACTATCTCTAGTCGGAATTCAGGAAGAAAAGAAGAAGAAGAAGAAGATTCGAAGTCCTTGCCTTCATCAAGCGCTCCGAATCTCGGGGCTACACCCACTAGGTGCGCTCGCGTGCCCCTAGTGGAATCTTTTAGTTTCCCGATCGGCTAAGGGCGTTTAGCCAGATATTTGGAGCCCAGTTGAGGGCAAGGGCAGGAGAGAAGAAGATGATTCGAAGTACCTGGCTACGCCAGCTACTCCGAATCTCGGGGGCTACACCCAGTGGGTGCGCTTGCGCGCCCCCACTGGAATGTTAGTTCCCCCAGCTGCAGGCATTCAGCCAGCGGAAGCAACCGAATAAGAGGCGTCTAGTCGGATGAAGCAAGAGCACTTAAGGAAACAAAGAAGATTCAAAGTACCTGGTTGCACCAGCTACTCCGAATCTCGGGGGCGACACCCAGTGGGTGCATTGGCGTGCCCCCACTGGGGTTGCAGTTCCCCGGGCTAAAGGCGTTCAACCGAGCGAAGTCAGCCGGACAAAGTTAGTCGGCGAAATATTGAAAAGACATAAGAACAACCCAAGTTGAAAGCAAGCCAGGACGAGTCAAACTAGCATTAAAAAGGAAAAAGGAGACGAAGGTCCCATGAGTTTACCTAGCGCCAGAGGCGGCCGGCACAGACAGACAAAGTTTCCAAGCAAAACAGGATAAACAAATACACCCGGCATCCCGGGGACATAGCTAAGCGGTGGGGCCCTTGCCGTGCGGAGCGCCTTGGCTGGAGCAGTCTCAGGCGGCGGTGGAGGTGTTGCGGTCGATGCGGTTCCGGTGTCGCCATCAGCCGGCTGTGTCGAGGCTTCCGCATCCAGAGTGCTAACGGACTCCGAGTCGTTGAGCACCTCTTCGAGATCCACATAGTCAGCAATCTTGATGGCGGAGGCCCGGAGCTCCAGATGGGCCTGGCGGATGGCGGCAAGGTCGGCGCCGGCGCGGAAACCCCCGTCGATCTTCTCGAAGCGGGTGTCCTTGTACCACGAGAGCACGAGGGCCAAGGCCATCTCTGCTCCGGCTCGCGCCGCCAAGTCTTGCAGCCGGTCTACGGCAGCCGGCACTTCTCCCACCTTCGCGGCTAGTTGTGCCATCGTCTCCGAAATCGGATCGTCCGGCCACAGGTAGGAGAAGATGGCCTTCGCCGCTTGGCGAGGCTTGGCAGCTTCCTCACCAAGAAAGATGACTAGCTCCTGGGCGGTCGGCTGCGCTCCCGGCCAGTTCTCCTGCAGCCGATTGTAGGCCAGTAGGTTTATGCCAGGATAAAAAGCTATCAGAAAAAAGAAAGTCATATCCGGCTACCGGATCCGGAAAGACGGGAGGAGACGGTAAAGGCAGCTTACCCTTGGCCGTGTGCCCCACTTGCATCAGCTCTTCCACCAGGGACTTTTCCTTCGTCGCCAGACGCTTGATTTCCTTCTCTTGGTCCTTGTTCTGGGCCTCGGAAGGTTGAAAGCGTCGATCCCGCTGGCGAGCAAGGCGTCGCGCTCCTTGACGGCGGCCTCCAGAGCATCCACCTTGGCGTGCCAATCCTTGTTCTGCAACTGCAGTGTGGAGTTGGACTTGCTCAGCCGGTCGTTCGCCTTCTTCAAGCGATCGATCTCCAGCTGAGCGGACACAAGGATAGCTGCGACAAAACCGGCTATTAAAAAAAAGATGACTCCGGATGAAGCAAACTTACTCTGGGAGGTTCCGTTGGCAGAAGCAAGCTTCTGCTCCAAGGACTGGTTCCCGCCGGCTGCGGCCTCGAGCAGCCGGTCTCCTTCACCGCCGGCTCGAGGGTGGCGGCAAGATCCGTCGACGAGGCAGCGGAGGAGGCGTCATCATCCACAACATTGGTGGCCAGTGACTCCTTCGCCGCAACCACCTCCATCCTCCATTCCCCCCGGCTCGTCCTCGGAGTTGTCGTCGCCGACAACCACGAGTTCTTTGCCGGTAGCCGCCCTCTGCGTCCCCACAGAAGAGCCGTCCCTGGTCTCTGAGGTGGCCACAACCGGTTCCGGCTGGACCACCGTGGCCGGTTGGGGACCCCCCGCTCCGGCTGATGTAGCAGGTTCAGCTCGAGGCGGTGGCGGAGGTGGTGCCTCAGAGGAAGGAGGGGCGGAGGCAGACGCGGGCGGCGTGTAGGGTGGCGACCCAATCAGCGCCCACGCCGGGCTCGTGGCCCCAAAAGAGACAACCGTGCTAAAAAGATAGAAGGAAACAAAAAAGAGAAAGAAGCAAATGAGCCAAAGGCAAACAAGAAAAAGCGAAAGAAGCGGTAGATAGTAAAGGTGCCCGGATAAGGACTTACTCCTGTACCACCGGGGGCGGCCCTTTCTTCCGGCCAAGGCGGCTCCGGGGAAGGGCACTGGTCCGGCTCCTCTTGGGGGCCGGCTCCTCCGTGGCAGGCCGGCTGGCGCTGGAATGGCTGGAGCCACTCCCGCCAGCGCTAGACCGGCTGGAGTCACCGTCCGTCGTGAGGCGCCGCGCTGGCTCGGGGTCCGGCGCAGCCTCTTCCTCCTCATAGACCTTCGTGTGGGGATCGGCGGCCCGCTCGTCATTCCGGCTAGGGAAGGCATCCCCGTCCCCGTCCGAGTCCTCGCCAGACCGCCGAGCGCGGGGCTCGGGCAAGTCAGACGTGAATGTCTAAAGAAGGATGCAGGGGAAGATCTGCCGAGTACGAAAGATTAGTCGGATAAAAAAGGGTAAGAAATACAAAGAATTTCCGGCTAGGATTACCTACCCAGGGCACGCGGTTGTCACAATTATAAGGGGCCAGCCCGAAGGTCCAGCCTTCCGGCAGCCGCTCCTTGGTGATGGTCCACACCCACTCGTTCAGATTATGGTAGCGGGGGTCACGGCGAGACAGCCGGGTCGGGTCCAGCCGGCCGGAGTAAAAGCACATCTTGTGCGCTCGTCGCTGTAGCGGCATCATCAGCTTGGACATCCAGCTGAGTGATGTCCATGCCGGTTAGCTGGCAGGTGACGAGGGAGCGCATGCGTTGTAGCATCACATCCGACTCTGCCTTCTCGCTGTATACCTTCAAGTCTCAATGCTGCCGGCTGGACTCCATGTCTTGGAACGCCGGAAGATTGATTCGGTCCACATCGGTGAGGTTGCGGACGTAGAAGTATGACTCCTACCACAGTCGTACCGTGTCGTGCAGACGGAACATGGGGTAGCCGGTTTGCGCGCGGGAGTAGATGGGGGCGCCTCCGCAGACGACCAGCGGCCCCATCGTGAACTGGACCAACGGCCAGACTCGTAAGAGCCGGCAGAAGAGACTGAGATCCAGCTGGATCCTGAGGTATCTTTCGCAGAAGGCTACGAAGTGCGCCAGCGCGCCGATGGCGTTGGCACCGAGATGGTGGAGGTGGAGGTCGAAGAAGGCGAGGAAGGTGAGGAAGAACGGGTGCACCGGTAGAGCGAACCCACGGGCCAGGTGCAAGAGGAAGATCACCCGCTCACCCTCCACCAGATGCGGCGACACCTCCCCTGCCGGCGCAAGCCTCACCTCCACTTCCTCCTCCGACGGTAGGACGCGGGTGGCGCGGTACTTTTGGATGTGCTGCTCCGTAACAGAGGAGCCACACCATGCTCCGTGCTCGGTAGCCATTTCCGGTTTGCTGGGGGGTGCGGCGGCGGATGAGTGATGGTGGCCCATACCGCCGACGACGTCAAACGGGCGGCACGGCGGGCTACAACAACAATGGCGGCAAAGCGTGGAAGGCAGGAGCGCAAGGGAGAGGAAGGCAACTGGGAGCAGGGGGAGTGAAGGGAGGAACTGCCCTCCCCCAGGCGCCCCTTTAAAGGACCGGAAGGGCAACCATCCTCAGCGCCACGCGGCAGCCATCGAGGCGCCTCCCACCACAACCGCCGCCCCAGATCCCGTGTGCAGACGCGGGGTGCGTAGAAGATCCCAGAGCGAGAACCGAAGCGCCAGGCCGCAATTTCCCGAGGCGACGTGCCACGAGACGTTTCGCTGCCCGCCGTAGAGTAATGATGGCACGTGCACGCGTGGCCGGTGTCAGCACTAACGTCACGAGTAGCGCAACCGCCAGGCGTAGCCGGCTAGAAATTCAAAACGAAGAAGGAACACGTGCACATTTCACCTAAGGGCCCAATCTACACGCGCTCGGGGGCTAGTGTCGGGGGGATGACCTCCGGATACCTCAAACAGACAAGAAATACGGCAGTCGGATCGCGTCTAGCTGGCCAAGCACAGCCGGACATGGCAAGTCAAGCCAGCTACCGTGAGGTAGCCGGAGCAGCGAGAAGCAGCCGGAACCAATCAAGAGGACAGGGCGACGTGCGGGACAGTGCGCGGTACGCCTTGTATGACGACAAGACTGGCAAGTACTCGGCCATACAGAAGACTTTTCGGGGATGACACGGGAATAGTGGCCTGATTCTGACGACAGGCTCGCACGGCGTTCACTGTGCCCACGACAGCCATATCGCTCGTACTCTGATGGGACATGGTTGTGCCAGATACAGTAGATGACCAGCCGGCTGGGACCCACCCGTGGGGCCCACCAGCCGGGCTGGCCAAGAAGACCCTTGCCTCTCTACCTATATAAGGAGACGCAAGGCCTCAGTAGAAAGGGTTGGACTATGCGCATTTAAGACAGGTAGCTAGAGAATACAACTCGAGGAGCACTTGTAGCCTGTATATCGTTCATAGTCAGATCGGCAGGAGTAGGAGGGTTACCTCACCACGAAGCTCCAAACCTGGGTACTTCCTGCGTCCAGCTATGCTTGCTTGTATCCAATCCCGCCTGCGGACGCCGTCGATAGCTTCCCCGCAAGTCTCTACACCTCTATCTAACCCTCTTAGGTACTGCCGTTCCCAATACAATGATAACCTTCTATCTTTATGCACCTTCTGTTAGAGCATAGTGGCCATTCTTAGTTCTATGTGCATTGTCCCAAGACTAGTTGATTGATGCATACCTTGATATTGCTTATTTTAAACTATTTGTATGTAGTCACGCTTGTAAACTTCGAAGGTGTCCTATGCATTTATATTTGCTACTCTACGAGGGATAAGATGAATACTACTATGCTATGTTTTCTTTATGTGAAGCAAACAAACGTCTTGCAAAGCATTATTATTCATGAATCTTTTGTTTATGCCTTTTCGTGTTGCAACATAGTTTCTTTGTCTTATTGCTAGAACTTTGTCTTTCAAGTTATGATTGAAGTACTATGATCCCAGCTTTGAATGTTTTACAAATACTTTGATCAAGTTTATGATGGTGCATGTCACCTCAAAAATTATTCTTTCTTTTTATCACTTACCTACTCGAGGACGAGCAAGATTTAAGCTTGGGGATGTTGATACATTGCAAATGTATCTATAATTTTTGATGTTCCATGCTTGGTTTTATCTACTTTCTTGTGTTTTTTCCACACTTTGGAGTACTTTTCATATGATTTCTTGGAGTAACCTATTAACAAGAGCCACATTGCCAGCTGCCTGTTTTCTGCTGTTTTTGGTTCCAGGAAAGTCAGAAAATGAATATTCTCGGGATTGGATGGGACAGAAGCCAATGTTATTATTTTACCGCGGGACACTTGGAGCCAGAATACGAGACAGAGAAGGGCCAGAGGGCGACCACACCACCTGGCCCGGCGGCCAGGCTTGGCCCGTACCCCCTCGGCCTCTCCTTCCACCTATATATTGCCTCTGATACGGAAACCCTAAGTACCCGATCAAAAATCCATGAAAGGGTCTGTAGCCGCCGTCGTCTCCATCCCTAGATCGGGAGGGATCTGAAGCTCTTCCTGGCACCCTGCCGGAGAGGGGAATTCACCCTGGAGGCCTTCTTCATCCCCATGCAAGCCTCTGGTGTGATGCGTGAGTAGTTCATCTCTCGACTATGGGTCCATGTAGTAGCTAGATGGCTGGTTCTCCTCCTTTGTGGTTTCATGTTTAGATCTTGTGAGCTCTGGTCATGATCAAGATCATCTATTTGTAATTCTGCATGTTGTGTTTGCGGGGAACCGATGGATATTGAGATGCTATTTCAGATTGATTATTGATTCTATCATGTCTTTGTTATTTGTGATCTTGCATGCTTTCCGTTGTTAGTAGCTATCTTGGCCAAGCAGATACTAGCAACTCCAAGAGTTAGTATTTATGCTCGATAGTGGGTTCATGCCTCTTGTAATCTGGGGAAGTGACATAAATCTCTAAGGTGCTAGATGTGTTGTTGCTACTAGGGAGAAAACAACAATCCTTTGTTCATAGAACAATCGTATTGTTTACATTACACGCAATTCGTAATGCAGTTATCCATTGCTTCCAACTTAATACTAGAGGGGGTTCGGATGATAACCTGAAGGTGGATTATTAGTCATAGATGCAGTTGGATGGCGGTCTATGCATAATGTTGTAATGCCCAATCAAGTCTCAAAGGAGTCAAGATGATTAGTATATGCTTGTATGCTTTCTCCATGTTTGCCAATTGCCCCGCTGTAATTTGTTCACCCAACATGTTATCTATCTTAAGGAGAGCCACCTCTAGTGAACTATGGACCCCGGTCGTCTCTTTTACATTGAATCTACAATCAAACTGTTTACTGCTTTGTGTTTACTTTCTGCAACCTATTACTTCCTTCCATTCGATACGTTTAAGCCTTTGTTTTCAGCAAAACCGGTGAGATTGATGATGTCTACGCACTTCTATTCTTGTAGACAGTTGTTGGGCCTCCAAGTGTAGAGGTTTGTAGAACAGCAGCAAGTTTTCCCTTAAGTGGATTACTGTAGCACCCCGGTAAAACCACTACTAAAAAATCACTATGTTTTTGTGTTGCGCATCATCATGACCGCATGCTCATGTCATCATGGCACCTTGCATTTGAGCATCGTCATGTCATCATGCATGGGTTGCCTAAAACTATTTTCTAAAAACCAATCTTTGTTTTCTAAATATTCCCTGTCTTTATTTCAAATCAAACCCCGATCTATTTCGGATCTTTTGTTTGTCTAAAAACTATTTACAAACGCCTTTTAAAAATAAAAATAATAAAACTATTTTGATCAGGGAGGCAGTCTAGCCGGTCAGGGCAGAGACCTAACCGGGTCAGACTACCTACTACCAGACTAAACCTTCGCTAAACCTAACCTAGATCTACCTATCCCAGACCAAACCCTAACCTACCCCAAACCCATACCGCACCCTTGCCACTCCCGTGCGACCCTCTCTAGCGACCGAGCCGCCATGTACCTCGACACGGCAAGACAACACAACGGCCCGCATAGCTCACTGCACCTACACAAGCGCAGTCACGCGAACCACGCGGTCAACTGCCTGTCGTCCCACACATTACCACCACCCCCGCCCACGTGGACCGCACCCTAGCCTCACCACGCCTCCATCCACCCCGACGTGCCTCTCATGCGCTGGCCCCGCTCAGCCCGCACCCCTCCTATCCCCGCGGGATCCCCTCCCCTCGATCCTCGCAAGAGCCCCGTCGTACTCCTGCGAGCGCGTGCACTGGCTGCCCGATGAACCTCATCGTCTACCCTGCTGGTGCTCCGCCGCCCCACCGTGCGCCTCCTCCCCTACCGCGTGACCTCGGCCTCTGCTTGCTCCACTCGAGCGTCGCCGTCGCCCTCGCCCAGTTGAGCCACGCGCGAGGCCACCCGAGCTCCTCCGCCGACCTTCCCTGCTACCTTCCGCCGTTACCTGCCTCCTTAGAGCTCCGCTGTGCCGCCTTGGCTGCTCAAGCCATCGCCCCGCCTCTCTCTGCGCTCCCACGCGTGGCCACCCTCTGCTTGTCGCGAGCGCCTCCCTGCAGCGCGTCTCTTCGCTGGCGCCGCGCGTCACCGTCGCACCCCGAGCTCCCCTCGCCAAGCTCTCCTCCGGCCATGGCGTCGACCGCGTCATCTCCAAGCCCTTTCGCGGCCGCTGGATCCCCATCAGCGTCAAGCCCGTCTCCAACCTCTACTCCACAAGTTGGCCGTGCGTGTAATATCATCTCTGGTACTACTTGTTAAGTCCAGTGGAGTATGGATACGAGGATGTGGAGCTTGACCGTCTCGTTGTCATGTTCTCCGTTGCGTCGTATCCGCAAACCGTCGGCAAGTCTAGGAACTTGAAGACCATCGGCACTGAACAAGTCCGTCACCGACCACCAAGGCCGAATCCCGAGAACTCCGTCATGGAATACGAAGGTTGTCTTCCTGGACCTGATGGCCGAGACCCTAAACTCGGAGATCTTCTTCACGACACGACAAGATCTCCTTCCCGGAACCACCAAGCCCTCTGTCAAGGATCCGATGGTTGGACATCTAAAGGCCGAGCCCATACCCGGTCGAACCCCAAGACCATCGGTGTCGAACCCTAATGTGATCCCCTATCCGCGACCTCTATTTTTATAATATATGACATATACTTGTTGCATTTAAATTGTTCATATCGCATACATATTGTGGGTGTTTGGGGTTATTTAGACGATTCACCTAATAATTTGTGTAGCGAACCGATGACATGTTTTGCATTGTTAAGTGAACATTTAAATTGCGGGGTATCTAAACATCATGAACCTTTTAATTAATTGTCGGGACCCCGGTTCCGCTTAATATTGCTAATTGCACCGCATCTTTGCCATGTCATGCATCATACATACATCAAGCCGGATCTTTTGCCGTAGTATTAAATAGTGCATCCGGTGTTTCTTTTAGTGTTTGTTTCTTCACGGATTAGGCCGTTGAGTTGATGCGAGTACCGATAAGTCCTTCGGGTAATGCATCTTCGGCTATGTTTCCCAGGCGAACAATCTCCCCCTTTCTACCTATTTTGCATTTATATTCTTTACTTCCTCCTGTTCATCTATTGCTATCCGTGTTGCGATGCTTTAGTTTCTATACACCCTTTATATTCCTTGCAGCCTCTATATTGCCTTGGACACATCCTATTGCCTGTTGTTTGATAGATAGTCGGCCTTGCAAGTCGTAGTTGCTTGCTTAGGTGCTGCTTCGCGTTGTTGTCGCTCCACCGTTGTTGGAATGTTGGCACATGTTTAATGGTGGAGATGATCATCACTTTAAATACAACTTGATTAAAATGTTGTGAATAGTTATAACTAATGCAGAGGCATCGGTGGGCAATAGCAAATATTTGGTTTATAACCGCTCACTTGTGTCTCGTAGGCCCCGAGTACTTGATACATGTTCCTTGACTATCGCACTATCCGCATGTGGGACCATGAATCCCCTTAGCCAGAGCTTGATTCATTTCTTATTTCTTGGGGCCACAAAGTAGTTTGGGGCTTTATTACTATCCTGTACTTATGCCACGCTTTACTAATTTATTTACGATTGTGCGTGGAGCACCGGTACTGTTTTGGAACGTGGAATGTCTTCATGGTATCGACAAGCCCAGTCACACTTTCGGGTTCCCAGTCGTTTACAGCCATTGACACAAACCCTGGGTCCGTCTCGGAGCCAGCCAACTTCGTTGCGGGTAGCTTAGTGGGGTGGCCCCCTGAAATCTTTTATGAATCCTGTGATTGCTTTGTCGTGAAAACCTCGTTGGGTTTTGATTTGGTTTTTCCGAGGTTGATTGTGCGTGTGTTGCTACTTGTGCACCCCTGCAGGGTAAATCTTTCTAAAAGCCAGGTCCGCGGTTATGGACGACTTGGAGCACAGTATCTCGATCATAGACAAGCATAACTAAAGTAGTGCTATAAATTTGACTTAATATGTGATTAGTAATCAGCTTCACTACAATGGAATGGATAATAAAAGTGCCAACAACTAGTGGAACTGGGGTGTATCGTGTCATATTATACCTGCCTAGTAAGTATCGCAACTCCAATGTAATGAAATAAAAGTGCCAACAACTGCTGGGTTTGGGATGACTCATGCTATGTATATCCGACTAGTAAGTGCTACAACTATAATAGAATAAATAAAATTGTCAACTGTGTGAGTTCCTCGGTTTGACTTCCTCGTGTAGTCTCGAGGGGGAAATACCAGGATGGGTATGATTGGTGTTGGTATCAGGTTGGTCCCGAATAGGTCCCTCTTATCCCTCTCAAATAGCCGTCAGTTGCATCGAGTCTCTATAGGTTGTTTAGTGCATGTTGCGCTGCCGCTTCACTCCACCATACCTATGTAGGCGTAAGCCGCCGAATTCTAGCCTCGCCGTGTACTGGCCTGAGTACTGACGCTCCTCTTTTTTCGTTGCCCTTTGTCGGCACCCCTTTTGTTTTAGCAGGTTTGAGATTGACGTCGTTAGCAGGGTTACCCTTCCGGCTTGGCCTGGGCAAGGTTATGGACGCCATTGGTTATTCTTCAGGGCTCTTAGCCCCATTCGCATCTTATCCCTACTCGGATGTTGTATCGTTTTCAAGGTGATTTGGATCTTTGTACTATATATCTGTATTCTTGACTCATGGAGTCGTTGTTGTATATAAATATTTTGTAGGTTCCATCGTCGACTAATGTGTAATGGTATTACTTCGTTTACACCCGCACACAAGTGCCTGGTGGGCGTCCTTGAATCGTTTCTATGCGGGTTTGGCGGGATTCGCTAAAACTTGCATAGGGTCGATTCGAGGGTGTTACAATTACCCAAGGTTTATGGAACTCAGGGAGGAAGTGGTCAAAGGTATTCCCTCTCAAGCAACCCTGCAATCAAGATACAAGAAGTCTCTTGTGTCCCCAACACACCCAATACACTTGTCAGGTGTATAGGTGCACTAGTTCGGCGAAGAGATACTAAAATACAAGTGGTATGGATAGAGACAACGTTGCTAGAAAATAGCTTGATGGCATGGAAGAGACTAAAGGCAAACTGAAATAAAGATGGCAGCTAGCAAACATGTAACAGATCTAGTTGCAAACAGTGTTTCAATGCTTAGAAACAAGGCATAGGGATCATACTTTCACTATTGAACACTCTCATATAAATATCTTCTCTTTATGATACTACTCTTAACTACTCTCCGTTTGGACACTCTAATCCATGGTTCGGCTATAACAACACATCTCAAAGTCCGCTTTCCCCATCTAGATAACCCCACACTCGCACCTTGATATCTAGATAGTTCCAACAAACACCACAATGTCATAGAAACATCCAACTCCAAATATAACTCATATCAAGTATTTGTAATCTCTAGCCTAAGTGCCACCATGGTGTGCATGCTGTCACTTTCACACACATGGGGAGAGCAGAGATTCATTAAAGCACTTGAGTAGCAAGGTAGATCTATAGATTACAAGCTCATGATCACAATATGACTATGCATAGAGAGAGAGATGAACACATAGCTACCGATAGAACCCTTAGCCTCGAGAGAGATCTACTCCCTCCTCATCATGGGAATCAGCAATTGTGATGGAGATGGTGGTGGAGATCGATGGAGATGGCTCTGGGGGCACTTCCCCGTCCCGGCAGGGTCCCAGAATAGAGACTTTCTGTCCGCCGAATCTCCCCTTCGGTGGTGGCGGCACTGCGGAACTTTTCGTGGATTTCTGATTGACGATCTAGGGTTTTTGCCTCGGGAGGAATATACAGGCGAAGGACGCAAGGTCGGTGGCCAGCCAGGGGCCCACACCATACCCTGGCGCGGCCTGGGCTGGCCCGCGCCAAGGGGTGGTGTGGCCACCCTGTGTCCCCCTTCGTGTCTCCTTCTGGCTCCATGAATCTTCCGGTAAAATATCAACTTTGGCTTTTGTCCGGTCCAATTCCGAGAATATTGATTTTCTGACTTTCCTTGAACCAAAAATAGCAGAAAACAAGCAACTGGCACTGTGGCATCTTGTTAATAGGTTAGTCCAAGAAAGTGTATAGAAATACTCCAAAGTGTGGGCAAAATATAAGAAAGTAGATAAAAACCAAGCATGGAACATCAAAAATTATAGATACGTTTGCAACGTATCAATTGACAACCTCATCGCAAGTTGGGGGCAAAGTTATGTGGCTGTGTTGTGCAGGTCTCCACGTTGCTGCTGACGCCGGTAGTGCGCCCTGCCAAAGTCCAGCTAGCAACACCTTTGGGGTGTTTTTTTGCTCCTACTAGTTCGATTAAACCTGGGTTTCATAACTGAGGGAAACTTGCTATTGTGCTCATCATACCTTCCTCTTGGGGTTCCCAACGAGCTCAAGATATCTTGGGCAACCACCCATCCATGAGTGAGTAATGCCCCGCTGTAGGCTATGGGGATGGTAGGGATTGGATGAGATCGTTCATGTAATGGCATTAGATTGTTAGGGCATGGTGCCTAGTATCTATTATTAGTGCTTTTTGACTTTGTTGCAACTTGTTATGCTTAATACTTTTCACTAGGGCCTGAGTACAATGATTTCAGATCTGAATGTGTTATTGATTCATTATGATAGTATTGTTTATCGTCTTACCTGCAAGTTGTATACACATATTGTTATCTGGAACCAAAGGCCCCGAAGTGAAAATAATCGGGATAACCGGAGGGGTTGGCTGTGATGTGAGGATCACATGTGTTCATGGAGTGTTAATGCTTTCCACCGGTGCTCTATTAAAAGGAGCACCTTAATTGCCAGTAGTTCCCTCGAGGCCCCGCTGCAAACGGGCTGGCAGGACAAAAGATGTTGTGCAAGTTCTCATTGCGAGCACGTATGACTATATATGGAACACATGCTTATGATTATTTGGTACTTGGAAGCTTTATCTTATTTATTTGCAAATGCCCTATGTCTTGATTGTCATATGAATTGTCTTGTCCATGCAACGCCCGTCCATCCATCCCTATGCCTACCGCGCTTTAATCCTACTGTTTATTGCAATTGTTACTACTACCTTTACTTTTACAACTGCTATTACTTTGTTATTGCTATTACAAAATTGTTGCTACTTATAAACTACTGTGACCAAGATTGTTTCCAGGTGCAGCTGAATTGACAACTCAGTTGTTAAGGCTTATAAATATTCTTTGGCTCCCCTTTGTTTCGAATAAATAAATTGGGTTTCACTTCCCTCAATAATACTGCGATACACCCCCTATACTTGTGGGTCATCAGCGACGGTGTGACAAGGAAAGCGTAACAGGTAGGAAAGAAAGCGCTACCCGGCCAGCACTTGACACGTTGTTGCGTTATGCCGAGAATTTCGTATGGAGGTGATGTATACGCACGCTTCTATTCTTGTAGACAGTGTTGGGCCTCCAAGTGTAGAGGTTTGTACAACAGCAACATGTTTCCCTTAATTGGATCACCCAAGGTTTATCGAACTCAGGGAGGAAGTGGTCAAAGGTATCCCTCTCAAGCAACCCTGCAATCAAGATACAAGAAGTCTCGTGTGCCCAACACACCCAATACACTTGTCAGGTGTATAGGTGCACTAGTTCGGTGAAGAGATAGTGAAATACAAGTAATATGGATGATTATAAGTGGTAACTGCAATCTGAAAGAAGAGTGGCAGCAAGCAAACATGTAACAGAACTGATTGTAAATAGTGTTTCAATGCTTAGAAACATGGCCTAGGGATCATACTTTCACTAGTGGACAGTCTCATATAAATATCTTCTCTTTATGATGCTACTATCAACTACTCTCCGGTTGGACGATGTAGGGTTATAATAGCACACCTTAAAGTTTAAATTCCCCATCTAGATAACCCCTCACTATCACCTCGAGCGCTAGATGGTTCCAACAAACACCACAATCTCATAGAGACACTCATAGAGACATCTAACTCAAAATATACTCATGACAAGTATTTATGTAACCTTAGCCAAAGTGCCAAACGGTGTGCACACTGTCAACTTCACACACGTGGGGATAAGCAGAGATTACTTAAAGCACTTGAGTAGCAGAATAGATCTATAGATTACAAAGCTCATGATCTAAATAAGATCATGCATAGAGAGAGATGAACACATAGCTACTTGTAGAGCCCTTAGCCTCGAGAGAGAACTACTCCCTCCTCATCATGGGAATCAGCAACAACGATGGAGATGGTGGTGGAGTCGATGGAGATGGCTCTGGGTGCACTTCCCCATCACGGCAGGGTGCTGGAACAGAGACTTCTGTCCCCCAAATCTCCTCTTTGGTGGCGACGGCGCTGCAAAACTTTTCGTGGAATTCTGATCTAGTATATAGGGTTTTCGTCCCGGGGGGAATATATGGGCGAAGAGGTGATGCCAGAGGTGGGCCAGGGTGGCCACACCCCCTAGTGGAACGGCCAGGGGTGACCCGCGCCACCCTAGGGTGTGCCTACCCCTGGCTCCCCTCCGTCGCCCCTTTGAACTCCGTGTCGTGTCGAGAAAAATAGGAACTTCAGCTTTTGTTTCGTCAAATTCCGAGAATATTTCTTTTCTAACTTTTCTGAAACCAAAAACAACAGAAAACATGCAACTATCACTATGGCATCTTGTCAATAGGTTAGTTCTAGAAAATTTATAAAAATGCCTAAAAGTTTAGACAAAACGTAAGAAAGTAGATACTAAACAAGCATGGAACATCAAAAATTATAGATACATTATAACATCCCAATTTCAGCAACCCTGATTAGTTGTCCAGAATGCAAAAATCAGGGGGAACAAAAACTTTGTTTTGTTTAATGCTGAAGTGTTTGCTTGTTGTTTGGATATGCTTATGCATATGAATGTGTATTAGATGACATACTCCTTACCTTAACACCAATTGACAAAAACTACTTTCCCAAAACAGTCTTGGCTTAATTCCCATATTCTCAAATGTTCTGGCATTTCAAAACCTGAGCCAAGAAGCCTTTGCAAACCAACTATTTTAGTAGCTTCTATTGACCAAACTATGGAGAGCTATAGAATACTATCTCCTAATGCTTCCAAGACAGAACCTTCTAATACTCTTACCTCTAGATTTAACAAAACCTTTTTGTAAACTTTTGAATTCTACTCTTGGTAGAGATACCAAGGACCTTACCTTGTTCAAACTCCAACCTATTTCAAAATACACATCCTTACCTCAAGCTAAGCTTGGTGGTAACCCCAGTAGTAGTTGATTTGTTTGAAAGATGAGTTGCCTTGATCTGTTGTTTGAATTGTTTCCTTAGAAGTAGTATGAGCTACTCTAGGAGCTCATCCTCTAGGATCAGGGTACTTAAGATCACCAAACCCTAAGCAAGAATACACTCTGGATCCAATCGCTAGCCACCAAGTGATCATCTAAAACCCTTAACCAGATCGATTTTGAAGTGATCCCTTCTAGAAGCTTCCAAGTCAATGAAGCCCAATAGCAAGCATGGATACCTTATACTCAATCTACTCTTCAATATCATCCACTTGATTATTCTTGGGTACTTTGCAACCATGAAAATCATTTCCACCAACATTCTAGTCAAAAACCCTAAATCTGCCAAATTTGACTAAGTCTGGAAACTGTTTCACATCACCTTTTTGAATGCCTCTCTTTATCAACCCTTGTGAATTTTTGGTAATGCACTTGAACCATATTGTTCAACATACTAAGGACTACCAAGTCCCACTCTTGCCCTTGGTTAGCTCATCCTCCTACGCACTTGTTCTTGATGGTTTTGCAGGCAAGAAGATAACTTTTCCTGCAAATCTAGTCAACAGTCCTACTTTGGTATAAGCTCACACCACCATCCAACACTTCTATGAACCAACTATTTGCATGGTTGTGTTCTACTCATATAGGTCTATCATTACCTACTTCACTTGTTCCAGTTGGATCATTGAGCTGTTTAAACCAACAAGGTTTTGAAGGCTAGTTGATAATCTGCTTTGGCAGGCTTATTTTATTCAAAGTTTGAAATCAATTCTTTATGAACTCAAGAAAGATCAAGATCAAACCTCTGTACCATGTTGATGTACACCACTTGGTCTATCCATCCATCTACCCCATGCCCCAAGGGGAGATCTGATCTCCAAGATACAACCATGTTTTGATGGTATGAAATTAACATCACCATAGATCCTTAATCTAGGGTATTCCACCAAAATCAACTAGGATTCTCCAATCTCAAGGTTGCAAATGCTTGCTACACCTTGCCTACATCATCTACCTTGATCATCAAGATTTATCAAATATTACCCATAATTATTTTGGCTCCAAATCAATTTAATTCTTTAATAGACAAATTCTTCAAAACCTCTTCCAATGCTTGCTACACCTTGCCTACATCATCTATTAATTCTTTAATAGACAAATTATTTTTCCAAAACAGTTCCCCAACTTTTGGCTCATTTGAGATCCATATATCACACCCTGCCTTCTCACTTCAAAAATAAATATGTTTGAAGAGCTTTATTATCTCTTTTTGCCTATTTTCTTAAATGGTAGAAATGGAATAATAATTGTTTTAAATACTTTTAATGCCCAATAAATCTAGGGGAAATCCCCCTAAGTGTGTATTCACATTTGGGACCATATCACATCAAAAACTCCACTTGTCCAAGGTAAAAATATCAAATGAGCCCCAATACTTCACTTCTGCAGTTTTTGATCAAATAGATTTAAGAGGACTTGTAAATCATGGAAAAATCCAAAATAATTCCTAAGGTTATGTCTTGACCTCATATACCCACCAGTACCATTTCCCCACCCTGTCCTATGCAATATTTTTGAACTTCCTTCACAAGCACCCATTTACTCAATATGGCAAATCTAGCTAGTATTGAGTTAAACCAAGATTAAACCACCACCAATCTTGCAACGCAATGCACCACAACACCCAGCACTCATCTTTGGTCGTGATTACTGTAGCAATTACTGTAGCATGCTTGTCCTCTAGTCTTGGACACTAGTGCTCCACCCCATGTAGGTGTCTTGGCTTGCAAACCTTCTTGCAGCAGCCACCAGCTGGCCCTGTCTGCTCCTGCACGACCTCAGGTAACACCTCCACCCTCTCTCCACCCCCCTGCTGCCCAATGGAAGGCTAGCTCCCCTCCCCATTCTCTTCTTGGACCTTGTCTACCATGGACCTCTCACCTCTTGTTTATAAGGCCATAGGCCAGTACAGCACCTCTCCCCGGAGTCATTTGCTCTCTCACCACCCACCTACCCATCCCCAAGCTCCAAATCTGGCACCCGAGCTCCCCATCGCCATGGAGGTGAGCAAGCTCTCATCTCGGTCTCCCTCGAGTAGTGGAGTACAGGGTCGACCTCGACCTTCCCCAGTGCCTCAGATCCCCTCCACAGCCTCCATATAGCTTCCTTGTTCCTTCCTACCTAGCCCCTATTCCTGCATGTAGCTACGTGCTCTCTTCCCTGCTCCCCTCCCCGTGCATGTGGCATATTTGGGACCTCCAGGCTCCCCTACATCTAACCATGTCCCTCTCTCTGCTCCTCCGGCGAGCTCTCGAGAGCACCACCACGGGCGCCGTTGGGTGAACCCCTCCTCGACACGGAAACCGGCCTTGTCGCCCACCGTTGAAGTCGGCGTCGTCCACCGCGTCTCCTCCGCCGCCTCCTCGACGCTAGCGAGCCCTCAGGTGAGCTCCCTTACCCCCGCCGGCGGAACCTAGGGTTCCCCCCTCCCTCGCGCAGGACAAGGGTTGAAGAACCCCGTCTATCGTCCATCGTCCATAAATCAACGGCTGGTAACCCTTCTTACCCCATTGGCGCCCCTGTGAATGACCGCTGGGTCCCGCCTGTCGGGCCCGAAAACTTCTTCCCGCTCGCAGCTCGCGCCGGGTGGGCTGGATCTCCCCTGGACGGCCCAGTTCCCCCTCCAGATCCAGCCCGCGGCACCCTTTTTCCTTTTCTTTTAAGATTTCTTTGCCCGATCTAAATTTAGCCAGTCACTATAAATCGAAACAAAAATGGAAAATGTTTCCAAATGCCCGATATAATTTTTACCAAGTACCCAAGTGTTTTGTACAACATGCAGAACCAGCCCCTTGCCAAAAATAATCTTTATTATTATCAGGCATTTAATCTACAAAAATGTGGCATTTACACTAAATACTTTTCTCACTGAGCTACCCAACTCCAACTAGAGTAAACCTAACTGCCCCTGAAAGGTATTAGAAGTACCTATCCCTGGACCTTGGTCTCACGCCAAGGTGAACAGTATTTGGTCTTTAGTAAAAATAACAAAAACAGCTATGATCTAAATTTAGGAATTTCTCTAGGTCAAACCAATGGAGTTATTGACCCAATTCCAACTCCTTGTGATGAGGGACACTAAGATCCACCAAAATCTAGGAGATCAAATTTTATTAAGGCCCTGTCCAATTTTGGTGAATAAATCATCTCTGCCTAGGGTAATTCCAGTAGAAAAAGCACTACATAAGTTTTACAGCTCCAAAAAGGGTGATTCCAATTGCTACAGAAAGGTATTATAAATAACTATAATGTGTCCTTGGATTCACCTCAAAAGCATTTGTAGATTAAATCTGGTGAAAAAGCCAAGTTATCTATAGAACTGCCTTTGGGAATTTCCTGATGGCATTCTGGTAATTATTTTGGAGTGATTCCAACTCTCCATGAACAAGTACATCAAGGCCTATCTAACCGTCCAAGGAAATAATTTTTGGAGCTCCAGAACCTTTCTGGTGAATTATTTCTTAAAACTAGGGTTTTATTCACTATAAAAATCACTATAAATCTTTGGTAATTGATAAAATAGTGAAACTACTTTTGTTGGTTTCATCTTATCAATACCCATCTTCTGGTATCATGTTTCTACAATGGTACCATACAGAATATGGTCTTCTCCGAAAATCCATCTCTTAGGTAGTTTCTAGACTATAAATCCTAAGGGGTATTCATCCCCTCTCCACGACCATCTCAACCTCCTAAATGCAATCCTCTCTAAAACTACAGAACCTTAATTGGAGTTGATTCAATTGCTTGTTCACTGAATGGTAGTGGTGATTGTATGCCTTGTATTGATTGTGCCCTCTTATTTGTTTGCATGAGTTCCCTATCGACAATAGTTGCGATTATATCGGAGAGCAGAAGAAGATGGTTTCTATTAGTTATTATGGTTTTCTAAGAAGAAGTCCAGGGACATTTATGCCATATTGTTGATCATCAGGCAAGCCACCTTCTTGCTCATAAGCCTTGTCCTACTGTTTTACGTATGCATGTTTTATCGACTATTTAGGAAACTGCATTATTTTACTATATGTTGATGAATATATGGTAGGGGTTTGGCTCCTCCGAACCCTTACACTATTGTACTACTAAGTACAACCCCCTTGGTGACACCTACTCGTCCCTAGTAGAATAGATGGTTTATATCACCATAACCCTTTGGAAATCCCCGATTTAGCCAAAGCAAAGCTAGAGGATGGGAAGACCCTGGAAAAAGTTTTACCAAATGTTTTATGATAAAACCTTGGTGAGGTGGGACCTCCCAAGAGATGTTGAGAAAGAAAAAGGTTTTCGAAAACACACCTGGTTCTATATGGGGGTCACACTGTTATTAATGTGAAGAGGATGTATGCACACAAAAGCATACTTGATCGTCAGTTATGCTTGCTCCAATGATCGAGTGTGTTTGGATAAAATGGCAAACAGATTGTGCGACAAGGTTTTTAGAGCTGAAACATGAAGGAGTTATCTTTGTACTGCTATTGAGTTTCAGTGTCTTTATAGCTGAAATAGTCACTTTGGAATGATGCAGAATCGGGCAAGTGCTGCTGAATATGAACTAGGAATCTGTCGATATTTTTTCTGTCTTATTCTGTACTACTGGATCTTTCAAATGCTACTGAATTTGTAAAAAAGTTATGTTGCTGCTACTGGGCTGCTTGCACTAGAGCTTTTGCCTATGTATCATCTGAACCATTGGATGTATTTTGGACAGAAATGAGAGGGTACCAAGTGAAGTCATTGGATACCAATCTAGTTTTGGTGCATGCGGTCTGTGTCCCTTGTTCTTTATGTATTTTTACACGAATATATGTCAAAAGAATCCTTTTTTCTCTGGTAGTGAGTTTTGTGTTCCGAATCCGGTCGAGCCACAACATAATGCAAATTTTACTAAAGAGGAGGTAAAATCTAGCCCATTCGGCCCGTCTTTAGCCCAGAACAATTTAATTCGCCCT